>CM061063.1:136829440-137197693 GCA_030762895.1 Sophora flavescens | reverse complement strand
CTATGGAAGAGGAGGTGGTGGTGGTGGTCGGAGGAGGAGGATGAGAAAGAGAACTTGAAAAATGGAGAGCGAGAGAGAGACAAAATGAGACAGAGAGGAGGGAGAGACGGAGAAGATGAGAAATACCGGAGGAGAGGGATGGCATTGGTGGCTCGAGCGTCACGTAGTGTGGAACTGCGCGAGGCGAAGAAACGGTGAGAGAGAAGGAGAGGATCGAGTGCGAGAAAGTGAGGAATAAAGGGGTTACGTTGGATTTGGGATTTTCTTTTGTGGCGAGATTATTTGGGGTCTCTAAATCGTTAGCTACATAGGTTATTTTGAAATTTGAATTCATAAATTTAGCGATTGATTCCTATATCTTTTGTTTCGTGCGGCTTAGCGACCGAATTAATATCGATGCGCAAATATAAACAAATTTACTTGAATTGTGTTGCTTTCGTCGTCATTTTGGTGGCTAAAATGTCGGCAAGTTTTGACTTTTACTTTTCTTTAGTTAGCGACCGAATAGCGACCAATAACTTTGCTCGCTCTATTTAGTCAGCTATTTCAGATCATAATTATCAACCATAACTTGAGTGTTTCATGTAGATCTATAATGGGGTCTCCCATTTTGGTGAAGCAACGTAACAAATTGATCACTATTTTGATTTGCTAAATAACCTTTTTTTGTAGTGAGATAAGGACAAAAAAAAATTTCTTGAGAAGTGTTATCTCTCATTTCCAATGAAAACTTATTTTTGTTGGATTCTTTATTTAATGTCCTTAGGGCACTAAGTTTATGAAAACCCTTATTATTTTTATAAATAATTTTAATTTAATTTTTTTAATTAAGTTAATTTCTCTATCTTTGATGATGTATTTGATTTTTATATTGACATTCAATAGTTATCTCAACAAATCAACATGAATATAGTTATTCTCTCTCTTGTTATATATTGAAGTAAAACATACATATTAAAATATTAATGATTATCGATATAAAATTTTCCCCCCTGTGATATTGAGAGGTTGTTAATTCGATCAGTGGTAGTTAGTAGTTATAGAATTGTAATAGAATATTACAGTTTCTTGTGCATGTTTAACTAATGTGGGACTAAACTACTTTGTATAAATACGAGTGTTGTGAATCAATAAAGTGTGATGAATTTTGAGAGCATATAGTATTCCACGTCTCTTGGTTCCCTTTTCTTTGCAATCTCCTCTCGAGTTCTTATAATAATGTGATCCAATTTGTGTATGTGAGCCAATGTTCCTATGATTAGTGCAGGAGGTACGTACGATTGAGGATTCGAGGGACCTATGTATTCAGGAAATAAGATAAGTGGTCTGTGTGCAAGAAAATTTTAGATGTACAATGACGGAGCTCAGTGGTTTCTTTCCTAGCTAAGCTACCAATTCTTGATGGTAGGTGGGATCAATGGAAGTGTGAAGATGGAGGTGCTCTTCGGGTTCGAGGATGTCTGGAGCATGTCCTAACTGGGATTCAAGAATCGGAGGAAGGGACAAGTTAAACAGAAAGCGACTCACAAAGAATCCAAGAGAAAGGATTCGCAAGCCCTTTCTTGGGATTCATCGAGTGTGTGGATTATGCTATCTTTGAGAAGATCTCTTGACTAAAATTGCTAAGGAGGCATGGGACACATTGAATGAGACTGTGGTGATGGAGACAAAGTGAAGAAAGGTGAAGCTACGGCTTCCTTGAAGGTGGTATGAGCTTGCCTATCCATGAATGATCAAAAATCGTTGCAGTACTTTAACCCCATTTTGTGGTGTTTTTAAATAGGTTTATGGCCAAGTAGTAATGGCATTTTCCTTGTAATAAAATTGGGTGATGCAGTTTGAGCATGTTTACCGTGAACCTAACGAAAATCTTGATATTCTAAGCGAGTTTGGTTGTAGGCATGGTTTAAGTTTGATGATTTATGAGTCTCTTGTGTTCATGTTGCATAGGTGACACTCTATGATGTAATGCAGATCTCTATCCCACATGATTTTCTTGTAATTTTCTTTTCTTGTACTTAGACCATGTTGTTCACACAAAAAAAATATCGCTTAAACAAGCATACTTGAGTATAAAAATGAATATAAGCTTGTCAAATTATGATATAAGAATTAAATAAGTATAATATGACGAATGTTATGAATAATCTTATGATTTATATACATTGCTTGAGCTAAAACTAATTAACATATCTTATGTTCATTATTTAACAAAAATACAATACTCTTGTTTACTCGATTTATTTATTTTAATACATATAATTTAGTTGATTCTTATCAAAGTACTTCAAATTATTTAGTTTATACATCACATAGGAATATTACAATATGAATCTTGTTGTTTATTTTTGTTGTTTTTAAGTTTTTTCTTTTTGTTTTTTCTGTTTTTCTTGTACTGCAAAAACAGTTATTTTTATAACTTTATATATATATATATATATATATATATATATATATATATGAATTATGTGTATATATATGTAGTATATACATGATGTAAATACCTAACTTCTCAATACTATAAAAGGCTGTAATATAAAAGATGTTTTATCTTTTTTTAGGTATAAAATAAATCAAGTCAATAATACATATTTTTATAAAGTTTAATACGAAAAAAAATATTTAAAGATTAAGAATTAGAATTTAAGTAATGTTATTTTATTTTTCTAATAAATCTTATAATCAAAATATTTAAAAAATATTGTTGATTGAAAAGTTTTCTAAATACAAAATAAATTAGTTCGAGCATATTTTATAATTTTACAAAAATAATAGAGACTCATTTAAATTTTGTTTTTTATATGTCGATTTTATTTAATTATTTAAATATATGGGACTTTTTATGAGACGGAAATGAAATAATCTGTGTTTCTTTACAATTGTTTAATAATAAATTCAATTCATTGTTAAAATATTATTTATTTATAAATATGATAATTAATGGAGTAATCAATAACTTCTCAAAAGTAATGTTAAATACTTAAATATATGGGATAATTACTGCTTTGTATTAATCACATCTCAGGCAATAATAGGGGTGTAGCGGGTCGGTTTGGTTCGGTTTCTGGCAAAAAAATGTCCGAACCTATCAAATTGATCGGTTAGGTTTGGTTCGGTTTTAAGAGATTTTTTTCCACAAAATCCAAACCAAACCAATCCGATGAAGTATGGGTTGTTCGGGTCATCGGGTTCACTATTAAAAGATGAAAAAAATAAATAAATAAAATGAATAAACACTTAGCCACAACCTAACACCCCCAAAACTAACCCTAAATCTGATCCACCTCCCATTCCTATTCCTACTCAGCTGCTACCTTTCTTTGCTTGATCGTCTCTAATCTTTGTTCTTCATCTCTTATCTCTGCTTCTTCTCATTTCTTATTTTGTAACCGAAATCCGGAGAAGCGACCAATAGAAAAGCTTGAACGGTGCGACCTGATGGAGCTTCTTGGACCGGAGGATGGCGCGCCAGCCTTGCTTGGACTAGGGACGAAGCTTAACGGACAAGCTTGGAAGGAGAGCGGCCGAGATCTGTCACAAAGCCCGATCCACGACCACCGTGAGGGGAAGCCCCTGGTTACGACCCGACACGAAGGACGACGGGCGGGTGGTCCGCTAACACCACGCCGGAAGAAAGACTAGGCGAAACGCCATCTCCAACGTTTCGGTTATGGTAATGAGGACCGGCAGACTTAACGATGCTAGGTTGGAAGGAGTGAGATATAGTCTCACTTAGAAGAAAGATGTGAGAGTGAGACTAAGAACGTAAGAAGTGAGGAGTCGATATATAGTTACTAAGATAGGCCGGGGAATTGAGAAAAAAATTTGGGATTGGTGCGGGATCGGATCGGATACTCGGTTTTGAAAATTAAAATCAATACCCGATCCAAGATGATTGGTTCCCTTCGATTTGGTTCGTAATCATTCCTTCGGTTTGGTTGGTTTTTTACTGAACCAATTATGTTCGATTTTATGGGTTGGATTGGTTGAGCAGTCGGGTTAATTCGATCCACTTACCCCCTCTTAGGCATTAAGCTATAGAAGTATAATTAATTTACAGATTTTTCTTTTTGGTTGTATTTAGTAAAACACTTTCAAGTCGGAATGTAATAAATAATCAAATTATTGCACAAACAAAATTTGACTGCCGTTAGAATTTGTTCAGATCTATATAGTATTATAAGATCTAAAACTTACTAAGAAATTTTATATATTGAAACATTCCATAAGTTAAGGTGAAAATACATTTGATCTTCAGAGCACCAAAAAATAAAAAAAAATATTTGATCTTCAGACATATTTTTCTACTCATCCATACCTTATTAACGCCAAATTCTTCAAATAATCAAACACCCCCCCTCCCACGGAAAAAATAAAAAAAGACACAGCCCATCATAATCAATTATTACCATCAGATCATAACCATCCCCATCTCATTTTATGCGCGCGCACACACTCTTATTCTGCCATAGGCAGATGTAATATAACAAGTGATGTGTGGGAAACATTTTACTTCTCAATTACAGCCCCAGTAATATCGAACATCCAAAACAAAAAGACCAACGTAAAAGGAGGAAAAAAAGAAAACCCAATAAGGTGGAGTTTGAAAGAACTTATTTAAGCTCCTTTTAACTTATCTGATGACATAAGCTCTTATGCAGTGTGTTTGGCAGAGCTTATAAAAATAACTTATGACATCCCATAAAGAGTTTTTGACTTGTTTTCATAAATCACTGAGAGAAGCTTATGGAATTATCATAAGAGCTTATGCACTAAACATCATCTTCATGTTTTTCACTATTCGAATCCTCTCATGCCCCTTTCTTTCTTTTTCTCTTTCTTTGGCGCTTATGGCATAAGCTCTTAATTAAGTTGTTTACCCAAACGCACCCAAATTCACATAGTAATAATGCTGTAATGTGGAGACCCCGAGACTGCAACATGAACTAGCGAAATGTCCTCAAATCTAGTAGCCCTTGTGTACAAAATTTTGTGAATATTTCACATCACAATTTAACTTTACCATTGATGTTACATTACCAATCAACTGCAATCGTCACTGCAATATCATAACTAAAAATAATTCCCTTGATTTCACACCCCCAGGCCCCCCTATGAAAAGAGAAAAAATTTTCATTATAATCAAATAACAAACCAATAATAGATCAATGCACATTCTATAACCGGAATTTGTATAAACTATGAACACTACAATTTAAGGCCAGCACCAGTGGCAAGCGCTATTATCCATGATTTCAGATTTCACCTGTTCCAAGAGGCTGCCTTGAGGTATCCCCGGAAGCCCAAGCTTGATAATCTTTCTCAAGCTGCTTAGTATATTATATAAAAAAAAAGATTACGTAAATAAATAAAATATTATAAAAATTGTTAATTATCTAAAATCGGAACAAAATTATATCTAGGAACCAGTCGATTAGTTAACCATGAACTCTAGCTACTCTAGCCAACAAACCACTCTCAGTTACAACTACAAAGAACCAAAGGACTGGAAAGAAGTAAATAAAAGAAACTTTACAAAGTTTCTTTAAATGTTGAAAAGCAGTACTGTGCCACATAAAAAATGCTGTACATCATAAATAATTTACATAGATATGCATAATGTCATAGAAATTGGAAAGAATTTAGTTACCAATTAGAAGGGAAAGTAAAATAGAATCAAGCTCATACGGGTGCAGTTACAAACATCTGACATTATCAAAAGTAAAATATGAAATTCAAGTGGTAATGTACCCAACTTCAAATACAAATAGAAGGAGAAAAATGATAAAGAAAAATTGAAAACAAGATCTGAAATGCAGCTTAACTTTAAAACACACTTAAGCCTTCTCATGGACTATTTCACTTCTACCAGAATCTGAAACTCCTTACCACCAAAATCTTTGGGTTTACAGTTTTCATAAACAAAATTCGTCCAAGTTAAAGCTTGACCATTGGTCACTCAAAGTTGTCTTTGTTGGGTAGTCTGCTACCTAACAAGGATAAAAATTTTATTCTCCCTCTGCTCATAAATTTTTTGTCCTTACTGATATGCAATTTCAGGAACAACAATCCTTCTTTAAAAATCAATCTTAAGGGGCAGAATACAAGGGAAGAAAAGTCTTGTTATTCGGACCCCTCATTTACTGCAATGTTCCCATATAGATTCCATACATAAATTGTTAATGAAATGGACTCAAAATCATCCTCCAATGTTTCCACTTTCTGATCATGAGTCTTCTCCAAAATCTCCTATGCCTTCTAATTCATTACCTAACCCGCGAGTAAACTTGGGGCAGGATTATATGATGACTGCAATTCTACATCAAGTTACTATTCTAAAGTATGGGGGCAGTCTTGTAACCTATAGAAGAAAAAACAACCCTGGTGTCATGGAGTAGTGTAGAGGTTGAATACAGGGCCATTGCCCAATGTATTTGTGAGGTAATTTGATAGAGATATTACTTGAGGACTTTAATATTCCTACAACAACGGTACCCACAAAGCTGTATACTGAAAGCAAACAAGTCATTAATATAATCAACAATTTGGTGCAGCATGATAGAATGATACATGTTGGAATTGTTAAAAGCTTTATTAAACAAGTGGAAAATGGTGGAATTAGTTTAACCTACATTCCTACCAAATCTCAATAAGATGTTCTTACAAAGATTTTATCAAGAACGGTAATATTAGGGCAAGTTGGGAATGATTGATATCTACGTGTCGTGGTCGGGTGTCGCATGCGTGTCGGTGTCGGACGCGTGTCCGACACGCCGACACCCCAAAGGTTAGGAGTGTCCGTGCTTCTTGACTAGGTTCAGGATCTTTAATTTTTTGTGCCCATATTAGTTGCACTTCTAAGCCTGCACATAACTTTTTGAGCAAATGAACAAAAACGGTTCAAGTCTTCAGGATACATTGAATTGTCAACAAAGCACAGTAATAGACTTCCAGAAAATTCACATTTATTATCCAATGATGAGAAAAACCATATCTACGCCACTAACTATAGATAATTCAATACAGAATGGCAGCAACATCCACCAAGTTCAGACACTAAATGCAGCACTCGAGCAGGACTGAATGCTAACATAACACATTATCACCCAAGTTGTTATCCCTTGGGTTAAAAATCATTATAGCAACAGAAGCCATTTCCACAAAAAACTTCTCTAAGATTCAGAATCTTAACCATATTATTGTTTCAAATCTTTAGCTAGTAAGAATCTAGAACAAATAAAACGTACCGGCAGCCATCTTTGTATTTTCTGATTCTCCTACAGTTCTAATGTCAAGGAGGATTCCTCATCCGTCCATCTCTTTATATTTTATCTCTTCATCATAATGAATTTATTCTTTTGTAAAAAAAAAAAAACTTACATATTAAAAACAAAATTCGTACACTATTAAGCTTCCACAAACCTGTGACATAAACCGTGGAAGCATAATCCTGAGTATTTGTTCAAGGACTTGAGTCCCAGCTGATTCAATTGCTTGCTTTGGTATTGCTTTGAAAGCAAATGGAATTTCAATGCTTACCTGGACTCCACATGACAATCCAGAAACAATTTTAATTGGAATCCAACAAACTAAAAATTACAATAAAATGGTAAAAAGCCATAGTACCACCTCAATTATGGTGTCTGATGTGAGTTGCTGCGCCAATGAGTTATCAGAATTGCTAGCACATGATATCCGGTTCACCATCAAAGCTGCGTTATCATACTAAAGTATTGAAAAAACATTCCCGAAAGTAGCATAAACTAAATAGCATGACATCATGCAGATTTTCTTTTTGATTTTCCCAAGAAGGGAACAAGAAAATTGTCTCATCTGCAGTATATAAGGAAGTAGACATATATAGTTGCATAATCATCAAATTTACTGCTTTCAATGAGTAGCTAGTAAGCTACATTAAACAGCAGTTCTAACCAAAACAAGCGTAGAACAAGTATCAGCTTTTATAACAGTAAAGCTATTTGACAGTAACACTATGGTTTGCCTTGTTTGCAAACATATTTACAAGCACAGATATGTTTAAACCAAGAACTTCCTTAGATACAGAACCCCGGAGCCCCCCCCCCCCCCAAAAAAAAGAAGAAAAAAAAGACAAAAAATGCTTAATATTGGATTGCTCTAATAACTCTTGCCCATTTCGAAGCTTAAAGTGAGATAAAATAACTAGTTTGTCTTTTCAAAGAATGAAATACCTGTATCACCAAATGTAAAGGACTATTGACTCGACTCATGATAGAGAATATTAGTTCCACAAATAATCTAATACTTTATCAACATGGAAAAGTTGAATAATACAATAAGCAATGTTTCTTGAGCTTGTCAGATGCATCCATTGGTCAAACAACTATAGAATTTCCATTTTGGTGCTCTTAGAATGTAGGATGAAATAATTGTTTTCTACGTCCTAAAACAACTGACCACACACAATCAAAGGCAGTGTCTATCCCAGGTTATTTTCAAGAAGATACTTAAACTGCAAGCTAGTTGGATCATACTATCAATGGATTCAAGAGACTTCGAGGTTTACTATACATCTTTATATGAGGAAACAGCTTAAGCAACCAAAGGAAAGAGCCAAACTTTTTCTATGACATTATTGTTTTAGTTCATTAAATTGCCTTCAGCAGAATGTTGTACCTAACTTTCATCCACCATTAAGTTTACCCATTCAGAACAACATCCAAATCTTTGTTTCTCATAAATGAATCATATGATATAATCGCTCATACAAACGAGTAAAACATGTTTTCTGAAAAGCCAAGGTGAGTACAAAGAACTAGCCCAGAAAGCCATAATTGGGATGACAGTCTGAATGCATTTAAAAGATAATGTTGGGTGCTATGGTTTGCTGATGGTAGGATTAAAAAGAAACAATTACCTAAATCCCAACTATTTATATTCACCACAACAAAGTTAAAAATCATAACTATTGTTCCTTCTTAAGAATATAATAACTTATATACAAACCCTGCTTCAAGTACTATTTTCCAATAAAAACATACATTTAATTGTTTTAACTTAATAAGGAAAACTTTAGAAGGAAGAATAGGGTGGTTTAAAAATAATACACATGTTATGTTATATTGGGGACAGCATCACAATCACTTGTAGAACTATGAAATTTTTTATGCTCCCAGCCAGAACAAAAAAAAAGAAGCTCTTGCTGTGTTATCAGTTCACTATCATATGATCATCTCTTATTTTATTCCTTCATTTAAAAAAACAAATCTCAAATATAGAGTGTTTCATCAAAATAGAGAAGAAACCCTCCATCAATCAAAGATAAAAGAGAATACATCCTCCCTTGGGAGTTATAAGGTGGTCAAGGTGGTTTGGGGGAGGGCTATAGGGTTTAGAATGATAAATAGGTCATGGGTTCAACTCCCCCACTAACATAGCACACAAATTACTAACATTTGCCTATCAAAAAAGAGTAAGTCCTCCCTTTCTTTTCTCTTTAAAACCTCATCTCCCAACTTCATCAAGTTTTTTCCTATTCATAACTAGTAAAGACTCCTCTAAAATGCACTTGTTTCTAAAGAGAGAAAGTAATGATGTATGAACCCTTCATTTCATAAAGTGCTGTGATCTTAGCCAACCAAATAATCTAAAAACACTCTTAGGGCTTGTTTGGTTAACGAAAGTTTTTTTTTTTGGCTTTTATTAATAATTACACAAATGTCAGTTTGTTTTCCATTTTGTTTTTGTTTCCAAATATTTGTAGGCGAAACGGTGAAAACTCTTGTACAAAGTGAAAACAACATAACATTTTTGTAATTATTAAAGAAAATATGTTGAATTTAACATAAACGAAGAATGCCTTATTGATGAATTTAGAACACCAAACATGTATAAATGATGCTACCTTTTCTAAAGATCATGTTGTTAATATGACAGACACAATCATCTTCAAAAATGTGCTTACACATAAGATCATCTTCCTCTTCCTCTTTCTCCGAGGACATACATCTATAGAGAAAGAGATTACGGAACCTACCCTTTCATTGATATATGTTTCCTTATAGACCAAACACACCCTTATTTTCAAACATATACAAGAAGCATGTTTACATTCAGCAAAAGAAAACACTTTCTATGCCTCGAAGACATTATTATTCAGCTATCGGCCGAAGAATACCATTGGTGCATAAAAAAAAAAAAACACTTTCTATCATAGCTATAATATGCAGTGAAAAAACACTCACCATCAAACTTGTCATTCTGAGCAGCCACCATGGGCGAGCCCTCAAGCTGTCACCAACAATTAAACCAAGAAATGAGAACAAAAAAAACATAGTACACCACAAAAAAACTTATGAAGACTGTGACACACCTTACAAGACAAAAGCTTGATGCAACAACCATCAGGTTGCTCTTCCACCTTAACCAGCAAAACGGGACACACCTCAAAGGAGAAGAACTTAATCCTATACACGTAACACCTAAACGTGTTGTCGTTTACCCTCTCTATCCTCTCCGCGTCCAACACTGAATACTGACTCGCTGGTAAACGCATGTATTCAACTGCATCCACCAAAATTAAATAAAAAATTATCAAAATTAACCAAATTAAATAACACATTTCATATTAATAATAAGAAACTATGAGTCTGTCTAACATTATTACTTAGGGGACGTTGGAGTTGCCTAACCGAAATCGACTCTTTACGACGAGCAACGAACCGAGCCTTTTGGCTCGGAGTTGCCGAAGCACGAAGCGAAGAGGAAGGGGATTTAAAAGCACATAGGATACACGATGGTTTTTCAGGAATGGAAATGGGAATGGGAATGGGAATGGAAGGAAGCAGTGAAGAAGTGGTCAGTGCCATCCAGACTCTTGGGTCTGAAAGGATAGCTTTGGTGGGCGTCACTCACACTGTGGACTGTGGAGACTGGAGACAGAGAACAATATCATGTGGTCACAAACAAACACATGACCCAACACGACGCACGCACGTGAGTCACGTGATCAGATTGAACGGATTCCAATATCAAAATTTTAGTGCGTCAAGTGTTATAAAAACCGACTCGCACTGGCCGATCAAGAATAGGTCACTGAGTTGATCCGGTTAAGCCATCCGACCATTTAAGACATTGATTTGGATTGACCTGGTTGGTTTTTTGTGAAAGTCGGTTGACCTGGCTAGAAAAAACCAGTTGAAGTGAGTTAATTTTTATGAACTGTATTTATTTTATAATGATACAATGATATATTGATTTCTTATATTGATAATATTCCCAGTAATATATTGATACTGGTTTGAACACATATAATACAGATATTATACTATACCTAATATTACTCTCCATAATATATTGAATTGTTTTTTATTCAGAGATGTTTTCTACTGAATCTGAACCATAACTTGAACATGTTAAATTATGTTGGCCTATGTATGAATATTTTAGAATTTTTTGATGTATACCGAGTCAAATCACTGGTTGAATCAGTGATCCATTAACTCAATGTCCTGATCGAGTCGATCACCGGTTCGATTTTAATAACATTGACATAAAGGCGATTGAGAATGCAAAGGCACACGGCAAGCAACCAAAACCAAGGGCGAGTCGGAGCCTGGAGATTTGCATTCAAGATCATGAGGGGTAAAAAAATTATATTTTTTTTTTTTAAAAAAACTTATTTTTTATGGACAGTGATTATAAAAGAATTTTACAGTGACATCTGTCGCAACCGAAAGGAAAACTTGCATAAACATGGAGTCACCACCAACTTTATTTAATTTCGGGAAAGTTGGAAAACCCTTGAAGAAAAAGATTTGGGTTCGGGAGTCGATTATGTCTAGAGAAGGCATGGAGACTTAACCCCACGGCACCCTAGAACATCCATAAAAATGGTTACCCAAAATTAGTTGTGTGAATTATTAATAACTTTGAAAATATTTGTTTTACCCCGAAAATCATTTAAAGGAAAAAAAGCATTTTTAGTTGTGAAATTTTTTATTAAACCTAAATGAGGTTGAACATGGCACGTGAGTCTACAGGGCAACCTCAAAATCTAAAGGGTTGAGCATGACACTTGTCATAGAGCAACCCAAAAATAACATTGATTTAATTATGTGATCATCTTCTATTTTTATGTAAAATAAATAATTTTACCTCTTGGAAATAGAACAGAAATAAAACGTAGAAATGAAACGTTTTACTAACTTATTCAGTAAACAGAGACACAGAAACATCATAGTAAACAGAGACAAAGATGAAACATTTTACTAATTCATTCATTTTACCCAAAAACGAAACATATAACACTCATCATACCAACTCATTCAGTTTCAATATCCATGGATTCTCCTTTCGTCATAAACAAAGACACAAAAATAAGAATGTCAAGAGAAACTCATGAATAATATCAACAAAGAGAACAAGGATTACCAAATGAGAGCAGAATAACAATGATTTTGTTTTCTCCCAGTGGTAAGATTTCAAGATCAAAACCCTTACATTTCAATTTCACTGACTCTTTTAACTCTCCCTTCATCTGAAAATTTGGAACCACTCTAATGACAGAGAAGAGAAAAAAAACTCAAATCCCTAATCTCTTTTTTTCACAAAGAAAATATCAGATAAAAATCTCTCTCCCTCTGTCTTCATCTCCTCTCCTCTGATTTTTTTCCCCTTGTCTTCGTTATTTCCCCTTTTTATAGATGGAGAAGGGGGCTTCATACTTTTTCTTACCCAACGGCTTCAAGGTTGGTCTTCACGAAATCTAGAGCTTGGGTGGTCCTGAGCAGAAATCACGTGTGTCCAGATGGGGGCGGCGCTAGCAAAATGAAAGGAGGTGATTTGATGTGAAGGTTGCATGTTTGAAGAGAGAAGGAGATGGGGTTTTGTCTGATATGTAAGATGAGTTTTATAGGGTTAGGAGTGGGGCTGCTAGGTTTAAATGATGGAGGAGATGAGGAAGAAGAAGGACCAATGGGTAGAGGAGGCGTAGGGACGGTTGGAGAGCGGGAGGAGGATAAGAGGTCTTGTCTGATATGTAAAATAGAGTTTTTTAGGGTTAGGAGAAGTAACTCAATCTCCTTTCTTCTTTTCGCTGATTGTCCTTTTCTCCTTCTTTTCTTCATCCTTTCTTCATTATCTTCTTCTTTTTGTTTCTTTATTCTTTAGCCTCCAGCCTGAAAATAAAATTGTAGTGGATGGAACCTCCCTGTCCAACAGAAAGTTAGATATGCAAAATTAGATATGCACTGGACGGATCTCCTCGTCCAACAGAAGTTTAAACATGCAATGGACGGAACCTCCTCGTCCAACAAAAAATTAGATATGCAATGGACGGAACCTCCTCGTCCAACAGAAAATTAAATATGCAATGGAAGACCTACTCGTCCAACATAAAGTTAAGCATGTAATGGAAGACCTACTCGTCCAACATAAAGTTAAGCATGTAATGGAAGACCTACTCGTCCAACAAAAACTTAAACATGCAATGGAAGACCTACTCGTCCAACAGAAAGTTAAAAATGCAATGGAAGACCTACTCATCCAATAGAAAGTTAAACATACAATGGAAGACCTACTCGTCCAACAGAAAGTTAAACATGCAATGGAAGACTTACTTATCCAACAGAAACTTAAAAATGCAATGGAAGACCTACTCGTCCAACAGAAACTTAATGCAATGGAAGACCTACGCGTCCACCAGAAACTTAAACATGCAATGGAAGACTTACTCATCCAACAGAAACTTAAAAATGCAATGGAAGACCTACTCGTCCAACAGAAACTTAAACATGCAATGGAATGGACGGGACCTCCCCGTCCAATAGCAAATGCAATGCAATGGACGGGACCTCTGATGAGTGTGATTCCACCTCATCTTTGTCCATCATTTTGCATGCATTTTCATGTAGTTTAGGCATATTTTTATTAGATTTTAGGTTAATTTTCCTTTGGAATGGGTAAGGCGGTTTTCGTGTGTTGTTTTGCGGATATCAAGGGTAAATTGCTCAAGATCAACCATGATGGAGTTTGGATGAAGATAGGGCTTTAAAAGTGAAGAAAATGAGCCAAACAGGCCCATCACGGCCTAGCCGTGATGCCCATCACGACCATGATCGAGCAAAAGCGAAAAAGAACAAAGGCTGAAGTCGAGTGCATCACGGCCTGGCGTGATAGCCATCACGGCCGTGACCCAAAACCACCACAAGTCGAGGAAGGCGTCGAGGGCCAGGCCATGATGGCCATCACGGCCGTGATGTCCATCACGGCCAGGCCGTGATGAGCATCACGGCCATGACAGACCAACCGGTGAAGAATTTTCAAGGCGAGAATCCGTCACGGCCAAGGCCGTGATAGCCATCACGGCCGTGACGCCGAGTACTTGGCTCGAAGTAGCAAATTGGATCTAATTTGAGTTGGATTAGGACTCTAACTGCCCAATTCTATAAATAAGGGACCAGCGGAGGCGAGAAAACATCGGACCTTTGGGGCTACTACTCTAGGCATAGATTTAGGATCTCTTTCTTCTTCTCCTTCTTCTCTTAGTTATTTTCATGTTATTTGTAATCATGCTGTCATCTCCATGGCAAGGCGTGAGTAGTAGCATAGTTTCTAGGGATTAGGGCTCTGCCCAAGTTTGTTTATGATGTAAATTTGATGTAAACTCTTTGTTAATTACGATTTGCTTTAGATCGATTTCTAGTGTGTTATTCACTCATAAATTTCGGCAGCCGTTATTTGCGTGACATAGGCGTTCTAAGGAGGAACCTAGCGGTGAACTTAGGATTTCTAGGGTGTTTCACTCGTAAAGCCGTGCAGCCACTAGTTTGTGAGATGTGGATGATCTAAGGAGGAACCTAGCGGTGAACTTAGGTTATTTGCATGACGAGACATTATAAGGAGGAACCTAGCGGTGAACTTAGGTGTCGGACCTATAGAAGTCAGACTTGGGACTGAAATCACGAGTTAGAAGCCGTCCCTCGAGGAGCAACGAGTTGTCACGAACACAAAGGGGTCCAATCTGGGATCGACTACCACGAGAGTAGGGGTCGGGTCAATTGGGCACGGCTTGTAACCCGAGAGGAGCTTAAGCTATCGGAGGATAAACTCGCCTTCAAGGCAATTTCGGTAATCAACAAAGGTAAATCAGATTAGCAACATAAAACAACCTCAAAGGTAACCCAAATCCCTAGGAATCCGTTTAAATCGAAAATCCCAAAAACATTTGTTTTTACGCTCATCTATCTTTTAATTTTCCAATTCAAACATTTTTCAAAACCATTTACAAAGTCCAGATCTAATCGTGCGGATGCACGCGCTCGTGCGGATGCGGATGCACGCGCTCGTGCGATTCCGGCAAGTGTACCGGACTGCCGTCAAGTAATAAAAGATATCGAACCCACAGAGACTGTGTTCCCGAATCGCAATCGGTTTTCGAATCGATTAGATCTGGACTTTGTAAATGGTTTTGAAAAATGTTTGAATTGGAAAATTAAAAGATAGATGAGCAGAAAACAAATGTTTTTGGGATTTTCGATTTAAACGGATTCCTAGGGATTTGGGTTACCTTTGAGGTTGTTTTATGTTGCTAATCTGATTTACCTTTGTTGATTACCGAAATTGCCTTGAAGGCGAGTTTATCCTCTGATAGCTTAAGCTCCCTCTCGGGTTACAAAAGCCGTGCCCAATTGACCCGACCCCTACTCTCGTGGTAGTCGATCCCAGATTGACCCTTTGTGTTCTCAGGACAACTCGTTGATCCTCGAGGGACGGCTTCTAACTCGTGATTTCAGTCCCAAGTCTGACTTCTATAGGTCCGACACCTAAGTTCACCGCTAGGTTCCTCCTTATAATGTCTCGGTCATGCAAATAACCTAAGTTCACCGCTAGGTTCCTCCTTAGATCATCCACATCTCACAAACTAGTGGCTGCGGGCTTTACGAGTGAAACACCCTAGAAATCCTAAGTTCACCGCTAGGTTCCTCCTTAGAACGCCTATGTCACGCAAATAATCTGTTGTAAAATTTATGAGTGAATAACACACTAGAAATCAGATCTAAAGCAAATCGTAATTAACAAAGAGTTTACATCAAATTTACATCATAAACAAACTTGGGCAGAGCCCCAATCCCTAGAAACTATGCTACTACTCACGTCTTGCCATGGAGATGACAGGCATGATTACAAATAACATGAAAATAACTAAGAGAAGAAGGAGAAGAAGAAAGAGATCCTAAATCTATGCCTAGAGTAGTAGCCCCAAAGGTCCGATGTTTTCTCGCTCGTCCGTCGTCCCTTATTTATAGAATTGGGCAGTTAGAGTCCTAATCCAACTCAAATTAGATCCAATTGCTACTTCGAGCCAAGTAATTCACACGGCCGTGATGGCTATCACGGCTGGCCGTGACGGATTCTCGCTTGAAAATTCTTCACCGGGTTGGTCTCGTTATGGCCGTGATGCTCATCACGGCCTGGCCGTGATGGACATCACGGCCGTGATGGCCATCATGGCCTGGCCCCGACAGCTTCCGACTTGTGGTGGTTTTGGGTCACGGCGTGATGGCTATCACGGCTAGGCCGTGACGCACTCGACTTCACCTTTTTTCTTTTTCAGTTTTGCTCGATCATGGCCGTGATGGGCATCACGGCTAGGCCGTGATGGGCTCTGTTTGGCTCATTTTCTTCACTTTTAAAGCCCTATCTTCATCCAAACTCCATCATGGTTGATCTTGAGCAATTTACCCTTGATATCTGCAAAACAACACACGAAAACCGCCTTACCCATTCCAAAGGAAAATTAACCTAAAATCTAATAAAAATATGCCTAAACTACATGAAAATGCATGCAAAATGATGGACAAAGATGAGGTGGAATCACACTCATCAACCTCCCCGTCCAACAGCAAATGCAATGCAATGGACGGGACCTCCTCCTTACTTCATTATTTTCTTTTTCTTCTTTCTCTCTTCACTATTATTATTATTTTTTAGTCTCCCTGAAATATAATAACATAATAATAAAATGAAGACAGACAAAAATGGATGTTCACCACATCCAATGATATTTTGATAAAATTGATATTATTGTTATTGTTATTATTATTATTATTATTATTTCTCTTAATTGTTAAAATAAAGGCACATATGTCAAAATATTAGTGGATGTTAGTGTAAAACTTTTTTACAGTAACGGTGCATATTAATTTAATCCTTTAAAAAAATGGATCATGATCTAATGGAAATTCAAAGGTAAAGGTGTAACATGAGAATGTAAAGGGTGTATACGCTCCTCATTCTCACTTATGCTTTTTCTCATTTTAAAGGAACTTTATCCTTAAAAACTTAATAACATTTTTTGGAGCTGTCATAACAACATATTAGACTTTTAATAGCGCACTTTTTATAGCATTTCCGCATGGAAGCGCTATTAAAAGTCATACAATAGGAAAAGATAGCGCTTCCTTAAGGAAGCGCTATCATAGGTGGTACGTAAGATAGCGTTTCCTTAAGGAAGTGCTACTAAAAGTCATACAGTAGGAAAAGATAGCGTTTCTTAGAAAAAATGCTATCTTAGATATCATTTAAGATAATGTTTTTTTAAAGGAAATTCTATCTTTTCTTTCCTAAAATTAAATTAAAAGAAATCCATGACTCTCCCTATTCTTCTGACTCCAAACCCTTCCTCATTTCTTTCACACTTTTACAAGATCTGAGAAGCTCCTCCTCTTCCTACTGCGCCTTGGCGACTCTTCCGCCCAGACCGGCTGACCATCGTGCCGTCTACTTCGCGCCCCTCCTCACCGCGGTTCGCACTGTTCGTTCATCCTCAGCCTCGGTCCAGTCACGAACCAGAGCTGGCCGTGCTTCTCGTTTTCTTTCTATCGTTAATAACCAACGATGCGTAGGGAAGTTTCACAGATCTACTCCTTCATCTCAAGTTCACATATCTACTCCTTCATAGATCTACTCACGGTTTCAGTCGTGACCCAAGTTCCAAGTTCCTCACGGTTTCACCTTCGTCCAGATCAGAGCCTTCTTACAAGTCCTCCGCCGTCTCTACCAGTTACGCCGCCGCGCATCGTACTCGTCCCAACTGCTGCTCCACCCACCCTAATCGCACGTCCATGCCTCATCCGCCATCTTCGTCATCACCTCTCACTCCTTCTGCAACAAACAGAAACCGCCATCCAGACGACGTCCGCCGCGAGCTCCGATGCGCCACCTCCTCGTACCACCACGAAAGACCACCTGCCGCCATCGTCGAAACTAGATTTGTGTGACACCACCTCTACATCCAGTCCATCTACAACGCCACCCATAATCGTACAACACCACCTAGCTCCACCTATAACGAACAAGACCGTCATGCCTGCCATCTCCACTCTATCATCCCTTCATCCAGATCTACAAGTCTTGCATTTTTGTTTATGTAAGCTTAGGGTTTCAAAATTAGAGGGGATTTGAGGATTGTGTATTTTTTTTTTGTTTATGTTGTGGGCCTTCATCTTTTACACACAATTGTATTAATTTGATATATTGAATAACATGATTTTTAGTTTTACTATTTTTTGATTTGGTTGATGTGTTTTGATACCGTGTTTTTAGCTTTACTGTGTTTTGATGAATGAAGAGATAATTTGAAAAAATCAGTGTAAACATTTAAAAAAAGAGACCTAAACGCTATCTTAGATATATCCTAAGATAGCTTTTCAGAAGTGCTATATTAGTTCAGAAGCTTTAATTACAGGGGAATAGATAACGTTTAAAAACACTATTAAAAGGCATATGAAAATGTTATCTAAAGTCTTTTCTATTGTAGTGTACCTTATGGATACAATGGCCACTCCTACTAAAGAAGGTTTTTAACTTCCCGTGATTATACCTAAAATTATATAATTATTTTCCACTAATTATTCATTCATAACATCAAAATTAGAGGTGTTTATGAGTTGGTTTGGTTTAGGTTTAGGATCAAATAAAATTGGAACTGGTCATTTTTAAATTTTTTTTGTTATGATTTTGAAAACTTTTTCATCTAATTGTCACTACAACATTTTTTGCTTTTGGCAACACTTACTTTTCCAACATGTATCAAATGTTGCTTAAAAGTACATTAGCCAACATTTTATGATTGTTGCCATAAAATATATGATTTGCGCAACACTCCTTTTACAATATTGAATAAGTGTTCCCTTAGCTTTAATAGAGAACAATTTTTAAATGTTACTGCGATAATTATTTTGCAATACTTGATAACTGTTCCCTTAACTTTGAATGGGAACAGTTTTTAATTGTTACATTATTAATTATGAAAAGCTACATTTAACAATTGTTGCCTTTGATATGTGTAGCCCCTAATTCACTATTCCCTACAAACATATAACTGCCCTAATTCTCTAATTCTAATAAAATTTAAAATTTAAGTAAAAAAACATTAATTTCATTAGAAGGAAAGGGTTCAGTTAACAGAAGCCCTATCGCAGTCCCCTACCGTCGTTCATCCCATCGTCGCTGGCGTCGCTGTCCTCCACTGGAAAATTCCTCTCCCCACCGTTGTCGTCTTTCTCTCCCTCTCTCGCAGTTGCAGGTCACTGCCAGCTCCACCCTTCTCACAGGTTCTCTCTCTCCCGTTCTTTGTATTCAATGGGTACCCTGAATGGCATCTTCATCTAAATCATTATCA
The DNA here is from genome assembly GCA_030762895.1 of Sophora flavescens. Classification (NCBI taxonomy): domain Eukaryota; kingdom Viridiplantae; phylum Streptophyta; class Magnoliopsida; order Fabales; family Fabaceae; genus Sophora; species Sophora flavescens. The sequence continues at coordinate 137,178,030 of CM061063.1, read as the reverse complement.
TCATCATGTCACTTCTCAATCAACTCTTTAGTAGATGCATTTTTTCCAATGGATTGTGATTTCCCTTTCTAAACCATTCAATTTAATGCTTCATTGCTTCCTCGTTTCTCACTCATTTTTTTATAGCTATAATACAACTTTTTGTACAATTTTGATATGTGAATTTTTTTTATTCTTGCTAGGATTCCGATGCTAGAATATGGTTTGGATTGGGTGCTCAAACACAATTCAGATATACAATGCATACTATATGTTTGAAAAATGTCTGAACTTGAATTTGAGTTTTGTTTTCTTAAGTTCCTAATTGCTTGACAATTTTGTTTTCTTAGGTTCCTAATTTGTTGTCTCAAACTCAAAAGGTTTGAGTTTATGTCATTCAACATTGAATTTCTAGATTATAGACTAGGTTGGTTTAAATCATGTTTTCTGAATAATCTATATATATTATATTCAAAATGAGAGAGATTAATAAAGAGTTCTAACTTAAGATGTATAATAATACCCCCATTTTGTCTTAATGCTTCCGGTAAGACAATGAAGCTTTGTTATCCTTATTTGTTTAATCTCTTAGGTACAGGACAATTTGGTTTTAAAAGAGATCTCATGATGAAGAATAGTGTAATGGTGAGAGAGTGATACACTTGAGTGTAGTTAGGGAGTGAAACAACTGTTGGAGAGTTTGGTTTTTTTACTGTGCTTTTGCAAGTATAACAACATCTTGGTGCTTACAGGCGTCTACATGGTATAGCTGAGTGTTATGGTGAGAGAGCGAAATACTTGAGTGTAGTAAGGGAGTGAAACAATTGTGAGGCAATAATGTGAGAGTTTGATCAATGTCAGTCTGTGAGGGTTTCTTTCACTGAGGTGCACGATGTTAAGTGATCTATTGAAGCTACTACACTCATGGAGGTAGTACTGTTGGAGGACGCCTCAACTATTATGGTCTTGGGGTCAAGATGTTATTAGTGGATGATCTAAACACTGAGGTAACAAGTACAGAAACAGATGTTTTAGCTTCTGCATCGGTGAGAATTTGATGTCTAAAGCTTTTGCTTGCTACAATAACATATAAGGAGTTTAAAGCATGCTTATGTCTCATAATATGTCTTTTATTCTGATGGCAGTCTATTAGTTTAGAATGTGAAGATTTTCCGAGGCTTGTTAATAAAGAGGTATTTTGGAACTTTTAGTACTCATTATTTGCCTTTTCATCTTATATATATTCCATGCATTTTAATTTTTAAATTTTGGTATGTTGAAGTTTCCACATGTTTTAGTACTTAAATTGAGCTGATGTTTTTGAGGTGTGCTATTGGGTTCATTTAAAATTTCTCACTTTAAGGATTATGTTATTTGATTTTTGAAGTTGACACCTGTATGATAGCTCACCATCTATCATATTTTTGAAGTTGTTCCTAGTAGCAAAACACAATAGCATGAGCCATCATATTTGAATCCAATGGAAAGACACTTTGTTCTGCAGTTGCTTCAAACATTGTGAAGTTCTGAGCATAGATTTGCTTCATTGGGCTATTGCTGGTTTAGTTTACAAAATCTAGCCTTAGAAAATGGGGTGTGTTTGGAAAGTGGGATTTTTCTTGAGCACTGTTTCACACTCACCTCTATGCACCCAAACAAAACAGAAAAATAAGTCAACACGCTAGCCATACAAATGAAGCCATAATAAAGAATGTCTCCTATACACTGGCTCCTCTTGCTTGCTTTGAAGAACAACCAAAAAGGCCATGTTGCATGATCCTGATTCAGCCAGAAAATCCATGCTGTAGAACCAAAAAACAAGAAGAAGATAATTGACTCTAATGATTAAAAGCATGAGAAACATATTTTTTTTTTACATAAGCTTGCATTATCCAAAAAGTTTTCGTCTAATAATTATTGTATTATTATTTTCTTGTGCAGGAAGGTCCTAATGGAGGAGATACAAATGAGGAGTTGCAAGATGATGATGATGCATTTTTATTTTTATTTTCTCTTTAGATACCTGTTTTGGATGATTTTGCAAGACTCGAACTTCAATGTATGATATGATATTTGATTAAACCATGTTGTCCTATTGTTGACTACTTTTGTGTATTTAGGTTGATGTTCAAACTTATAATTCATGAATTATTTCTTTGTTAATTGTATGGGATCAAATTAAGGTTAAATTTAGAAAAATAATATTAAATGTGTTAGATTTAATTATTTGTGCCTAAACATGTTTCTAATTCCTTAAACATCATGTAGACAAAATCAATATCAACAAGAAACATGTTCATCTTCAAGCACAAATACAAAAGAAAATTTTATCTATAATCCCATGGCAATTCAAGATGATTATCGAATGCGGAAGCGTACCCGGAGGATCCATGAAATCTTGTTGGAAATGTTGAAGTTCCTGATAAAGTAATGATCTTCCAATTGTAGATTCTCCTTAGCCTTAGTTCCCCCTCTAATGGGATGAAGAGAATTGAAATTCTTTTTTTTTTTTTTATGTCTACAATTGGGGACCATAACCCTTTATTTATAAGAATTGCATGCCCTTTCATGAAGAGTCATGACTATCCACACATTTCTTATCTCTAATTTTGCCCATCATAAAAATAGAAATAAGACCTTATGGTATCTACACAATAATTTTCATAACAATTATGTCCATAGCCATAAACCTTACTTGAATTAGATCACTTTAATTTGACTAATTAAAAAATAATGGCCCTCACACATTTAAACATTACAAGTGTGACAAAAAAATTTCTAACAATCTCCCACTGGTCACATATGTATGCTTATAAATGTGTTATACTTTATGAGCTCCAAATTTGCCATTATAAACCTTGGACATATCCCTATCCCGTCCATTAGTTATATCAATATATAGAACCAAAGCGGCTTTCGTTATATCAATCATAACTAAATCCATCAATGATCACTAATATTAACACAACCAAATGACATAGATTAATCATGAAATGTGCAGCATGAAAATCACATGAAGGTGATCTGTACATGTCGATTTTCAACTGGTCCTACTTTACTTTAGTGAGATCATTAAAGACATTATCGTACAAAGTGTAATAAACTAAATACCAAAATTTATTTCTGATCAGAACAATATCCAAATATAATAGTATGCATACATAATTTCAAATATAGAACATGAATTACATCAATGACTAACTCCCACTAAACCAAAGAATCCTCAAACTGTATGACACCCATGTGAGCAGTGTGCTCATGAAAGACCTTGGGTGGAAGGCCCTTTGTTAGAGGGTCTGCTATCATGGAGTTTGTCCCTAAGTGTTCTATGGAAATCTGTCCACTTTGTACTCTCTCCTTGACAACTAGGAACTTGATGTCGATGTGTTTCGACTTTGTCGAGCTCCTATTGTTATTGGAGTATAAGACGGCTGATTTGTTGTCACAAAGATAACTTAAGTGGTCTTTCAATCCCTTCCAAAATTCGCAGCCCAATGGACAAAATTCCTCAGCCAAATCCCATGATTTGATGCCTCATAACATGCTACAAACTCTGCTGCCATGGTGGATGAAGCAATAAGCGTTTGCTTGGCACCGCACCAAGAAACGCACCACCAAACCAACAGATAGATATAGCCCAAGTGGATCTTCTACTATCTTGGCATCCGGCAAAATCGGAGTCGAGAATACCCAATGATCTCCAAAGAGTCTGATCTCCTATATGTGAGCATATGATCTTTTGTTCCCTTCAAATACCTCATAACTCTTTTGGCTGCTTTCCAATGATCCATTCCTGGATTGCTTAAGTATCTTCCTAAAACTCCAACAATGTACGCTATGTCCGGACGCGTACAAACCTGGGCATACATTAGACTCCCTACGCTTGATGCATAGGGAATCTTCTCGCATCTCCCGAATCTCAATATTTCCTTTTGGGCACTCGACCGAGACTAAATTTGTCTCCCATAGCGACCGGGTATCACCCGGTTTGCGATCCTGCATGCCAAATCTTTTGAGCACCTTATCGATATAGATGCTTTGTGATAATCCTAGAATACCTCGAGATCGATCTCGATGTATCTGGATCCCTAATACAAAGGAGGCGTCACCACTGAATTTGTGATACACACAATCGTCAACCGCATTCATCTCAAAACCAAATGAGAGAACTACCTGATGAAACTTGTGGTACCACTGACGAGACGCCTGTTTTAGTCCATAGATGGATTTTGTCAATTTGCAAACCATTTTCTTTGGGTCTCCCGACATAAAGTTTTCTGGTTGCACCATATAGATTGTTTCATCAATGTTGCCATTGAGAAACGCCGTCTTAACATCCATCTGATGAAGCTCCAAATCATAATGTGCAACAAGAGCCATGATTGTCCTAAAAGAGTCATTCGATGAAACCGGAGAGAAGGTCTCTTTATAGTCAATCCCTTCCTTTTGAGTATAGCCCTTGGCTACAAGACGAGCCTTATACCTTTCCACATTACCTTTGGAATCCCTTTTGGTCTTAAATATCCATTTGCAACCAATGGGTTTCGCACCTTCTGGTAATGGGACAAGTTCCCAAACCTTATTGTCTTGCATGGACTTATACTCCTCATTCATTGCTTCAATCCATTTTTTCGAGTTGGAATCTTGCATGGCTTCACGAAAATTGATTGGATCATTTTCCATCATACCATCATTTTCCTCATGTTCTTGGAGAAATACTATGTAATCATCCGGAATAACATTTCTTCTTTCTCTAGTGGATCGTCGCAACGGCACTGGTTCTTGAAGCACTGGTTCTTGAGTCTGCGTTTTTACTGACAGCATAGTTTTATACCGGCAGACACCCTAATTTGACCTGAAACTGAAAAATTATAGATTTTATCATCATTTTAGTGATAAAGTATATTTTTATAGTTTTCGCTCAAAAATAAAATATTATATTTCATTTGGGCGAATCTTGACGAAAGACGATCGAAAACCCTAATCGGGTGAACAATCGAACCGATTCGAATCGCTGAGATAAGCCAGAGGATAGGGATGATGAGTCAACTTAGCCAACTCACCTAGTGAGTCACCATGATACCTAACCATTGTCATTATGACTTTTTACAAAAATATCTTAATATATATTCGAAATGACCATTTTGCCTTTAAGTTCTTTTGTTAATTACCAAATGACCAAAAGATGAAAATATCTTCATCCTTCCTACATGAGTCACCATGGTGAGTCGCCACCGTGACTCATCAAAGTAATGATGGCAAATGAAAATATCTTATCAAAATATCTAGTTTCCAAGTCAAATGACCAAAATACCCTTGTACTTCTTTGTAATTTCTTTCACGTGAAACAAGTGTTTTGACAATTTATCCTCCTTTCCCTTTAGATATTTTTAGCCCAGGCTTCTAGATGGATCTCCTTACATCTTATTTCATCCTATCATGATAGTTATACAAATATCTTGGTTATTATATGTTATTTTCTAACTAAACCTAAAACCATGGTTATTACCTATGCTTTACTAAATATGATTACATTTAATTCGACTAGAATATTCTCTTCACTCATTGAGTAATTTCGGCCAGCCACCTACAAGAACCAACCATTCATTTTATTTTCATTTAACTATGATAGTTTATGAAAAATATCTAAATTATTTTATGTTATTTCCTAACCTAGCATGAACCATGCTTAACCACCATGGTCTTCACCTAAGGTTAGCAACCAAAAATATCTTCTCCTCACTACATCTAGAGGGTACACGGCCACCCACCTCACACCACACATCCTTCACTTCATTTTCTAACTTATTACATGAAACAAAAACCTTTCCTTTGTTCTTAGGCAAGAATTCGGTCATCATCACCACACCTCCAACCATTCACTTGATTCAAAAACTAAGAGTAGATTCTTGACCCTCCCATCATTCTAGAGCTAAGTTATCTCACAAGAAAATTCATTTTAAGCCTTCCTTATAAATGGGTTTTTCTAGACTAAAGCCATCCACTTCTTGATCATCAATTACCCTTCCTCAAAGTAAGTTTTCTCACCATGATTGCCTTCTTTGTTCATGACTAAACACATGTATATGATCCTTTTGATGATTGTTTGATTTTGGTGCTAGGTTTTTGGCCAAAACCATGAGGCCTCTTTGATAGAACAACCATCTTTAGCTTGATTTTAAGTGGTCTACAAGAGGTATGGGGTAGAATAACCTTCATCTACCTTATCATGGGTGTGTGTGTGGTTTATTTAATCATTGGTTAGTTTTGAAACCCTAAGTCAAAGGGTTATATATATGTGTGTGTGTGTGTGTGTGTTTGTGTTTATGTGATCCTCTTGGAGGAAATGGTGGGATTATTGTTGTTGTGGCTTGTTGATGATTTTCAGATTATGTTTTTAGTTGGTATGTGTTTACTTGAAAGAAATTCATGTTAGGGCATTATTGATCATTGTTTGTAAACTATGGCTAATGTAGTAAAGTTTATACCATGATTTTGTGCATTAATATATGAATATGTATATATGATTTTGAGGTTGATTGATGAAGTGAAAGTCTTCACTTTGTTTAGACTTGGTTTCAGACAAGTGTGTGAACATGTGGTGAACAACTTATTTGGTCAAGTTATGTGGTTGTATGAATAATTAATGGATGTTTAAAAGTTTTAAAAAGTAATAAAACCAAGAAGAAAATGAGTATTTGCAAAACTATTTTCATAGTAGTGAAATCTGAATATTAAGGTTTCAATGACTCCAGAATAGTTTCAAATTGAGTTAAGAGAACAAAAATCGAGTTTTAGCAGACTTAAAAACAAAATTTTCAAAAAACCGGGCATGTAAAATGAGGTAAGACATTAATTTCGGCCAAGACAGTTTTTGGACAGTTAGAGACTGTTTTAAGACCTAACTAAGTGTCCTAAGACTCCAAAATGAATTTTGGACCATTAGGGTTAAAAATCATTAAAAAAGGAGTTACGCGATCTTTGAACTTAGCGACGTTCGGTCGAGTTTTAGGGTTTTTGAGCAAACCATAACGTGAAGTTTGAAATCAGTATTTTAATACCTTAACAAGGGTATCGTAACTTAGGAAATTGAAAAATTCGAGTAAAAGGATTATATTTTTGAAAACACGGAGTTTCGACCCTAAATACAGTAAAAACGGGCAGAACCGTCTTTTAAGTATTTCAAGTATTTTCGGGAAACTATTTTGAGATGTTTGGTACTAATGTACTTAAGTTCAAATCTTACTTCAAAATGGTTTAGTTTTAGCCAAAGGGTTTTGGTTTTTCGCCAAAGAGACTATTATCTTTAAAGACTAATATCTTAAGTCAAATGCAAAACCTAAGTCATAAATGACTTAGTGAAAATACGAACATAATAATTTATGACTTATGGTGAAGCAAGACCATTTGTCATACAGTGTGGATAATTCAATATCCACACATCCATAAGACTTAATGGACTCAGAATAATTTGATTTCTTGAAAGCCAAGCAAAAGGCTCCACTAGAAAAGTGCAAAGAAATAAATGATTGGACTGTCGATCCAATTCCATAATGGGTTAGGACTTGTAAGCAAGTCCCTTAAAACATCTTTGCACAAACATCAAATGGATTCCAATGGAATCATGAGGTTTATCCGGTGGATAGACAAATTGGACGTATTCCGGCAATTTTTGCCCAAACACATAGTTGATACTATGTTCGGCGAGGTTGTTTGTAACACCTTCCCTCGGGCATTACATGGTGAACACGTGCGGAAATAAAACTTAAAATAAAATGACTGGTTGCTTTCGGAAATTTATTTTCTATAAGTCAGAAACTTCGGTATAAATTTTTTTCCTGTGGAATACTTTGAAAATGTGACACACATTAAAACAGTAAAACCATAATATGCTTATCAACACACATAAACTGATTGTATTCATAATCAAACCGCCACAGCGCACAAGTTGTCTGGAAAATGCCTTCAATATTTAAAATTGAAGATTTAAACCAAATAAGGGTTCACATATCACACATACCAACCTGGTCACTCCACAAAATACCCACTGGGAAGACCCCGTGATCATCCCCACTGTAAACGATTTCTTCAAAAACGGAACCAATATTCTGAATGAAACTGGGAACTCCTCTGCATCATCTGTACTCGTATACGAGATACAACAGAAAAACTAGAAAACGGATATATCGCAAGGGTGAGATACCGACAAATGTGTTTTATCATGATAACTACATTCGCGACACACAAAACAACATATACTTATATATACAACACATAGCTTTCCAACAATAATCATAATAATTTAACCAATGGGATTCATACCCGACAGTCATGGCACTTTGTAAAAATGCATGACACTTCAATATTCCTCATCTATATTTGATATTTATTCTCTGGAGATCCTAACTTCCCTTCGTCGAGCAGTATAGGCTGCAATATCCCCATAACACAATTGTTTACAGAAGGTCAGCCTATTAATTTAGGTCCGAGCTCCAATTTCTCAAGGATATCACTCAAGCACCTAAATAATATTAAATAGTTCCCTATTGAGTACATCCGTGCGGGGTAACCGAGTTCCACGACCTGAGATTGCAAAGCCCCGAGCATTCCGTGGATTTTGATCCCGAATGTCCCTAATAGACCCAAAGACTCAAGAACATATATTTGGTCCGTAACTATCCAATTTGTCAATCCACCCTTTGTGAATTGTAGCTTGATACACAATGGCACGTCTGCCAGACTATGCATGTAAACCAGTTGTTTTCGTTGCTTTTCTTTTTCGTTCGTTCTTTCTTTGTCGAGGCTCAAAGCTCACGAATACCTTTACTCAGGTCTTAAATTCATTTCACTACCAACGTGGGATTTTTAAAATCCGTGATTTATAATTTCTTTTCCATATGAATACTAGCCTGACGTCTCGACAATCTAGGTCCTTATCTCTTTACTCAATTTTTCCAACAGGAAACTAGCCCGACGTCTCGACAATCTAGTTCCTTACTTCTTTCCTCAAATTCCTTTTAACACAGTTTTCGTTCTGTGAAACACAAATATCAAAAACAAAACTCCGAAAACTTATCCAAGTTTATCGGAAATATTTTCGCTGATTTAAAACTCTTTTTACAGAAAATCTTTTCCGCTGGAATTCGTTTATAAAACGTTAAATCACAACGAAATTCATTTTCCCTCAATATCATTTTCTTTTCAAATTTCTTTTTCAAAAACCCATAAAATTCTTGAAAATCATTTCTAACACATTTATGTCCAAAGTAATAAAACTATTTCTCATAATTCCGTCGTAAAAACACTTTTCTAACTTACTTTTCATTCAGAATAAAATCATTTATAAATCAAATGATTTTTTCTTTTACAAAAAGATTCTCACCATAAAAAATAATATATTTTTTAAACTTAATTTATTTTAATTAATATTTATTTTCTTTTTGAATTTATTTTGTAAAAATTAATGTAAATGAAATTTTTTCACGGTTCCGTCCTTACTGTCACTCATTGACTTACTCTTTCACCAAAAACTCATTAAATATTATTATTTTCCAAATTTTCTTCCACTTTCATATTTCAAAAACCCTTAAGTTTCTCTTAAACTTTTTAAAGTTTTATCCTCAATTATAAATTGAGCACTGACCACTATCAGACTTTCTGTTAATAACCCAAACAACAATTAATCCATACATCACAGTTATCCATACATCACAATTATCACAAGCTTTCACAAATAACATTATAAATCACATAAACAAATAGGTAATAATTAAATCAAACACCACAAATTTACCACTGATAAATTACATACGGCAGACTAATAGCATATTGCTATCAAAAACTGTAACACCCCGATTTTCGCTGCTTCGTGATATTTGTAATAAATATATAAATATATATTTTTATCCGAGACTTAGAAAATGATTTTGGATAAACCAAGGTCATTTCCATGTTATACTTATTTTCATAAGTTACGGGGAAGTTTGTGGGTTGAAAATTCAGACGGAAATCGGTCTGCCGTTTTCTGTGTTTTCACTGACAGTAAAAGTTTACTGCTCAGAAAACTTAATTTTAATTCGGGAACGAAAGACTTAAGATTTTTATTTTATTTCCAACAAGAGTGTATTTTTAGAATTATTTCAGAAAAAAAAAAATTTACGTTTTACGGGCGGAATACGTAATCGGGTAGACGACGGAGTGGATTTTAGAGTTTCTAAGAGCCGATAGAGGGTTTACCTTAGGATTTTGAGATGATTCAAGGGGATGAATCATATTTTTAAGTCTAGAAGGTTTTTCAGGGTTAAAGTGAAAATTTGGGAATTTTACACTTAAGCCCCTGAACTTTCTGTAAATTACCCTTTTGTCCCTAAATTAGTTTTAAGTTTTTTTCAAGTGGATTGGGCTAGAATTCTTGTTTCCAATCTCAAATGTTCGTGTCTTAGAATCCCAAAATTTTCTAGTTCATGGTTTGAGTCCATAAAGCCTAATTGAAACTATATAAGTTTCCTATCTTAAGTCTAATGCTTAAATTTTCAAGTGGGCCCCACAAGAATGAACCCAAGCCAAAAATTTCCCAGCCCATGCGAAAGCCCATGAGGATTTATGGCTGCCTCATTTGTTGTTGAATCAATTTTCTAGAGTGTTCCACAATTTTCCACAAGTTTCCACAATTTTCTACATTATCCTACATTATCCTTGATATTTCCACAATGTTCTTGATTCTTCTCAAACCTTCATGAATTGTCTTAACCTATCTTTGACTCATTAATTCAGACAACAAAGTCAATATAAGCTAGCATTTAATGTGGCAAAATCATCATCATGACACTTTATTGACAATTTGCAAACTAGTCCTTCAACTATTGGAATCTTTGCAACTTGGTCCTTAGAACTTAATTGCATTTGGATCCTTTAACAAGACAACTCATCATCATCTAGATCCTTCCAAGAGTGTCGCAAGCAAGCTCTATAAATACCCTTCCTCACCTTTCACTTAGTTTCTCTTGCCTTTTGTTCAAAAACCTAAAGTTCATAAGTCTTTGAGTGTCAAGTTTGTGAAGAAAGTTCTTGGATCTTCACTTGTTTTTGATCTCCAAGAGGTGAATCCTATTCTTATTCTCTAATCATGTCTATGTTCTTCAATCAATTTCTTGATTCAAGGCTTATATCATAGTTGTTCATCACTTTAAAGTTTCTAACCCTAGAACTTTGAAAAGTCATAATAAATTCTAGAAAAATCTAATGATGATGAAACTACTTTCTATCTTCTTGATATCATGCATATTATCTAAATCCAAGAGCATGATGTAATCAAAAATTTATTTCTTGAAAACCTAGCCTTGGCCGAATCTATCACCTTAGGGTTGGTAGAGTTTTGTTCATGTGTTTTCATGTATGATCATGTATTCTATGTGGCATGTATGACTACACACTTTAATCCATGTTAGTCTCTTAAAATGAATATTTTTCTCAAAAATCTTTATGTTGGCCGAACCCTAAGTGGGTGAGTTTTGTTGAGTTTTGTTCATGGTTTTCATAAATGATCTTAGAAATCAATCTCTTAGTATGTATGCTTTATGAATCCAAGTTGATTTGTTAAACTAAGAACCCTAGCTCTATGAACCTATTAAGGCCGAATCTATTTATAAAAGAGTTAGGAAGCTGAGTTTTAAACTTAGTTATTTAGTGACTAATCTATGAATTAGGTTAATCAAGGATCATTAATCCATGACTTAATCATGATTAGAAATTTTAAGAATTTTGAACCCTAAAAGTCAGCCCTTGGCCGAAACCTAACCCTCATGAGTTAAGTATGTTGTGGTTTGATTTGATTTATTTTGGTTGCAATTCGTTTGAAGGAATCAATCGGGTTGGTTTGACCTAAAGCCGACGGAGGAAATCGGATTAAATCGAGAGGTTGTTTGAAAACGTTAGTTGAGTCTTCAAGAGGTAAGGGGAGCTTACCTGAGGGATTTTTCTCTATAACTATCTGCGTGTAGTGTGATTTATATGATTTATATGTGGTTTGTGATTAATTGTTTATGTTGTTTATGATGTATTGTTTATCTGTGTATCGGTGATTGATCTGCTTTTAATTATCTGCAGTAGTATATTATGATGCATGATCTGCCTGGGGATATAATTATGATGATGATGTTGAATGTTGTTTGTGAGTGTTGTTTGAGAGGCCTGACAATGGTCAGTGCACAACCGATTAATGAGATAAAAGATTTAATAAGCTGTGAAAGTTATATTCAACGTTTTATGGGGAATGTTGGAGTATAATAGTAGAGGAAAATATGATTTTGGAAAAATAATGAGTTTTGAGAAATATTATTATTTTAAGGATTTATTAGTGTAAAAGAAATTTACGAGTCAAGGTGAGAGCGTAACCGTGAAATTTTTTTTAGTACTGCTAATTTTTACACAAGAAATTCCGAGATATTATAAAGAGTGATTTTGTTAAATTGATATTCGAAAAGACCTTATTTATTATATAAGAAAATTATTTTAGAAGTAATGTCAAAGTTTGACTTAAAGACGTTTTCTTTGAAAATGCTAAACGACGACAAGTTTCGAAATTATTTACGGTGAGAGTTTAAAAACAGCAGTACTTATGTTGAAAAGAGATTAAATTTGAATTGATTTATTAGAGTTGAAGTTTCAATAAAAAGTAGGTGTTGATGATTTGATGTTATTTTGGAAAAAAATGTGTTTCCAAAGGAAATGTGGATTTTCTATGAATTGACGTTTTATACACGAATTTCAAGTAGAAAGAATTTTCGGTAAATGAGTTTTACTTAATGACGTAAAGGATAATATAGAACTCAGAAATGATTTAAAAGATGTAAAAGATGTAATATGATGTAAAACGATGTAAAAGATGTAAGAGATGTAAAAAGATGTAAGACGATGTAAGACGATATAAAAAGATGTAGAACGATGTAAGATGTAAAAAGATGTAAGAAGATGTAAAAAGATGTAAAAATGATGTAAAATGATGTTATGGAACTTAATAACCGAGACGTCGGGGTATTAAGGTTAGTTGTGTTGTAGACTAGGTATCTACTAAAAGAAGTTAACACATTGTAAGATGTTTTCTACTACCACGAACCTAAGACTGATTGCAAGGTCTAGGGGCTTCGTGATTGAGCACTCGGACTTTGAGGTCCTGTGTTATTAATAAAAGATGTAAAGATGTTTCAAAAGATGTTAAGTCGAAAGCTTTTGAGAGCTTTGACAAATAAAGATATAGCACAAAGAAAAGTGTTGAGAACAAAATGTTTTCTTGCATGCATTTGGCAGACGTGCCATGATTAAACGAGGGATTACCTTGCGGCGTCAGGGTATATCATACAAAGATGTTCTCATTGTTCCCGGGGTTTGGACAATGAGGCCCCATCTCAGAGTGTTATCACTGTGCCACGATGTTGGACAGTGTGCGATGGGGGTGCCTGTGGCTGTTTGCCTGTGGCAATTGAGTCTGATCAACTCATCACGAGGTTTACGAGGTTGGAGATATCTCATGAGATTAAGTATGAATGTTTAGAAGAGGTATTGAAGTGTTCATGCATAGTTTTCCAACATTGATGTTTGGGGTGTGAAACCCATTGATAAACGATGTGCTATAATATGAATGAGTACATTGTTATAGACATGTATATGTGTATGTGCAATCTTTTGTGTTGTGCATTTAGTTATGGCGATGAATCCATATATTGGCGTCTCACCCTTACAAACATATCAGAATCGTACGAGGGGTATGATATCTACAAGGAGATGAAGGCTGTCTTGTTCGAGGCATGCTGTTGCTGTTTTTAAGGGGTGTAGTGTCTGTTAGTTACGACCAGCGTAGGTACGGTTATGTTATATTATGTTGTTAGAATTAAGCTGATGATGTTTTATGTGAGAAAACATATGAGGCAGTATAGTTAGAGGACTTATATACATTATGTAGTTAAGTGTGATCTGATTACGTTGTTGTGGTTAGGAGGTTAAAAGAAAAAGAAAAATTTTTATCACCATATTTTGAAAATATAAACGTTGAGAAAACATGATTTTCCGAAAGCAACCAGCAAATTAAGTTTTATTTCCGCAAACGGGTAACCATGTGATGACCTGAGATTAGGGTGTCACAAAAACCACTGAGGTAAACTCCCCTTACCTCTTGTAGCACCCAAAGTGCAACACGATCCTTTTTAATCCATAGAGCAACCAAGTCCATCTTCTTCCACAAAGCCACACCAAACCAACTCTAACACCAAACCTTATTCAACCAACAATTAAACTAGTTAAAACAAGAAAACCCAAGGTCAAAACCATGGTTTTAAATTGCGGTTGCGGTTGCTGCGATTGCGGCCATTGCGGGCACTGCGATGCGAAATGCGGTCGCTGCAGCGTGAAATAATTTTATGTTCACACAAAACGTAAAAAAATAATATAATTATTGTAATTTTTTATATATCTTTTATTAATAGTGTTGTATAATTTTTTATTCATTTTTAAGACATTGCATTATCTTTATGAATAATTTAAATTTAATTGTAGTTAACATACAATATAAGCTACTAATTGACTAAATACAATAGATCAATTATTAACATGTAATTTAAATAAATACTAACTTAACATGATTCATCTATTTTTTTTTCCAAATTTTTTTACCGACTCTAAACTTTAATATAAACTCATAATTAGTTAATCACAAATAAGCTACTTATGGAGAAACAAGCAATGTAAATAGAACTAAAGAGAATGATCTAGAACCTAGAAATTCTATACACACTCAATGTCCCAATTTTTTTTTTTTGGATTCCAAGTCCCAATTAATTTTATAGAAATCTGGCTGTAATTAATTGCACATACAATAGTGCGTGACCTTTGAGATGATCCGTGTCATTTAAAGAAGTTTAGGTAGTTTTTATTTTTTAAATGACAAAATTATTGTTAAGCAAAAAGAATTATTAAATAGAAGAAAGAAAAGTCAAAGACTCTTCATTTCTTCTTCACCAAATGACCTCTGTGTTTCCTTTCCCTTGCTCCGTCAGTCCCTCTATGTTTCTGCCCCAAACCTGAACCAAAGAACCCATTTTTAGCCTTCATCATTTCATCCTTCAACCAAAGAGGAGAGAAAGTGGATGGATCTGGTACCAAACTGAACGGATCTGGTGTGAGCCGCGGTGGAGGTGCGATTCTGCGACGAAGCTGGTGCGAGAAACGACGGCGGATACTGCTATCGCGGCGTGAACAACGTTCGATGCGTCTGATGCGGCTGATGCAGCCAAAAATCCGCTCAGTTGCGGCCACTATTCCGTTGCGTGGTGGCCTTTTTCTGTGATTTGGAATCACACCGCAATTACGGTTCGATGTCGTTGCGGACACCGCCGCATCCGCAATATTGCGGTCGTATCATATGATGCAGTCCACAATTTAGAACCATGGTCAAAACCCTAGGAGGTGCTCACAGCCAAACACTTGATTATAGGGCTAGGATTATTTGTTTTCAAAATGATTTGGTAGACATGTATGGATAGGTAATTCTACTATAGAAAATTTGTCGGAAGTTCAAAAATCTAAGTATGCAAATTTTTATGAATTAATTCATAATTGATCAAGAATATGGAAAGTAAAATAATTTACATATATAGTATGCTAATGAAGCATGGAATAAGATTATCAACATATAATCTTAGTTAGAAGTTCAGAATTCACTATAGGAAAGAAAAGAAAAGCGACTTTTACCTAAAGCACTCCAACTTTGATCTTAAAGGAACTATGTCAAGATGAATTTTTTTGATGTAAGCTTCAACATGAAAGTTGTTTGGAATGATGATTAGCTTTAGGAAAGTGGGTTGAAATGGTGGAACAAGGATTGGATGTTGGAAAGACAAGCTTGACCGAATATGGCCTCTAGAAACCCATTTTGAACACAAGCTCTAAATGGATTTTTGTGTGAAATAGAAATTGTCTAGATCTTCTAGAGGAGTAAGATATGATCTTAGAACACTAGTGGAAAATATACATTAGATGGTAAAGGTTTACGTCAGTTAACCAAAAGCTAGACGTTAAAAAGGAGGCGGTGGCAGTTTTGTAAATATCAGACTTCATTAATTCAATTTTAACGTTAGTTGTTTTAAGGACTGACGTTAAAAGAGAAGTGACTCACTTTTAACGTCAGTTCAATAAACAACTGATGTTAAAAGTGAACCTTTTAACATCAGTTCTTCACTGAACTGACGTTAAAAGTGTCTCACTTCACTTTTAACTTCTGTTCTTTCATCAACAGATGTTAAAGGTTATTTTAATAAATTTTTTTTTATCTATTATACGTACCCTTCCGAATTTCCTTCCTCAAAGTTTCAGTTTCACAATTGCTTTGATGTTTTGTGTTTCTGTTTTGAAAACTAAAATATATGTGCGAAGTATAAGTTGATTCAATAACCCAAACCGGATCTCATTCATTGAAAGGGTTTAAAATCCTTTAAAATCCTATAAAAAGTTACATTGATAGGGTTTAAAATCCTATAAAAAAGTTACATTGAAAGGGTTTAAAATCCTAAACATTTTGTTGAGGGGCTTCATTCCCTTCACGGGTGAGCAAGAGAGGAGAGTCGAGCGACCGAGTTTTCCAAAGCGGCTGAGCAAGGGTGCACCCGATCTGTTTCAGTCTTGGAACAGTCATTTGCTTCCAACGCTGACGTTCTGGTGCTGTAGCTAGCTGCCGATTCTCCAGAAAGATGATAAGGTGAGCAACTCACACTATGTGATTTACACAACCTTATCACCCATGTTATGTGATTTACACAACCTCAGAAGTTGTTTGACCATTAAGACAAAGACCTTTGAGTCTAGGAATAGGAAGAAAGAGTGATGAAGTTAATCTCACTACAGAGCCATATTTGTGAAGCGAGAAAATTAAAAGGATGGAAGGAAGCTATTTATAGGAGCAGGGGATGAAGTTACTAAGCTATTCTGATTTTCTTGAAAACTTACCTATAAACTTTAATGCTCATTAAGAGGATTAAGTTACAAGGTGCATGGGTAAGTAGCACAGTAGTCAAAGGAATGAATTCTTGCAGAAACTTATTACACCTTTAAAGTCAGTTGTTTAAAATAACTGACGTTAAAGGTGTTTTTAAAATAAAAAATATTTATTTTTAACGTCAGTTTTTTATACAACTGACGTTAAAAGTGTGGTTTTTTACTTCAGTATAATAAATAGCTGACGTAAATAATCCTATAAATTATAAACGTGCATAATGAATATTGGAAATAATGTAATATACTGGAACTTGGAAGTCATAAATTAAGTTGACGTTAAAAATGAGGTGGTGGCAATTGATTGGCAGTTATATTTATTTTTAACGTCAGTTTTTTATACAACTGACGTTAAAAGTGTGGTTTTTTACTTTAGTATAATAAATAGCTGACGTAAATAATCCTATAAATTATAAACGTGCATAATGAATATTATAAATAATGTAATATACGGGAACTTGGCAGTCATAAATTATGTTGACGTTAAAAATGAGGTGGTGACAATTTGTAAATATTAAATCACTATTTGCGTCAGTTGTGTAAAGAACTTGTGTAAATATTAAACAAGTTTATTTTTAATCTACATTAATTAGCTTGAATTAGTAAACATATTCTTGTGAAAATTAAAATAAATAAACACTTAACATAAAAGTGTTATATGTATAATCAAATCGTATCTCATTGAAGCGATTCATAAGTTACAATTACATGATTAAAAGATAAAAAATTTCTACAACATAGCACTAAAATATTAAAAAGTTTCTTCTTCAACATCAATTTCTTCTCAGTTCTGTACTCAGAAACTCCAATGGTGCATCGATCCCCTCCCTGCTCATTTGAAGTCCTTGATGCTCCATGTGTGCTTTATCCACAGTCACTTGGGGAGGAGATGGAATAAAGTGAGGGAGTCATATTATGTGATTTACACAGCCTCATAAGTTTTTTGACCATTAAGACAGAGACCTTTAAGTATAGGTATAGGAAGAAATAACAAAAGTCTCAACTGTGATAGAACCATATTGTACAAGAATATAAAACGCACGAAATATAGAGGAAAAGAAGAGGGTGTATTTATATACTGATACAGAAGAATGGCACTTTATATAGAGAATAGTCTCTCTCTGATTTTCTTGAAAACTTATCTATAAACTTAATGCTCATTAAGAGGATTAAGTTTCAAGGTGCATGGGTTAGCACAGTAGTCAAAGGAATGAATTTTTTTTGCAGATATACACTTTTAACGTCAGTTGTCTTCAAAAACTGATGTTAAAAGTGCTTTTAAAAAAAAATTTTATTTTTAACGTTAGGTTTTTATACAACTGACGTTAAAAGTTTTATTTTTACTTCAATTAAATAAATAGTCAAAGGAATTAATGTTTTAACGTCAGTTTCTTAATACAACTGACGTTAAATATATGACCTTTAATGTCAGTCTTTACAAACAACTGATGTCAAATGTTGTTTTATTTTGGTTTACACCCGCGCGCCTTCTGCACTTCGCTCTGTACGTCTCTTTTCTCTTTTCATCACGCTCAACCCTCACTCTCAACCCTCACTCTCACTCTCACTCTCACTCTGCCCTAATCGCGAGCTCATCTCCACCGCAACCACCGCGAGGGCTTCTTCGTCACCGCCGTGAGGTACACTATTAACCCTAACTCTGCTTTCCATTCATTCTTTGCAATAACTTTACATCTCTCTTTCCCCTTCCCGCACACTAACTCTCCTTCTCCCTCTGCTCTCAGTAACCACATCGAACGTTGGCCACCACTCGATCTCCCCTCCCCACCACCACGCGAGCTCCTATTTCTGGTGAGTCTTTAGGGCACATTTTTTTTATTTTTGGTTTTGAGTGTATGTTGAAACTGTAGTCTCAGTAGCTGAAACTTGAAACCGTGAGTTTGAGTTGTTTGGAATGTACGTCTCTATTTTTTGTTTTGAATGCATGTTGCTCTGCTGGTTGATCTGTCACGAACATGATGCTCATCACGGCTTGGCCGTGATCAGTTCTGCCTGTGATGGTCTGGTTCAGTTGGCACGTTACGGCCGTGATGGACATCACTTCCAGGCCGTGACCAGTGCTTGGAAATCTTCAAAAACTATAGTTTTCAATCTCCCGTATTGTCCTTATATTGGATATATGTTTTGTATATCTACAGGACCTATCTAGTTATGGATCGTAGTTGGATTGTTTGTAAGCGTACTAGTGCTGAGTATTTGAAGGGGGTGGGAGAATTTATAGAATTTGCTCAAAGGAATGTTCCTAATAGTAATGGAATGTTCTGTTGTCCTTGTGTCAAGTGTTTGAATACGAGGAAATGTACGGTGAAGGATATACGTACTCATTTGATTTGTGAAGGGATTTGCTTGAGATATACAAGATGGATATGGCATGGTGATGTGTTGTTGAGTAGTACGGCAAGTGTCTCCCAAAGTGAGGACGTTGACGTAGATATGGAGGATGATCGAGTAGAGGACATGATCCGTGATATTGGACAAGAATCTTTTCATCGAGCTCATGTGTATGATAGGTTGTGCGGTGATGCGGATAAGACTTTATATCCAGGGTGTACTACTCATACACGGTTGTCGGCGGTGCTAAAATTGGTTTATGTGAAGGCGAGAAATGGTTGGACTGATAAAAGCTTCACGGAATTGCTTGAAGTGTTGAAAGACTTGCTTCCGGAGGACAACACATTGCCTGATCGTAACTATGAGGCCAAGAAGGTATTGTGTCCTATGGGTATGGAGTATAAGAAGATACACGCATGCCCCAATGATTGCATATTGTACACCGGTGTTCATGAAGACAATCACGATTGCCCCAAATGTGGGTTATCGCGATACAAAGTGAAGGGTGGTGATGATGATGATGATCTTGATGATGTGAGAAAAAAGGGTCCTCCTGCGAAGGTGTTGTGGTATCTTCCAATAATTCCAAGGTTCAAGCGATTGTTTGCCAATGCGAAAGATGCGAAGAATCTTAGATGGCATAATGATGAGAGGAAACATGATGGAAAGGTTCGTCATCCTGCTGATTCTATTCAATGGAAGAATATCGATACTATGTTTCCGGATTTCGCCGATGAGCCAAGAAACCTTATGGTAACATGAGTAGTATTCATAGTTCATGACCTGTTCTGTTGGTGATTTACAACATGCCCCCTTGGTTGTGCATGAAGCGCAAATACATGATGTTGTCTATGATGATTTCGGGCCCAAAGCAACCGGGAAATGACTTAGATGTTTATCTAGGTCCCTTGATTGAAGACTTGAAAACACTGTGGGTGGAAGGTGTTGATGTAGTTGATGGGTATTCTCATGAGACTTTCAAGCTTCGTGCCATGTTATTTTGCACCATCAACGACTTTCCAGCATACGGTAACTTGTCCGGGTACAGTGTCAAGGGGCATAAAGCATGCCCTATATGTGAAGAAGGCACATGCTACACTCAGTTGCATCATGGAAAGAAGACGGTTTACCTTGGGCATCGGAGATTTCTTAGACGTGATCACCCATATCGTAAGATGAAAAAAGCTTTTAATGGATGCCAAGAGATAGAAGAAGCGCCGGCGGCCTTAATTGGAGAGCAGGTTTATCAGAGGGTAAAGGACATCGATGTTATATTCGGCAAGTCCAAAAAGAAAGGTAAAGCTTCTGAGAAAAACATATGGAAGAAGAGGTCGATATTCTTTGATCTTCCATACTGGCGCAAGCTTGATGTCAGACACTGCATTGATGTGATGCATGTGGAGAAAAATGTGTGATAGTGTGATCGGGACGCTTCTCAACATTCAGGGCAAGACAAAGGATGGTGTGAATGATCGTCTCGACCTCGTTGCTATGGGTATATGAGAGCAGTTAGCTCCAGTTGTTGAGGATGGTAAGCGGACTTATTTGCCGCCAGCATGTCATACTTTATCAAAAAAAGAGAGACAAAGTTTCTGCGGGTGTCTTCAGGGCATCAAAGTTCCACATGGTTACTCTTCAAATATGAAGAGGCTTGTCTCTACTCATCAAAGTTTCTGCCCGTTGCTATTCGTGGTATTGCTCCAAAAAATGTGAGACATGCCATTACTCGGTTGTGCTCATTCTTCAATTCTATATGTAGCAAAGTCGTTGACCCCCGTATGTTGGATGACTTGGAAGTTGAGGCTGCTACAATCTTGTGCCAATTGGAGATGTATTTTCCTCCTTCCTTTTTCGACATAATGGTTCATTTAATTGTTGATTTGGTGAGGGAGATTAGATTATGTGGGCCGGTTTTTCTGAGATGGATGTACCCAATTGAGCGCTACATGAAGATCTTGAAAGGGTACGTGAAGAATCCTCATCGTCCAGAAGCATCTATTGTTCAAAGGTATGTTGCAGAAGAAGCTATTGAGTTTTGTTCGGACTACCTTCATAACATGGATCCTATAGGGGTTCCTAAGCCTCGGCATGATGAGATCAGATGTCAAGGTAAGGGTACACATGGCTTAAGAATTAATAGGAAGGATCGGGAGGAAGTGCTTCAAGCACATTTGTATGTATTGAACAACATCAAATGTGTTCAGCCTTTCTTATTTGAACATAAAAGAAAAGTCAATCAAGAAAACCCTCGAATGAGCGAAAGGTGGTTGTTGAACAAGCATAACAAGACTTTCTTACCATGGTTCAAGGAAGAAATGCTTAAGGATGGTAGTACTGCTTCTGATGATGTAAGATGGCTAGCACGTGGGCCTAGCTTCAACGTCATATGTTGGAGCGGATACAACATAAATAACTTTTCCTTTTATACAAAGGAACAAGATAACAAGAGTACCATGCAAAATAGTGGGGTTATGATCGTGGCCGAAGCAATGCACTTCTCTAGTGCAAAGGACACAAAACCCGTTAAAGCACCGAGACCTTACTTTGGATATATTGAAGATATTTGGGTGCTCGATTACACTAAGCTTACGGTGCCGGTATTTAAATGTAAGTGGGTTGATAGTAACGGTGGTGTACAAACCGACGAATTGGGGTTCACATTGGTAGACCTCAACAAGTTAGGTCATATAAATGAGCCATTCATAATGGCTTCCCAAGCAAAACAAGTGTTCTACATCACTGATCCTTCTAACAAAAGGTTGTCTGTGGTTCTCCAAGGAAAAAGCATGTATAATGGTAGTGATGAAAATGAAGATTCAAATCTTGATATTCCTGAGACTCCTTCTTTTTCAACAAACATGCCTACTATAATCGAGGAGACACAGGTGGACGATGTACATGCCACTCGTGATGATCATCACGAAGGAATATTGATATAGGTAGTTTAAACTTAGTATACATTTATTTTTATTTATATTTCTGTATTTATTTTGAGTTATAACCTATGTTAATAAATATATATTGTTTCTGAACAGGCATACATATGGATCATTGTTCCATTTTTCCTTTGCAATTCTGTAATGTGTGTGATATTCTGTGTTACTGGGATATTTACTGAATGCAGGGATAGCTGAGGGGAGTGATATTTTAAAACTGAATTTAAAAAAAAATACTATTAACGTCAGTTGTATGAAACAACTGACGTTAATAGTATTTTATAAAATATACAGTACACTATTAACGTCAGTTGTTTATTACAACTGACGTTAAAATTAAGACCTTTAACGTCAGTTCTTAATAACAACTGACGTTAGTTTTAACAAAATTAACGTCCATTCTGAAAAGAACTGACGTTAATTTTTACAAAATTAACGTCAGTTGTTTTAAAGAACTGACGTTAATTTTGACAAAATTAACGTCAGTTGTGTTAAAGAACCGATGTTAATAGTTATATATTTAACGTCAGTTCTCAACTGACGTTAAAAGTTTAACTTTTAACGTCAGCTGTATTTACGTCAGTCGGTATTCTGACGTAAAAACTCAATTTTAACTGGCGTAAAAAGCAGTTATTGCACTAGTGGAAGATCAAAACAAGGTTTGGATGATGATTTATGGGTGTGGGCCGAATTTGAAATAAAAAGGAGATGAACTTGAAAGTTCATGGATCTAAGAACAAAGTGAATCAAAGTGAAGACAATGATCTAAGGAACAAGTTTCATGAAGGAAGAATCATGAAATCATATCTCTAAGTTGGTGGAAAATTGGAACGAAATGAAGAACAAATGAAGAACAAGTGAGTGGAAATTAAGAACATAGGTTTTTGATCTTTAAAACTAACTTATGTTGTCAACTTAAGTGTTTTTGGTACAAGGAAATGAAATGAAATAAATGAAAGGAATGGGTGGAGGTGGAGTTGGCCGTGTGCACTCTTTGTTAAATGAGGAGAAGAAATTTGGTTAATCAACTCAAGTGAAGACCATGGTTGAAGGTAACTAGGCATAGGTTAGGTAAATAAGAAAATATCATATTATAACCTATCAATTTTCATGAATCATCATGCTATGAAAGAAATGTGTGGTGGAGGTGCGTCTAGGGGGTGTGTCGTGTGTGCATCACATGGAGAAATGAGTGTTCAATTTGGTTTTTGTCTTGTTAATTTCAAATGAAACCATAGTTGATGTTAACCAAGCTAGGTTAGGTTAGTAATGAAAATATCTAGATATTTTCTTTGTTGTCATGATGGCTAGGGTGAGTTACCACCATGACTCACCATGGTGACTCATTCCCTTGAGTCATCATGGATGACTCATCGTTCTGTCTCCCGGTGTATATCAGCACATCCGTGTCCGGTTCCGTTGTTTACCCGATTAGGGTTTTTGAGAGGAAGATGATGAAATGAAAGCAAAATGAAATGGGTTTGGTTGGGTGGAGGTGACTACACGAAATTGGAGAGGAATTTGGGGTCCAAAAATATCTTGGGACTCATTTGGAATTAGTTGGGAACTTAAGGGTATTATGGACTTTTCCATGTATAGATATTTTGTAAAATATCTAAAGTCTTAATGACAAGTGGTGAGTCACTAGATGACTCACTAGGGTGAGTTTTCCAAGTTTAGTCATCACTCCTATCCTCTGGCACACCTTCGCAGATCCGTTTTCTGCTCCGAAGTTTTACCCGAGTAGGGTTTTCGTCTATTTTTCGCCAAAATTCACCCGAATAAAATATAATATTTTATTTTTGAGCAAAAATTTGGAAAATAGACTTCCTCACGGACATAATATAAAAATCTTAAATTTTTCAGTTTCGAGTCAAATTAAGGTTTTCTACCGGTAAAACATGATACTGTCAGTAAAAACGCAGACCGGTTTCCGTCTCAGTTTTAAACCCAAAATTTCACTGTAACTTCCCACGATATGATAGTTTCCAACTATCAATTTGTTTTTCTCAAAATCATTTTCTGGATCTCAGGTTATAATATAAAATATAATTATCGATCAAAAGACGAGAAAACAGGGTGTTACAACACTACCCCACTAAAAAGAATTTCGTCCCCGAAATTCACGTATCTAAGGAAACGATCGCGGATACCATATATTTTTTTCATCACATGCTCCAGACACTTAACATCCTCATCACCCAAAACAAAACACGAAGTACCTCATAGATTAAGCTTTCCTTTGAACTTCTACTGTATTAGTGAGATGGTACAAAAAAGTAATCAAGGTAAATCCTTTTAAACATCTCAAGACTTCGAAGTACATTTGGATAATTCGAATGTTAACCGGAATAAGGCACATAGACATCGAACAGATTTCGACATCTGCATAATACAAAACGTTAACTCTATCTCAGGTGGCGGTTCTAACACACCAGCAGTACAACAAGAGTTCAGAATTTAAACAAAGACATTTCATGGAGAGAAAAAATATCTATACTTTACTCTTATAACATAATAAAGTAAAATGGATTGAAAATCATAGAATATTAAATATGATAAAAGGGTCTTTAATAGGTTCTATAATGTAAAAATGCGTTGTACACCACACATTTACAAACGAGACTCTAATAAAGTTCCTCCTTCCATGAGAACTTCCTTCGAAAAACACATTTTGAAGATGATATTTTTCTTTTCTTTCCAAGAGTCTAGAATTCATATCAAAATTACTCTTGGGTTTTAAGGAAGGCAACAACAAAATTTTTCAAGTTCCCTCACTCGAAGCAACTCTGATTCACTTGGCATGGAAAGATGAAAGGAATTGCCAAAATTTTCATTCCCAAGGGAATATGATCTGAAAGAGATCACTCTATTTCTTAGTCGGATACATTTATGAAAAAGGCAAATGACCGAGTTTACAAAACTCAATCCTCCACAATAACAGAGAGTTTAAACAGGTTTAACCAACAAAGATTGGTTAACAAGGAAATGTAGGGAATATAGAAACAAGCAATCCGAACATCTCACATTATTCATAGGAAATCAAAGTGTTTTCTTGAGCGAACCAAACAGTATAGTCGACAGCTTACTCTCCATGGTACACCTTCACATCAGGTAAATCACATCTTCTTGCAGTATACCCTAGTCCTCCACATCGAAAGCAGATGAAAACTCTGGTGATGCTGTGATTCCTTTAGTAGTTGCTCCCACATCTCCGGAACCCTCAAGAAGATACTCTTGCTTCACGAGTTCCTTGCCACTCCTTCTTTGGATTCGTTATTATTGCAGTTGTTTCCTCATCGACTTTGTGTGCTACGATCGTTGAAACTCAACGCAACTCATGTATTCTCTAACAGCCAGATGGTCTTGACGTGATTGGAGAAACTCCATCCTCTAATACGTCTCGGGCTTTGTCAGAAAACACTCGTCCAGGAGACTGATCCATACAAATTCCTCAACGACTATCCTACACTCTGCTTCTACCAACAAATAGTCAATCCTTATCGAGGTTAAGGATGACAAACTTACCAAGAGACGGACGGAAATTCCATTTCATGAAGTCTAACTTGGCTAGTTTCGTAGGCGATATTCCACACGAAGCGATAGAGATCCGACTGAATCTAGGAACTAGATCAATCGAAAACTCAATATCCTTCAACAGTCCAACCTTGAAACATTCTTAGGGAATACTTCTGGAAAATCTTCCACAACAGGCACATTCAAAAGAGTAAACAATTGTCACATATGAACCAAGGCACCATCAATAAGCCATGGGTTCTCACAAGGTCTCAACCAAATCAGAACCCATCAAGAACATACATCCTTTTGTGTCATCACACATTGTTTTCAATGAGGAAACAATTCAAACAGGGTCAAAACAGATATCACACAACAAAAACA
Source organism: Sophora flavescens (assembly GCA_030762895.1). Classification (NCBI taxonomy): domain Eukaryota; kingdom Viridiplantae; phylum Streptophyta; class Magnoliopsida; order Fabales; family Fabaceae; genus Sophora; species Sophora flavescens. Next base: position 137,151,826 of record CM061063.1, on the reverse strand, counting down.
TAACAGACCTATTCCCCAAGGTTCCCAAAAGACTCGACCAGTTCTGATACTGTAACACTCGGGTGCTGGTGAGAGCAAGGAGTGGTCGCCAGTACAAAGAGAGCACGAACAAGGAGCGGCTCCTGACAGGCTTCTAGGTGGAGGGACACATGAATGAATCGATCACACACCCGAATGAGAGGGATTTGAGACTGTGTAGGTATGGGACTGCATAGTTGGGGGATTCTGAGACTGTATAGGTATGGGACTGTACAATTAAGGAAGGCTTAAAGGAATTGATTGGAACTACCTATAAAAACAAGATGCATATTCTTTTCGGTAGCCCATCACTTAAGAACTCCACAATTAAGCGTGCTTGACTTGGTGCAATTATGGGATGGGTGACCTCTTGGGAAGTTTCCCAGGAAGCATGTGAGTGAGGACAAAGCACGCTGAAAAGGCCCGTGTTGGTTGGATGTTATAGATACCACTGATGTAACACCCCCCTTAGGCATTACATGGTGAACACGTGCGGAAATAAAACTTAAAATAAAACGACTGGTTGCTTTTGGAAAATTATTTTCTATAAGTCAGAAATTCGGTATAATTTTTTTCCTGCAGAATACTTTGAAAATGTGACACACACATTAAAACAGTAAACTATAATATGCTTATCAACACACATAAACCGATTGTATTCATAATCAAACCGCTAAAGCACACAAGTTGTCTGGAAAATGCCTTCAATATTTAAAACTGAAGATTTAAACCAAATAAGGGTTCACATATCACACATACTGACCTCCTCAAACCTATCGCCCAAAGAAAATCCTAAGCGGGTCACTCTACAAAATACCTACTGGGAAGACCCGTGATCATCCCCACTGTCAACGATTTCTTCAAAAACGGAACTAATATTCTGAATGAAACTGGGAACTCCTCTGCATCATCTGTACTAGTATACGAGATACAACAACAAAACCAGAAAACATATATATCGCAAGGGTGAGATACCGACAAATGAATTTTATCATGATAACTACATGCGCGACACACAGACAACAACATATACATATATATGCAGCACATAGCTTCCCAACAATAATCATAATAATTTAACCAATGGGATTCATACCCGACAGTCATCACAATTTGTGAAAGTGCATGACACTTCAATGTTCCTCATCTATATTTGATATTTATTCTCTGGAGATCCTAAATTCCCTTCGTTGAGCAGTATAGGCTGCAATATCCCCATAACACAATTGTTTCCGGAAAGTCGACATATTAATTTAGGTCTGAGCTCTAATTGTTCAAGGATATCACACTCAAGCACCTAAATAATATTAAATAGTTCCATATTGATTACATCCGTGTAGGGTAACCGAGTTCCACGACCTAAGCATTCTGTGGATTTCGAGCCCGAATGTCACTAATAGACCCAAAGACCCAAGAACATATTTTTGGTCCGTAACTATCCAATTTGTCAATCCACCCTTTGTGAATTGTAGCTCGATACATAATGGCATGTCTGCCAGACTATGCATGTAAACCGGTTGTTTTCGTTCGTTCTTTCTTTGTCGAGGCTCAAAGCTCACGACTACCTTTTGTAACATCCCAAAATTTCCTTCTTTGGCTAAATAGTTTTACCCAATAAATAGAAGGAGCTTATCTTTAAGAGAGAAGTGTTCTAAGGGCAGCTAATAATAAATGTTTTAGATTTGTTAAGGAAAAAATGTTTAGAATTAAGATAGGGGTGCATTTAGTAGTTGAAGAGGTGTAGATAGTGAGTTAAGTTTTAACTTTTTTAAAATAAAAGATAAAGAAAATAAGAAAAAAAAATAGAAGGGGATAAAAGAAGGGGGATAAGTACAAAATAGCAGAAAAGAAAGGAAAAGAGAAAGAAAGAGAAGGGAGAGGAAGAAGAAAAAAGAATGGAGAAGAGAGATCAAGGGATATAGCCATGAGAAGAAGATGGGGGTTGGAGATCCTAGAGCAAGCTTGCAGAACCAAGAGAAAGAAATAGAAGAGAAGAAGAAGGAGAGAAAATTAGGGTTCAACCAAAAAGGGATATCCATACAAACAACCTTCAATCCACTACATAGTCATGTGAGTTTCCATAGTTAGTGCTTGGTAACCATAAATCCAAGCTTAGGAATTTTAAATTCGATTTTATTGTTTGATTTCAGAATTGAATGTTGATTATATGGTTTTAATGAATGTAGAATGGTGATGTGGAATATTCAATTTACATGCATGTATTCTGTTTGTTAAAAGTCCTAAAAGAAGCTGCTTATCTGACAAACCCGTATAAACATATGTGTAATATTTTACTTGTAACTATTTCTATAGTACTCTGTTTGGTATGATTCTTATTTTTTTAGAAAGTAGACTCGAAATAATACACTTCAGACACTGATTTTTCTGTTTTTCATTGAGTATTGATGGAGAAAAACCTATTACAAGTTAGGGTATTTCAGCTATCCTGTTTTCTGAGTGCAGAGACTTTCCTATCAAAACTGTATTTTTTGGAAGACGTTTTTCCAAGAGTAAAATTTTATTCATAAACTAGACTTGTTTATATTTCCATAGAGGGGTCGTTTGTCCAAATCCGACTTCGTTTGATATTTTAATAAAATCATAGAAGTTAACTGAAAACTGCTGAAATTCTGCTTATGTTGTTGATGCATTATCCCTTGTTGAATACTTGATTGAGAGATTATATATTGTTCATGTGAATGGTTTATAAGTTTTGCTTTAGGTCATTAGTTTTTAAGCTATAAATTGATATGTGAGGTAAGTTATTTAATATTATGAAGAAATGAATGTGAAACACCATTTGGCATCCAAAGGTAGTAACCATGCTAATTCTACTCTTGAATCGAATTAGAATGGTTATCAATAACATTTCAAGTGTCAAGTACATAAGTCCTTTCAGTTTGAAAGGCAAGTATAGAGTCCTTTACGTTTGGAAGGCAATCACAGAGTCCTTTCAGTTTGGAGGGCAAGCAAGTAAGGGCAAAGCAAGTGGGATGCCGCTTGTGGTCATAGACGCATGTCCTGCCTTACAGTATAGAGCTAGTCCCTCTTAAGTACCTCGGTGTGCGGGGAACAACGATGTTTTTCACTGACAAAATTAAAAAGGGATGTCCAAATGAGTGGTTCACAAATATTTTGAATGACATGATAATACCAGGATTAAACCCAAATCTAGTCCCTCTTAAGTACCTTGGTGCGTGGGGGGCAGCAATGATATTTATACCTGATGATATGTATAAGTTTACTAATATATGTATATGTGTGGGATTGAGTGCTCTGTTTATAGGGAATTCACTGAGATTTCATATCTCACCCCCTCACCTATTTGTTTCAGGTTAATCCCTCATATGTTGGAGAACTGTGAAGTATCCCCGGAAATACTTGGCAGTTGTTCCAATGTAAGCTGTTTCTGTTATTGAAGACGTTGCCGGATCGGAGTCAAGTGTCATATTGTCATTGTTTAGTCTCTAAGTATGGTTTTGAAAATGTATGATATATATATATATATATATATATATATATATATATATATATATATGAGATGTTTAGCGAAAAGCTAATTTCAGTGTATCTTATGTTTTGTATCTAGTAGTATCTTAATGTACTTTATGGTATTACACCTTTACTCAGGTAATAAATTCAATTAACTACCAACGTGGGATTTTTAAAATATGTGATTTATAATTTCTTTTCCATATGAACACTAGCCCGACGTCTCGACAATCTAGGTCCTTATCTCTTTCCTCAATTTTTCCAATAGGAAACTAGCCCGACGTCTCAGCAATCTAGTTCCTTACTTCTTTCCTCAATTTCCTTTTAACACAGTTTTCGTTCTGTGAAACACAAATACCAACAAAAAAACTCCGAAAACTTATCCAAGTTTATCGGAAATATTTTCGCTGATTTAAAATCCTTTTTACAGAAAATCTTTTCCACTGAAATTCGTTTATAAAACGTTAAATCACAATGAAATTCATTTTCCGTAAATATCATTTTCTTTTCAAATTTCTTTTTCGAAAACCCATCAAATTTTTGAAAATAATTTCTAACCCATTTCTGTCCAAAGTAATAAAACTATTTCTCATAAATCCGCCGTAAAAACACTTTTCTAACTTACTTTTTGTTTAGAATAAAATCATTTATAAATCAAATGACTTTTACTTTTACAAAACGATTTTCACCATGAAAGTTAATATATTTTTGAAACTGAATTTATTTTAATTACTATTTATTTTATTTTTGAGTTTATTTTGGGAAAATTAACATAAACGAAATATTTTCACCGTTCCGTCCTCACTGTCACTCATTGACTTACTCTTTCACCAAAAACTCATTAAATATTATTATTTTCCACATTTTCTTACACTTTCATATTTCAAAAACCCTTATGTTTCTCCTCAAACTTTTTAAAGTTTTATCCTCAATTATAAATTGAGTACTGACCACTGTCAGGCTTTCAGTCAATAACCCAAACAACATTTAATCCATACATCACAATTATCACATGCTTTCACAGATAACATTATAAATCACATAAACAAATATGTAATAATTAAATCAAACACCACAAATTTACCACTGATAAATTACATACGGTAGACTAATAGCATATAGCTATCAAAAACCACTCAGGTAAGGAGAGTTCAATTTGGTGTTTGTCTTGTTAACTTCAAATGAAACCATAGTTGATGTTAACCAAGCTAGGTTAGGTTAGTAATGAAAATATCTAGATATTTTCTTTGTTGTCATGATGGATAGGGTGAGTTACACCATGACTCACCATGGTGACTCATTCCCTTTGAGTCATCATGGATGACTCGTCGTTCTGTCTCCCGGTGTATCTTTGCACATGCGTGTCCGGTTCCATTGTTTACCCGGTTAGGGTTTTTGAGAGGAAGATTGTGAAATGAATGCAAAATTAAATGCGTTTGGTTGGGTGGAGGTGGCTGCACGAAATTGGAGAGGAATTTGGGGTCCAAAAATATCTTGGACGTATTGGGAATTAGTTAGGAACTTAAGGGTATTATGGACTTTTCCATGTGTAGATATTTTGTAAAATATCTAAAGTCATAATGACAAGTGGTGAGTCACTAGATGGCTCACTAGGGTGAGTTGTCCAAGTTGAGTCACCACTCCTATCCTCTGGCACACCTCCACAGATCCGTTTTCGGCTCCGACGTTTTACCCGATTAGGGTTTTCGTCCGTTTTTCGCCAAAATTCGCCCGAATAAAATATAATATTTTATTTTTGAGCAAAAATTTGGAAAATAGACTTCCTCAAGGACATAATATAAAAATCTAATATTTTTCAGTTTCGAGTCAAATTAGGGTTTTCTGCCGGTATAACATGATACTGTCAGTAAAAACGTAGACCTGTTTCCGTCTGAGTTTTAAACCCCAAATTTCACCGTAACTTCCCATGATATGATAGTTTCCAACTATGTTTTTGTTTTTCTCAAAATCATTTTCTGGATCCCCAGTAATAATATAAAATATAATTGGCGGTCAAAAGGCGAGAAAACAGGGTGTTACATCGTTGTGAATTAAGCCTTGTGTGCCTAGTATGCTAGTCACACCTGGTGCCTAAGGTGGACGGAGGTGAAACCTATATTGACCAATTCCTTTCCAAAATGTCAATTAGCTCCGGAGTTAGGATCATATATTCCTTGAGGCTGTGTAGGTATGAGACTATACTGTTTCAATTAGTTTTCTCTCTATTCTCATGCCTCGGTGAACAGACTGTCTGGTACACTTTGATAAGCTTACCGTTTAACTTGGTATTGTATATCCTTGGAGTTTTGATCTGTGGACTGAGAATGGATGATAATATGGATGTATGTATCCTGTAATGTGTATGTGGGTCGTACCACTGCATTCCTGCTTTATATGTAAGATGAATGGGGATCTCACCTCATTTTTTGTGTTTTGTGGTCTTTTGCTTTATTTTATGTTCTTCAACAAAGACGGTAAAACTGCTTCACCATCATAACCAGCTTTGGATATGAGATGGATTGGTCATGAGGACATATCTTTAGGGATCAATATATCGGAGAAGCGAGAGCTCAACCCTAGTGTGACGATGTATCGTCCTCAGTTGTTATCATTGTACAATGATGATACCTCGTTGTCGTTTTGTACAGGCCAGCATGATGAGTCCTTGTGTTTAAGACTAGTTTTATGGAGCTACGTCTCCAAGTTTATTTATGTTTTTATTGGTCATGATATTTTAACGGTGTTGCTATTTCCTCCTTTGGCTGTTTGTCTTTTCATGACTTTTATCTTTTGAAAGAATTTAAGAAAGTATTATGTATATACGAGGAATGTATGATTATGTACAACTTATTTTCCCATTTCCTGGAAGTATATGTCTTAGGCCTATTAGTGGTTGGAAGATGTTAATAAATGATATGTACAATGAGACACCCCGTTGTGCCCCGTTGTGCCATTAATTAATTATTTAAACTTATTCGTGTTCTTAACGTTAAACGTAACCCGAAAATACGAAGAAATTAAAAACTTGAATACAACACATACACTTCCAAAAGTTAAACACACCATAGTTATATTGCACATACAATTATGTTTATCCATCGCCATACAAAACACTGTTTAGGGTATCCTATCAGTAGGATCCCTCACAGATACTTAATTATACAAACTGTTATACTTAGCGGAAAATAAAAACGTCTAACAAGACACACTGGCCTTATACACTAAACTATATTACTAGAATCCACTCCTCCTCCTCCCGCATCAGGTTCATACGGAGTTCCATCCTACTCCTCAACAACTGGTTCTTCCATATAGTCTTCTCATGGAATAAAGTGAACATACACCAAAATGCAGAAATACGGAGATAAGAAACAGTTCTATAATCATAAGCGGAAAAGAATACATAGCATATAATAAAATAACAGTCAAAGACAAGCATCACACATAACTAACAATCATCCTTAAATGATGATATCATCCTTTATCCTTAATCTCATGCAACTAAACCTTTTAGGCTGACGTGGCCATCTCTACTCCTGTCACATTAGTCAGTAGTCCCGACAGTCTGGTGCCAAGAACTCGGTGCTCCCCTATTCCTTTATCTCTCGTAAGGAATAGTGCATTCATCATAGTGTGCGTCACTATTCCCCCATCAAAAATAGCACAATAAGCACAAAATACATAGTACCTCTATCATTGATAGGATAATCAGAACAACGCGTCAAAGACTAAAAGAGTATTACGGCAGTCTACCTAGGCATCAACATCCGTAGGGAACTCACCCGCAATATCCGATATCCAAAATAGGATATCCCGACCTCGTGTGTTGCACTCACACGACTGTGAACAAACATGCATATATATGAATCTTACTGACTCGCATCGGATACAATCTAGTGTCTCAACCTTCCATCACAATCTCAACACACATTCCATGTCACATCTCATCTATTAAACACTTTAATTAGGCTAGGCACCTCTAAGTTACATTCATTCTCTTACCCACACAAATATCTCCCGAATAACCCATATCCTTGCCTAAAAACCGACTAAGCATGTTATTAAACCAGGCAAATCATACATAATATAGTAATAATAAACTGTTCAGACAAAATAAGTTTCACACACAATAGATTACCTCAACCATCGCATCACAAATAGTTCAATAATAATAAAGTCAGACATCATCGAATATTCTAAAATTATCCTAACGGCGATAAACCTACAATCCCCAAATCATCATTGGTACTACAGAGTAGTTTCCAACCCAATTTTGGTATTGTCGATTACTCGACCACTAGTAGAGTTTAGGTCGCCCTACACCATTATTATAAATTATATACTACTTATCCGTCCTGATGATGGAATGGTTCTTTCTCCCACCTGAACTAACATTGGAATCATGAACTTTCAGATCCTTGTTACTACACCACAGTTACCAGATTAACCTTCAACCAAAACATCATAACAACAAATTAATCAAACAAAATCCAACTATGAACAAATTAAGTTAGATTCGGTCATTACTCAAAAATGGGGCTAGGGTTATTTTCTCAGTCTCATCTTTTGGATCCTAGTTACTAGAGTCTTGACTAGTCTAGATCAAATGTTACAAGTCAAAACTTTGAAACAAAATCCTCCAACCAAATGGGTTGGGGTTTCGGCCAAGAGAACCAAAATTTAGTTAGATATGTCTTTTGCTCACACACTCATGGATCTATAACCTAGAGACCTTAACTAGCTTAGACAAGTTATCATCCAAGTAAAAATTGAACAAAATCTCATTTGCCTACACGTACATAGATTCGGCCAACATAGGGTGTTAGGGTTAGAAAATTATTTTGACTTCAAGCTTCTAGATTTAACAACTAGAGGTAGTAGAGAGGTAATATCAAGTGGTAGAACACTCAAAACTTTTTTCTATGATTTTTGGTGATTTTTTGAAAAACTAGATCTAGAAATTGAAATTTGAGAAATAGTTGATGAAAATGGAAATTCGTTGAAGATTAGTGAAGCAAGGATGATGAGGAATGGAATCCTCACCTTGGAATGAAGAAGTTTGATGAAGAACTTGAAGAACAATGAAGAACTTAGCAAGAGAACAAATGGTGTTCTTTGTGTTTTTGTGAGAAAAGACTTAGAATGTGTGATAGGAAGAAAATGAAATTTGGCTAAGTGTGGGAGGGGTTTGGGCCGGGTAGGATGATTGAGTGAGGAGAGGAATTGTTTTGTTTAAGGTTTACAAGAGAACCATGGTTGAAATTAAATTGGCATAGGTTAGGTTAAGTTTAGAAAATAATATAATAACTTTACTAGGCTTAGTCTTCATCATTAGCTAGGAAAATTTGTGTGGTGAATGGGTGAAGGGGGTGTGACTGCGGTTTGCACCACAAGTGAGGAAGAAGAAGCCAACTTGTTCATGTCTTGGTCTTGACCATGGTTAGCATTTAACTAGGATATGTTAGGTTAAGGGTGTAACACCCTTCTCGGGCGATACAAAGTAAGTGACATTTTAAGGTCGAAAAGTAGATTAATTAAAATTGGTTATAAAAGAATGGGGTAAATTTTTATTTTCTGTAAGTTATAAAAATAACTACCTTGATTTAAATGAATAGACAATGAAACATTCCATTATCACATTTAGGGTCATAAATTCGCAAATTAATTACATAATGGCCAACCTGACTCATAAACAGAAATTATAGACATATATGTATCCAGTATAAAGATATGGAGACGTAGCTCCTAAAATATAAAATACTTGGAGTCGCAGCTCCATGAGCTGTAACCTTAACTCCAAAACATATCCAGCTAGCCAAAATAAAACAGAAAAGACAATCCTCTCTCGCATATCGTGAGAAGGACAAACCAAACTGACGAGGTCTAGTGGAAACTCTATTTGAGTCCACTACCGACGCCTTCACAAAAGACACTACTGGAGCTACTACAATAGTAACTCTCGGACTAAGCCCTTTCCCCGCCCAAGAGGAAAAAATGGTGTATGAACCATCTGAAGTCTGGAAGACATCCACTATAAACTCCAACATATCGTCCGCATGCTCGAACCTCGACTTCTATGATGCATCAATCACGTGACATCTTGACGTCTCAATCTTCTCAAAAGAATGCAGAAAACACATAGCCAGCCGACATAGGAAATTTAAAATAATGAGGTAAGATTTCCATTTATCTTACACATAAGGCAGACATGCAGCGGTACGACTCACAGGTACATAATACAACTGTAGTATATTCCTTTTATATCCCATTTTAATTCTGCAACTCAAAACTCCAAGAATATACTATACCAAACTCAACGGTAAGCTCATCAAGCATACCGGACACAGTTTTCCATCGAAGGATAGGAATAGAGAGAAACTGATTGAAACCGTATAGTCTCATTCCTACAAAGCCTCAAGGAATATCTGATTCTAACATTGGAGCTAATTGGGTATTTTGAAAAGGAATGGTTAGTACAGGTTTCATATACGTCCACCTTCAGGTACCATGTGTGGCTATCATGGCACACAAGGCTCAAATCATAATCATAATGTACGTACTATCATAATCACATGTGATCTCAAACTCTCTGTGGAACAACGGGCTCTTTATGAAACTTCTACTACTGGGAAGCTTGGCTTCCTAGGCACAACGACTTTTATAAACATAGTATCAACTATGTAGATGGGTAAAATTGTCGAAATACGTCCAATTGGTTTATCCATCGGATAACCACGTGATTCCACCAGAATCCATTTGATGCTAATCTTCGACGACGATATTCTTGGGTACAAATCATCGGCTCTTCACTAATCCACAGTTCTCAAATAGACTTGTCATGTTTGTGTAAATATGTTTTAAGGCACTTTCTTACAAGTACTAACACATTATGAAATTGGATCGACAGTTCAATCATTTATTTCTTTACACTTTTCTAATAGAGCTTTTCTCTTGGCTTCCAAGAAATCAAATAACTCTTAGCCTATTAAATCTTATGGAGCTATGGATAATGAATTATCCACACTTTACAACAAATGGTCTTGCTTCATCATAAGTCATAAATTTTCAAGTTCATATTTTCACTAAGTCATTCATGACTTAGGTTTTTTTCTTTAATGTAAATACTAGTCTTTGAAGACTAAAATCTTCTTTTGTCTTAAAACCAAAATCCTTGGTTAAAACCAAACAATTTTGAAATCAGAATCCATCAAAGTACATAAGTACTAAATTCCTCAAAATAGTTTCTTGAAAAACATCGAAACTCTTAAAATACCGTTTTACTGCTTTTTAATGTATTTCAACTTAAATTCCATATTGTCACAAACATAATCATTTTTCTCAAATCCTTTACTTTCCTAAGTTACCATACTTATGTTACAGTATTAAAATATTGATTTCAAACTTTACATCATGGTTTCCTCAAAAATCTTTAAAAACGTTTGACGACGGTTTCACTGCTTTTTTCTGGTTTTCGGCCCAAAAGTTATACTTTTGAAAATATGGTTCTTCACCTCAAATATATTACTCACCTAGGTTATAATACTCATATTAATACGTTGAAATACTGATTTTACAGTTACCTTTCCATGTATACGAAATTCCTAAAAATTTGACCGAACGTCGTTAAGTTTGTAAATCACATTAATCCTTTTTCAATGATTTTAAACTCTAATAGTGCAAAACACATTTTGGAGTTTTAGAACACTTAGTTAAGTATGAAAAAATAGTCTCTCACTGTCCAGTTAAATATATTTTTAAAAATTGCAATTTAACCCCTAAACTTCCATTAATTGCAAAAAGATCCTTATTCACTTAAAACCTTATAACTTTTATTCATAACTTCAAATCATACAAAACCAACTTCTATAGAAATATTTTTCAGTCACCATAAAACTTTCCATAAATTACATTTCTGTCCCATATTTTACAATATTTGCAAAAAGGTCCTTGTTTACTAAAAAGCTTATATCTTTTTATGTATTAACCCAATTAACACCAAACCAATTTCTATGGTCTTAACTTATCATTCACTTCCACTGTATGACATATTTTCATATTTATAGTTTAGTCCCGCAAATTTCCAGAAATTGCATAAAAGTCCCTAAAGACTCATAAATTCATATCTTTTAGCATACATATCCAAATAAATCCAAACCAATTTCTTTACTTTTATATACTCATTCAATCCTTATAAAAATTATCCAAACAAATTAAACTCTCATGGAACTCCCTCAAACAGTTATGGCCGAATGGCCTCAAATCATCATATTAGGCATTTTTCTTAACGAATCAAGCAAACAACAATCATAGTTCCAACTTAAGGCCATTGGAACCAAAACAACCATATGACATATCATGTCACAACCAAGAATCAAATAAAATCCTCCAAGAGGATCACACAACCATAAACAATAATACATAATCCTAACACTTAGGATTTGAAAAACAACATACAAATATTTTAAACCACATACATATCTACATTAAGGTAGGATAGTAGTAATCTCCCCCCTTACCTCTTGTAGATCACTTGAAAGTCAAGTATTATAAGGATGTTGTTCACCTAAAGCCTCAAGGTTTGAACCAACAAAACCCAGCCATGAATACCAACAAGAAAACAAGTTACAGAATGAAGAAAATCATCCTAACCCATTATGGTATAGGTTTGGCCAAGATCAAAGGAAATAGTTAGGGATCTCTAAATTTTTCAGGATCTTGGATAATGAAAATAGAAGTCATATGGAGATCATAGAAATTGATCTCACATTAAATCGATTTTTCTATGATTTTCTAGAATTATTTGAAAAACTAGATCTAGGAATTGGATCTTGAACAAAACATGGATTTAAGATGAAAACTTGTGATGAGAAGTGAAGGTATGATCATGGATCATAAGGCTATACCTTTGGAATCTCAAGGAATGATCTAGATCTAAGACCTCCTTTGCAAATGAAGAGAAAGAACTTTGTGTTTTTGTGTAGGAAAGTATAAGAAATGAAGTGAAATGAAGAGTGGTATTGGAGGGGGAAAGCCTGCACGAAATTGGCTAATAGAAGGTGGTCATGATCATAACTAATGAGGACTTGCCTCTATATAATGAAAGAAATGAAAAAAGTTGAAAAACTTTGCAACATTATCAAGGATGTTCTTTAGGTTTTTTTTTGTATAAGATTTGGTAAAAGACATGAAATGAAATGAATGGAGTGTTGGGGGAGGGGCTACCATGAACATGTGGATGACTCGCAGTTCTGTCTCCCGGTGTATCTCTGCGCATCCGTGTCCGATTCCGTTGTTTACCCGATTAGGGTTTTTGAGAGAAAAATGATGAAATAAAAGAAAAATGAAATGAGTTTGGTCTAGTGGAGGGGCTGCACGAAATTGAGTGGGTTAGAGGGTATTTTGGTCAAAATTTCACTTAGAGACACTTTTGGAGTTTCACTTAAAGACTAGGGGCATTTTGGTCTTTTTACTAGAATAAATACCATGATATTTAGGTGTAATCATTATGCTATAAAAATTTGTGTGGTGAAGATGCTCCTAGGGTGATGTGGCCGTGCTCTACACCACATGAAGGAATGCAAGTCATATTGAAATTGTCTTGTGAACCATGGTTGAATTAACCAAACATAGTTAGGTTAACTTGGGGGTAAATTGGTCATTTCACTTGAAGTCATCATGACAAATGAGTGGTGATGATGAGTAGGAGGTGTGGCTGATTTGTGACCACATGTGAGGAAGAAGAAGCAAATTTGATAATGTCTTGCCTTAACCATGGTTGTCATTTAACTAGGATAGGTTAGGTTAGGTTAGGGGCATTTTAGTCTTTTCACCTTAACCATCATTACTTGTCATAAATGCTAGGTGAGTCACCTCTATGACTCACCATCCTATGTGGCAAGATGTCCCATCATCTGAAGTCCAGTTTTATCTCTACACGTCAGTTCTCGCCTCTGTCGATTACCCGTTTATTGATGATGCGCCCAAATAAAGTATACTAACTTATTTATTTTGAGAATTTTCAAAATAACGAAATATAATATAAACCTAAACCATTTCATTCACGGGTCAAAATTTGGTTTTCTGATCAGTAAACTTTTAATGTCAGTGAAAAATACATACCGGGTTCCGCCTGAATTCTACACATAAAATTTCACCGTAACTTCCTTCAATATAGAAGGTCTCAAATATGATTTTTTTCCTTAAAAATCATTTTCTAGATCCCCGGTAATAATATAAATTATAATTACCGGTTAAAACGTGAGAAAACGGGCTGTTACAATACTACCCATCTAAAAAGAATTTCGTCCCCCAAATTCCCCCATCTAAGGAAAACGAACACGAATACCATTTCTTCTATTCCGTGCTCCAAATATACAACATACTCGTTTCTCGAAACGTGATGTGAATTATTTTAGAGATTAGACCATCGTTCTTTCTTATACTGTATTCGCTAAAACTCCTGATAAAACAAATCAGGTAAACCCCTTTTTAAACTCTCAAGACTTGAAGCACACTTGAATGATTCGAATGTCAGTAGAATGGAATACACGAACTTCCGATAGATTTGGAAATTTATTTGATACCAAACTTTGGCTTCTATTTCCGATGGCGATTCTAACACACCAACGGTAAATAAGAACTTAAAATTCGAACAAGAAAATTTTTCGTAGAGAGAAAATAAATCTCTAGACTTTACTCTCATAAGAAAGAATAAAGTAGATTGAATATAAAGACAAAGCATATCTCATACGTGAAAAAGTTCTTCAATAGATTCCTGAATGTAAAGTGCCCAGCCGGTACAGATTTACAAACATGACTTCAACAAAGCTACTCTTCCCATAAGAACTCCCTTCGAAGGAAAAATCTTTGAAGGTAGTGATTCTCTTGAAGTTAACACAGGCAAACACAAGAAGGGGGGGGGGGGGGGTTGAATTGTGTTTGTTAATAATTTTCGAAAACAACCTTTTCAAAACTGTTTTCTCACACAAGAAGATTAAATCAGAAGCAAGCACACAGAAATAGATCTTTTAGAAACTTTAACAAAAGAAATATCAAAATCCCACAGTCAGTATAAAAAAATAAAGCTGTAAGAGTTTAGGGATAGGAGATTCACACAAATGATGTTATCCTGGTTCACTCTCTTCCAACCAAGAGCTACGTCCAGTCCCTTCGACTTGAAGGTTTTATCCACTATTTCTCCAAATAGATTACAACCAAGTATTCAAAAACTCTCTAGGCTTACAAGTATTCCTTTCTTACCAAGCATCTCCAGGCTCTAATTCTAACAAAGAGATTTAACTTAGATCTTCTTAACTCACTATGTGTGAGGATATGAAAGTTTTAGATCTGTTGAATATTTTCACAATATTAAAACTAAGATTATAGACTTTTACCTTTTTAAAGAATGAATAAGTGGTTGCTCTTGCAAATATTGTATAGGCAGGAGTTGTTAGCTAGCAAAAGTCCTTCTTCAGTATCTGAGGTCTTCTACTTATAGTGACTTTCTCCTTCTCTTGTAAAGCTTCAATGGTCATTTTGAATTTCTCGTTTAGAGATAGCATAATATCCGTTGTGACTGAAGGCTTGAACGTGGCAAAGCTAAAATGAACTCTTGGTTATCAGGGTAGTACAAAGTGGAGGCTCAGTGCTCTGAGCATTGCAGCTTGAAAACTATCTTTCCTCCTTTGTGTATAATCCAGCTTTTTCCAGCCATAAAGTTATCATCGTACAAGTCACTTTTCATTTCCTCAATTTACTATTTTCTTTTTGTATTTCCTCGATGGTACTATGATTTTCTCAAAAGGAAACAAAGCATTAACCAGATAAAACAAATGTAAAGAACAAATATTCTATTGGAATAAATATCAATCATTTGAAATAAATTCAACAGAACGGGATTGCATTTATTCACTTTAGAAGAACGTATAGGAGATAGAAACTCATCTACTCAAAATCTCCGTCTACTCAGTTATTTGTGAAACTAAGTCTGTTCACTCCTTCATATTGCTCGTCTACTGACGTGGCATATCCTCTCGTCTATCAAGTCTTTGGACTTACTATATCTTAGTGAGTAATTTTGATTCACGTCTAGTGACGTGGCAATTAAAGCTCGTCTAGTTATTATTTTATCTTTCCGTTTGTTTTATTCTATTAACAACTTCCGTCCGCTGACGTGGCAAACTGAGCACATCTACTTAGAAAATTTTAAGCCTCGTCTACTTAAATAAACCAAAAGTAAATTTACCAAACATTTTTTATCAGCTCGTCTCTTCGATTGGACATGAATTCTCTTTCTCAGTCCAAGCAGATAAAGAACTTTATACAAGATATAACTTATATGATTCAACTAATGCTGCAAAAACTGAATAACCTTGTTAGATCTCAACTAACACTTTGCCAAGCAAATTTAATCCTTTTGTTAACATCAAAACCTAGAGATTAATTAAATCCAAATCACTTTGGTTCCAAAAATCTCCCCCTTTTTGATGTTGACAGAAACTAATTAAATTTGAGTATAAAAGTCTAAGAGAGCTTACAAAGCTCCCCTTAAGACAAAGCATTCAAACTTATAACTGAAATAGACGACTGTAAACACGAGAAGGGGGGTTGAATTGTGTTTATCAGAATTTAAGAAAAGTTGCAATCTTTTCGCAAACAGAAAGCTAGATTCGGACGAGTGGAAGAATACAGGATGGACGGGTGACTTTTGCAAATACACCACTGATAGATGCAAGAAAAACTAAAGCAATTAAAGAGTTTATGACAGAGAGATTGACACAGTGATTTATCCTGGTTCACTCTTCAAAGCAAAGAGCTACGTCCAGTCCTTGGCAGCACCAAGATTTATCCACTATAACTGATAAGGTTACAGACTCAAGTATTATTTGCACACCTAGCCTCTTCAGGCTCAAGACAAGTATTGTTTTCACACCTAGCCTCTTTAGGCTCAAGACAAGTATTATTTTCACACCTAGCCTCTTCAGGCTCAAGACAAGTATTATTTTCACACCTAGCCTCTTCAGGCTCACTTAGTTTTGTTTTAGAGATTGGGTTTGTAATAAATACAACTTCTCACAAGCAGATCTTTCACTAACACTCAGAGAGTGGTTTAAATGTGAAGCTTAGGAAAGTCTGCGTAGTATCTTCAAATTATTGAAGAATACATAATGAAAGAATGAAAGAATTAATGAGCAGAGTAATGGCGTTTTAATGCAGTGTGTGTTCTCTCTTTGTTCATCTTCAATGACTTCTGTATTTATAGTCTTCAAGCATTTAGGATCCATTAGAGACATTCTCTCAGACGTTGGCTTCAAGAAGAACTTCATTAAATGCAATAGAGTCGTTCTGAGCACCCATTAATACAATAGAGTCGTTCTGAGCAGCCATTAATGCAATAGGAACGTTGGTTGTACTCTAACATCTAGGATCATGGCTTTATGCATCGAGATACAGCCATGTCAGAGTTGGGCAGAGAGCTTTTTGTACTTTGCTGAGTACACTCCCCTTTTTGTGGAATAAAGCATGTTGGAAGCATTCTTTTAGATTATCCAAGGTTGCTTGAGAGAGTAGTCTTCTGACTTTTCATGATAATCGTGAAACTGAGTGGGAGAGAAGGCTTCAAGTCTCTTTCTGATTCTTGAACTAAGATTCTGATAATCCTTAGAGAATTTGCGTTCATAAGATAAGTGCTTCCATCTTGAAAATAATCATGTCTATCTAGTCATTTGAGTTTTCATTCTGGCTAGTAGACGAGCTCCATATTAAGGACTCAGCAAGTCCAAAGACTAGTGGACGAGCGCTTCTGTCACCTTTAGTGGATGAGAGCCTCAGTTACTCTGGTGGACGAGAGACTTAGTTACTCTAGTGGACGAGAGTCTTTTGCCATGTCATTGGACGAGCCATTCTGATACCTTAGTGGACGCGCTATTCTGATACTTTAATGGACGCGCTATTCTGATACTTTAATGGACGCGCTGTTTTGATAATTTAATGGACGAGCTCCAACTAATTCCTTAATGGACAAGCTCCATCTGCTTCCTTAATGGACGAGCTCCATCTGCTACGTCATTGGATGGACCTTTCTGATACCTTAAGAAGACGCGCTTTTGATACCTTCAGTAGACGCGGTCTTCTGATACTTTTAGTAGACGCGGCCTTCTGATACTTTTAGTAGACACAAGTTTCTATCTCTTGTATTTTGGACGCACGCTTCAATCACTACAGTGCTGGACGTTTGTTTTAAACACTTGTGTGTTGGACGTGAGTTTTTATCACTACACTGTTGGACGAATGATTCTCTTATTTAATCTGCACACTCGACAGATAGGTTAGCAACCAATATGAAGGTTAATTAAATCATTAACCAATGTTTAGTTCTCATCAAAACTTAGGGAAATGCACATCAGACATTTTAAAGACTTAACAATCTCCCCATTTTTGATGATGACAAACA
Source organism: Sophora flavescens (assembly GCA_030762895.1). Taxonomy (NCBI): domain Eukaryota; kingdom Viridiplantae; phylum Streptophyta; class Magnoliopsida; order Fabales; family Fabaceae; genus Sophora; species Sophora flavescens. Next base: position 137,133,864 of record CM061063.1, on the reverse strand, counting down.
TTGAGATGATTTAATGAACCTCAGAAAATATCAAGAAAATAGTATATATAGACATGTTGAAATTTTCTTAATTGAACAGGTCATATCATATTCATTCTCCCATTCTGTTTCTCCTATTCTCCCATTCTCCCTATTCATTTCTCCCTTTCTCCCCCTTTTGTCAACATCAAAAAGGGTTATCAAGTTTTATTTATGAGATATGTTAAAGGCAAGATCACATGTTAAGAAAATCATAGTAATGCAGCAAGCATATTAGACATATTCCACTTAAATTATTGTATCATTACTCCCCCTGAACTAATGCTTAGTTAAAAGAACATGTATATAGGAGTAATGACAGATTTAGCATAGAGAGGTTAACATTCATACATGTCATTCAGCAATGCAATGCATGTTTAGATTATCTCTAATAAATAAAAACCTTTCTTCTGCGAGGGGTTTAGTGAAAATATCAGCCCGTTGATTTTCAGTTTTAACAAACTTAATATCAAAGATGCCTTTTTGAACATAATCCCTAATGAAATGATGTTTGATTTCAATATGCTTAGCCTTAGAATGCTGAATTGGATTTTTAGTTAAGCATATAGCACTGGAATTATCACACCATACAGATATGTTATGTTCATAAATAGAGTAATACTCAAGTTGATGTTTTACCCATAAGAGTTGAGAGCAGCAACTAGCAGCAAAGATGTATTCTGCTTCAGCAGTAGACAAGGAAATGGTTGTCTGCCTCTTGCTTGACCATGAGACTAAACTTGCTCCAATGAAGTGACATCCTCCACTGGTGCTTTTTCTTTCTATTCTCTCTCCAGCAAAATCAACATCACAATATCCCACTAATCTGTATTCTTTTGAGAAATACAACAAACCAAGATTAGTAGTTCCAAGCAAATATCTAAATATTCTTTTTACAGCCTTAAGATGAGATTCTCTAGGATCAGATTGGAATCTAGCACACATACAAACACTAAATTGAATGTCAGGTCTGCTTGAAGTTAAGTACAGTAGAGAGCCAATCATACCTCTGTAGACAGTTTGATCTACCTTTTTACCTTCATCATCTTTTCTTAGTTTTGCATTGGGTTGCATAGGGGTTTTCATGAGCTTTGCATTTTCCATTTTGTATTTCCCTGAGTATCTCCTTGGTATATTTTTGTTGATGAATGTAAATTCCATCACTTGTTTGCTTGATTTGTAATCCAAGGAAGAACTTCAATTCTCCCATCATGCTCATCTCAAATTCAGCTTGCATTAGACTTGAAAATTCCTTGCACAGCTTTTCATTAGTTGCTCCAAAAATAATATCATCAACATATATTTGAACTATAATAAAGTTCTCTTTAGAGCATTTTTTGAACAGAGTAGTGTCTACTTGTCCTCTAGTAAAACCATTATGCATGAGAAAAGAACTGTGTCTATCATACCATGCTCTAGGTGCTTGTTTCAAACCATATAATGCATTTTTAAGTTTGAAAACGTGATCTGGTTTATCAGTATCCTCAAAACCAGGGGATTGCTTAACATACACTTATTCTTCAATTATACCATTTAGAAAAGCACTTTTTACATCCATTTGAAACAAGGTAATTTGGTGTTGTGCAGCATATGACATTAAAATGCGTATGGCTTCGATTCTAGCTACAGGTGCAAAGGTTTCAGTATAATCAATACCTTCTTGTTGGTTATAGCCTTGAGCTACTAACGTTGCCTTATTTCTGACAACTTTACCATCTTCATCCAATTTGTTTCTGAAGACCCATCTTGTTCCAATAACTGACTTGTTTTTAGGCTTAGAGACAATAGTCCAAACATCATTTCTGGTGAACTGGTTAAGTTCTTCTTGCATAGCAAGAATCCAGTTTTCATCCTCAAGAGCTTCTTCAATGCGTTTAGGCTCCAAATTTGAAATAAAGGCCACATTGCTTGATTTTCTTAATGTGGATCTGGTTCTTACTCCTTCAGAAGGATTTCCAATAATAAGATCCTTAGGATGATGAGTATTGAACTTCCAATCCCTTTTGAGATCATCATGAAGATCTTGACTTTTCCGCTGACTCGTTTTTTTCACTTGTCTTTCAGCCTCAGGCACATATTCTGTTTTGGTTAGATCAGGTTGTTGACTTTCTGGCTTGTTTATATCAAGACCTGCAAGATCATCTTCTAGATCTGATAGTTCTTTATCAGTCTTTAATCCATCATTGAATTTAACATGAACATATTCTTCAATAATACAAGTTCTTGAATTGTAAACTCTAAAAGCCTTAGACTTTTCAGAATAACCTATGAAAATACCTTTATCTACCTTAGAATCAAACTTTCCAAGATTATCTCTGGTATTCAAAATAAAACATTCACATCCAAAAGCATAAAAATAAGATATGTTGGGGCTTTTTCCTTTCCACAATTCATAAGGAGTCCTTTTTAGAAAGGGCCTAATAAGTATTCTGTTTTGTACATAACAAGCAGTGTTTACCGCTTCTGCCCAGAAGTACTTAGGGAGATTATTTTCATTAAGCATAGATCTAGCCATCTCTTGCAGAGATCTGTTCTTTCTCTCAACCAATCCATTTTGCTGTGGAGTTCTAGGTGCAGAGAAATTGTGAGAGATTTTATTCTCCTCATATAACTGTCTAAACTGCTCATTTTCAAATTCTCCCCCATGATCACTTCTAAGGGTAGAGATACAGAAACCCAGCTCATTTTGTACTCTTTTGCAGAATACTGAGAAAGTCTTAAAAGACTCATCCTTGTGTGTCAGGAAGAGTACCCATGTGTATCTAGAATAGTCATCAACTATGACAAATCCATATTTTCTTCCAGCCAGTCTGGCAACACTAACTGGTCCAAACAGATCCATGTGAAACAACTGAAGAGGTCTAGAGGTTGATACTTGGTTTTTAGATTTGAAACTTGATTTTATCTGTTTACCTCTCTGACATGCATCACACAAGACATCTTTCTTAAATCTAATATCAGGCAATCCTCTCACGAGATTATTCCTTTTTAATTCAGAAATTAGTTTCATACTAGCATGTCCTAGTTTCTTATGCCATAACCATCTCTCATCCTCTTTAGACATCAGACAGGTTACACTTTGATCTGAGAGATCAGACAGTGCCATCTTATAAAGATTTTGTTGCCTTTTAGTTGAAAAGAAGGTTTTGCCACTACAGTCATTAACTATGCATACATCCTTGGTAAAGGAAACATCAAAACCACTATCACATAATTGACTTATGCTAAGCAAATCGTGTCTTAATCCTTTAACCATAAGAACATTAGATATAGAGGGAAGAGGGGGTTTACCACCAATAGTACCAATTCCTATAACTTTCCCTTTCTGATTTCCTCCGAAGTCAACGTGTCCTCCTTTCTTAAGTTAGAGGTCTAGGAACATAGACCTTTCTCCTATCATATGACGCGAGCAGCCACTGTCCAGGTACCAGCAGTGGTGTTTTCTTTGTCCTGTTGAGGACATCTGCAACAAAGATTATTTGATCTTTAGGTACCCATATTTTTCTGGGTCCTTTTCTGTTAGTTCTAGGAGTCTGTAGAGACTTCCTTCTCTTCTTATGGATACACTTAGACATAACATACCCAGTTTTTCCACAGAAGTTATAAATAGGTGTTGATTTGGTTATAGTTGACTTAACTGATACTTTAGAAGCTTTAGTTGATACTTTATGATGTGTCTGATGGACATATCCAATACCTTCTTTGTTAAGAGAGTGCTTCTGACTGCCAAGCAGCTTAGTCATATTTTCTCTACCATTAACAAATTTGGCAAGATCAGAAGTGAGCTCTTCCACTTTCTGTTGAAGTTTTTCAACTTCTTCAGATGGTGATGTTTCACTTGAGATCTTAGCTTCATTAGACTTTTCAGTCTTCAGCTCACTGTTCTCTTTAGCCAGCTTCTCGCACTCTTGAGATTTCTGTTTATGCTCGCTGGTGAGCTTTACATACTCTCTCTTGATGGATTTGAAGGCTTTAGATAAGCAGTTGGATTCCTCCAACAACTCCTCATAAGCATCAAGTAATTCCTCATAGTCAGGATGTACCTCATCATCAGAGTCTGATTCAGAGTTGGCCATCAAACAGAGATTGGCTTCTTCCTCAGTTTCTTCATCAGAAGATGTTGACTCCAGATCCTCCCAAGTAGCCATCATTCCTTTCTTCTTCTTCTTGAAGAATTTCTTAAAAGGGGCCTTCTTGAGTTGAGGACATTGAGCCTTGAAGTGATCGGGCTTCTTGCACTCATAGCAAACAATTCGACTCTTGTCTGTTGAGGTGGATTCTTTGAAGTTCTTGTCCTTGTTGGACCTTCTGAATGGCCTATCCCTCTTGAACTTCTTTTTCTGTAGGAGAAGCTTTATCTTCCTGGTCAGAAGAGGCAATTCTTCATCACTCTCAGAATCCTCGAGTTCTGATAGGTTAGCATCACTGGATGACTCATCCGCCTTCAGAGCCTTGGAACCTTTTGCTGACTTTTGATCAGCTTTCAGAGCAATTGACTTGCCCTTCTTTGGTGCAGCTTCATCTCCAAGTTCTTGCTCATGAACAGTGAGTGTTCCAAGAAGTTCATCCATAGTCAAGGTAGTGAGATCCTTGGCTTGGGAGATAGCAGTGACCAAAGGTCTCCATTGTTTAGGTAGACTTCTCAAAATCTTACCAACCTTCTCAGCATTGGTATAGACTTTGCCAAGAGATTTTAAACTGTTGATGATAGTTTGAAATCTTCCTATCATCTGAGCAACAGATTCTCCTTCCTCCATGATGAACAGTTCATACTTTCTAACAAGTATGGCAATCTTTGACTCTTTGACCTTTGCTGTTCCTTTATGTGTGACAGCTAAGGTGTCCCATATTTCTTTTGCATAGTCACAGGCACATACCTTCTCAAACTCCTCCGGACTGAGAGCACAAATGATGTTGTATCTAGCTTTGTGGTTCAGCTCCCATTTTAATTTTTCTGCAGCAGTCCACTGAGCTTTTGGTTTGTCAGTGTTATCATCATTCTTGGGAATGAATGGACTATCCGTGATGACATCCCAAAGATCAGAGTTTGTGGATAGAATGAACCATTGAAATCTATCCTTCCGGTAGTTGTAGTTTTCTCCTTTGAAGTAAGGAGGTCTGGTTAGGGAAGCTCCTTCAGTCTGATGACTTCCACTTGAACTAGCTCCAGCCGCCATGTCTATTCTTCAGGACCTTTTACCTCTACACTGTTAGATGCTCAACCCAGAGGCTGAGCTCTGATACCAACTGAAATAGACGACTATAAGCACGAGAAGGGGGGTTGAATTGTGTTTATCAGAATTTAAGCAAAGTTGCAATATTTTCACAAACAGAAAGCTAGATTTGGATGAGTGGAAGAATACAGGATGGACGGGTGACTTTTGCAAATACACCACTGATAGATGCAAGAAAAACTAAAGCAATTAAAGAGTTAATGAAAGAGAGATTGACACAGTGATTTATCCTGGTTCACTCTTCAAAGCAAAGAGCTACGTCCAGTCCTTGGCAGCACTAAGATTTATTCACTATAACTGATAAGGTTACAGACTCAAGTATTAATTGCACACCTAGCCTCTTCAGGCTCAAGACAAGTATTGTTTTCACACCTAGCCTCTTCAGGCTTAAGACAAGTATTATTTTCACACCTAGCCTTTTCAGGCTCAAGACAAGTATTATTTTCACACCTAGCCTCTTCAGGCTTACTTAGGTTTGTTTGAGAGATTGGGTTTGTAATAAATACAACTTCTCACAAGCAGATCTTTCACTAACACTCAGAGAGTGGTTTAAATGTGAAGCTTAGGAAAGTCTGCGTAATATCTTAAAATGATTGAAGAATACAGAATGAAATAATGAAAGAATTAATGAGAAGAGTAATGGCGTTTTAATGCAGTGTGTGTTCTCTCTTTGTTCATCTTCAATGACTTCTATATTTACAGTCTTCAAGCATTTAGGATTCGTTAGAGACATTCTCTCAGACGTTGGCTTCAAGCAGAACTTCATTAAATGCAATAGAGTCATTCTGAGCATCCATTAATGCAATAAAGTCGTTCTGAGCAACCATTAATGTAATAGGAACGTTGGTTGTACTCTAACATGTAGGATCATGGCTTTATGCATCGAGATACAACCATGTCAGAGTTAGGCAGAGAGCTTTTTGTACTTTACTGACTACACTCTCCTTTTTGTGGAATAAAGCATGTTGGAAGCATTCTTTTAGATTATCCAAGGTTGCTTGAGAGAGTAGTCTTCTGACATTTCTTGATAATCGTGAAACTGAGTAGGAGAGAAGGCTTCAAGTCTCTTTCTGATTCTTGAACTAAGATTCTGATAATCCTTAGAGAATTTGCATTCATAAGATAAGTGCTTCCATCTTGAAAATAATCACGTCTATCTAGTCATTTGAGTTTTCATTCGGGCTAGTAGACGAGCTCCATATTAAGGACTCAGCAAGTCCAAAGACTAGTGGACGAGCGCTTCTATCACCTTTAGTGGACGAGACCCTCAGTTACTATGGTAGACGAGAGTCTTAATTACTCTAGTGGACGAGAGTCTTTTGCCACGTCATTGGACGAGCCATTCTAATACCTTAGTGGACACGCTATTCTGATACTTTAATGAACGCGCTATTCTGATACTTTATTGGACGCGCTATTCTGACAATTTAATGGACGAGCTCCAAATGATTCCTTAATGGACGAGCTCCATCTGCTTCCTTAATGGACGAGCTCTATCTGCCACGTCATTGGACGGACCTTTCTGATGCCTTATGCAGACGCGCTTTTGATACCTTCAGTAGACACGGCCTTCTGATACTTTTAGTAGACGCGGCCTTATGATATTTTTAGTAGACGCAGCCTTATGTTACTTTTAGTAGACGTGGCCTTCTGATACTTTTAGTAGACGCAAGTTTCTATCTCTTGTATTTTGGACGCGCGCTTCAATCACTACAGTGCTGGACGTTTGTTTTAAACACTTGTGTGTTGGACGTGAGTTTTTATCACTACACTATTGGATGAATTATTCTCTTATTTAAACTGCACACTCGATAGATAGGTTAGCAAACAATATGAAGGTTAATTAAATCATTAACCAATGTTTAGTTCTCATCAAAACTTAGGGAAATGTACATCAGACATTTTAGAGACTTAACACTAACAACATATGTATATTACTTATTAGATGAGGATTGTATCAGAGCAATTAACAAATCATAGTAAACAGTATCAGAGCATTCAAAACAACAGATATAGACTATTTAAAGCATAAGCAGAGACATGCATGTGCAAACAGATATATGTTTGTGCAAACAGATATATGCTTTTCAAAAACTGACTTTTAAATTTAATTCTCTTTCCTTTTAAATTTAGTTATCTTTCCTTTCTCCCCCTTTTTTGTCATCAGACAAAAAGGTAAAGGAGTGGATCATCATTGTCAGTAAAAAAAAACTTAAGAGGAAGGTGGAGGTGGAGGAGGAGGGTTTTGGTTCTGATTCTGATCAGGATTTTGTGTAGGAGCAGGGATTTGAGTAGGCAGATTCTGGCTTTGCTGAAAGTTGAGAATGATGCTCATCATCTGGTTCATCATGATATTTGTTGGTACCAGAGCCTCTGCAACCTATTCTCTTACTTGCTACTTCACTTCAGTTTTGACTATTTCTTCAATAATTTTACTAATCATCTCTTCAAAGTTTGGTGGTAGAGAGAGTGATGGTCTGGAGCTTTCAGCACTGTCTTGAGCATGTGCATGACTTGGCATGGTGTCCAATGCTCTTGACTATTGAGGTTGATCTTGAGGGTGAATATTTGTGAGAGCTAAAGGTTGAGATGAGTGCTTCTCTGAAGTACTTGGTCTGGAAATAGACTCAGCAACTTCCTCATGCTCAATTACTATTTTAACAGACTCAGGCTCTACAACAGGTTCTTCAACAATGATTTCTTCTTCAGTGTGCTTTGATGTAGGTGATGGAGGAGGTGAAGTAGCATACTGCAACACTTGTTCGGGTAATTCCTTGGCCCATTTAATTGCATATTCATTCTTAATGTGTAGATTTGTAACAAGAAGGCCAAAGATATCCTTGATGATGATGAATCTACAATTTGAAATGCCACGTTTTGCTATGACAGTTGGATTGACTTTCTTCTCTTCTCGAGTCAGTTCTGAAGTGGAGGCTTCTCTTGTGTAGTGGATGACATGAGATTTCCAGAAGTCAACAGCAAGTTCCTTTTCAGAGACTTACTCAATTGAGAGAGATTGCCAAAACTTCAGTAGAGTGTAGTCAAATGGCTCTGAATTGAGGTCCAGCATGATAGGCTCATTTTCTGGCATCTTGCCTTTGAACCTTCTTCTTTTCTTGTCTTTGTCCTTGTTGTGGTCAATCATTAGCAGTCTTGGGCAAATCATATATGGCTTGATTCCAATCTTGGTTTCCTTATTATGCCTTAACCAAGTTGGAGGGACAAAGTTTGCAGCTCTGTCAATTCTAAAGTGACTGAACTCTCACTTCAACATTTCATACATCAAAGTATCAACAAAGTCAGCAGTCTGCCATAAGTGCTAGGATGTCTGAAGGTAGTCCACTTGGTGTTTCTGTCCATGATGAATGGACCATGCCTGAATAATCAAGATCTTTTAGAGGCATCATCAGTGAGATCTTTCTTAGCAGGGTCTTTATGCCAATCGGTTATGATGTGCCTTTCAACACCTTCAGTGAAAGGTTCGAAGGGTGGATACCTAACTAGGTTTGGATAGATTTTTCTGGGAGGGAATTTCTTTTGGGGTAAGTGAGTTAGGGCAGGACCAATATGGTTGTGAAGAGTGGATGGAAGGGGTTTGATAATGGTTGGGACATCTGGTATGGGTACATAATTAGGTTGGGGTAAAGTTTCTGGTTCATAGTCATATTCTAGAAGTGGATAGAAAGGGTCTGGTTGAGACATGTTTAGGTTCATGTTCATGGAATAGAATCTTTCAGTTCCTCTTAACCTTAGCCCAATTTTCAGCTTTTCCCTCATATAGAACTGATGGATCAGTATAGGGAAACCTGATTTTCCTGATTTTAGGAAAAGGAGCACTAGGGCTAATACCATCATCAGGTTGGTTGAACCAGGGGTCATCAGCACGGATAATGGGTTGGAATGATGGTCTAGGAGGTAAGGCAATTTGTGGTTGGTCTGGTGAGTTTGTTTGTGGTGAGAGGGGTGTAGGGATGTACACATCATCTAAGTTTTGATCAATATTTACAGATGATCCAGAGTTATCTACCCTATGCTCAAAGCTTGAAACTAGGGCATCTACTGCTAACTTGACATGATCATTAGCAGGTAAGGTTACCTTAGTTTCTATGACAGCTTTGCTTTCCTCTGTGGTTGCCTTCTCCTGTTTGGAATGGCAGAAGTAGCAGCAACATCAACAGAGGTAGCAATCCTTTATTTCTTCAACACTGAGCTAATGGGAACCCTGTCCTCATCATCTTCATCCTCATTATGTGACAAGATCAAATTTCTTGTCCTTTTCTGTGAGGGGGCAGGTTGAGCAGTAGCTGTGGGCTCTCTGATGACAATTCCACCATTAGGCTTCTTTGGTATTGGCTTCCTTGCAGCTGTAGTTTTCTTCTTGACATTCCTTTTCAGTCCCAGAACCTCAACATTGTTTTGTTCCACCATTTCTTCCTTAATCTTATCAGTTCCTCTGTCTTAGCTATAGCAGCAACAGTATAGGTGCCAAGATTGATATTTGCAATGTTCATTCTACCAAATTCAGCAGCAGACATTGGTTTTTCAATTAAGATCCGGACTTGCTCTTCAGGAGTCCTTGCAGCAATAAATTCATGGATTCCTTGAGCTTTGAAGATTTTGGAGAGAAGATGGCAATAGGGAAATGCTGAGAGTTTCTTCATGTTGATCACATCATCTCTGAATCTTCCATACAAGATTATGGGAAGATTTATCTTCATTTCCGTGAAAAGATGGCAAAGACAGGTTTTGTGCAGGGCTGATAGGTTGTCCTTGGACCCAACCTTGTGAAGAACTACTTTGTTCAGTAATTGATGAAGGATACGAATGATGTCCTTCATTTCAATAGCTTTCCAAGAATGATTTCAAACTGTGTGCACTCTCATCAAGAAGGCTTCAATCACCTCAGTGCCTCCCAGTTCAGTCTCCGATGACTCAGTAAGTACCACTCCTTCCTGAGCGCATATGATGGCATCAACAATGGTTTTCTCAGAGACAACAATCCTCTTTCCCAGCACAGTAAAGGACAAGTTAGTATCAATAACTTGAAGTCTCATCCAGAAATCCCTTATTAAGTTAGGAAAAACAGAGACTTTAACAGTGAAGAGTCCTCCCCATCCAGCAACATTTATATACTTGCTAATGTCCAAGTTGTAGTCTTGCAAAACTCCAAAGTTGAAGTGATGCTTAATAGCCACGTTGAGTTTGTCCACGTTGAAGGTTGAAGAAGAAGCCATTTTTGGTGATATGAGAGTTAGGGTTTGAAAGCAGAGAGATGGATAGCTCGAGAGTTCAAGGAAGTGTAAAGTTTTCTCAGAGGGAAGAGAATGCTTTCAAAAAGGTTTTAAATCTCAAAGGTTTTTCTTTTAGAAATAAATCAAAAAGAAAATATTTGACAAGACATGTCATTAAGGATAAAACGACGTTGGTATCTCGAAACCATAAAAAGGTCTTGATGGGATTGATGGAAATTACTGACTCAGCAAAGAGAGTATACTAGATAAATATGTTTGTGAGACAAAATAAATGCATTTAAACAAAATATACATAGACGGGTCCAAGTATGAACAAGTATGGACATGCAAATTAATATGCAATGGACGCGTATATTAATCATATAATGGACTTGAAATGCTTTAGACGCACATACATCAACTAAGATTCTCTAGGCTAGATGCCTTAATCAATCCAGACATAACATATTAAGATGCCTCCTAATGAAAATAAATCTGTCCTCAACAAGAGGTTTCGTAAAGATATCTGCCCATTGATGGTCAGTATCCACAAATTGTATATCAAACACACCTTTTTTTAGATAATCCCTCATGAAATGATGTCTAATTTCTATATGCTTATCTCTAGAATGCAATATTGGATTCTTAGATAGATTTATTGCATTAGTATTATCACACATAAGTGGAATACTACTTATAAACACATTGCAGTCCTCCGATTGATGTTTGATCCAAAGAAGTTGTGAGCAGCAACTAGCAGCTGAAATATACTCAGCTTCAGCAGTTGATAAAGCAATGGTACTTTGTCTTTTGATTGACCATGAGACAAGATTAGCTCCAATGAAGTGACATCCTCCACTGATACTCTTTCTTTCAATTCTATCTCCAGCATAGTCAGTGATGAGGCGTGCGCGATGCGCGTGTGTTGCGCGCCGCGCTCTGCGATTCCGGCAAGTGTACCGGATTGCCGTCAAGTAATAAAAGATATCGAACCCACAGAGACTGTGTTCCCGAATCGCAATTGATTTCGAATTGAGTAAATCTGGACTGTTTAAAAAGAATTTTTATGTTTTGAGTGAAAAGGGTTTTGAATTTGAAATTAAAAGATAGATGAGCAGAAAACAATTAAAACAGAAAATAAATGTTTTTGGGGTTTTGATCTAAATGGATTCCTAGGGATTTGGGTTACCTTTGAGGCTGTTTATGTTACTAATCTGATTTACCTTTGTTGATTACCGAAATTGCCTTGAAGGCGAGTTTATCCTCTAATAGCTTAAGCTCCCTCTCGGGTTAAAAAAGCCGTGCCCAATTGACCCGACCCCTACTCTCGTGGTAGTCGATCCCAGATTGGACCCTTTGCGCTTCGTGACAACTCGTTGCTCCTCGAGGGACGGCTTCTAACTCTCGTGATTTCAGTCCCAAGTCTCACTTCTATAGGTCTGACACCTAAGTTCACCGCTAGGTTTCTCCTTAGAATGTCTCAGTCATGCAAATAACCTAAGTTCACCGCTAGGTTCCTCCTTAGATATCCACGTCTCGCTGATAAGCGGCCGCCGAACTTTACGAGTGAAACACACTAGAAATCCTAAGTTCACCGCTAGGTTCCTCCTTAGAACGTCTACGTCACACAAATAAGCGGTCGCCGATTTTACGATTGATTAAAACGCTAGAAATCAGATCTAAAGCAAAATCATAATTACAAAGATATTACATCAAAATCAGCATCGTAAACAAAACTCGGGCAGAGCCCCTATCCCTAGAAACAAACTACTACTCAAGTCTTGCCATGGGGATGACAAGCTTGGTTGACAACATAATGAAAAATACAAAAATCAGAGAAGAGAGGAGGAGAATAGAAAAGAGATCTATGCCTAGAGTTCTAGTTGTTATGGATGATCCCCATGATGCCCTTCTGCCTCTGCCTGGTCCTTATTTATAGATGTGGGAAGTTAGAGTCCCAATCCAACTCAAAATCTGATCTATTTCGGTTGCTTCTGATCCAAGTAATGCGCGTCATGGCCGTGATGGCCATCACGGGCAGGCCGTGACGGATTCTATTTCTGGCACTTCTGGCATTTTTCAGTCTCTCGCGTGGCGAGCCCATGCTTGCGTCACGAGCCTCCATTTCATGGCCGTGATCTCCATCACGGCCAAGCCGTGATGGATTCTGACTTGTGGTGGTTTTGGGTCACGGCCGTGATGTACATCACGGCTAGGCCGTGACAGACTCTGACTTCAGCCTTTGTTCTTTTTCAGTTTTGCTCGATCATGGCCGTGATGGGCATCACGGCTAGGCCGTGATGGGCTCTGTTTGGCACATTTTCTTCACTTTTAAAGCTCCATCTTCATCCAAACTCCATCATGGTTGATCTTGAGCATTTTACCCTTGATTTCTGTAAAACAACACACGAAAACCGCCTTACCCGTTCCAAAGGAAAATTAACCTAAAATCTAATAAAAAATATGCCTAAACTACATGAAAATGCATGCAAAATGATAGACAAAGATGATGTGAAATCACACTCATCAGTCAGCATCACAGAAACCAACTAATCTGTAATATTTACATTTCTTAAAACACAAACCCAAATTAGTAGTACCTTTCAAATATCTAAATATTATTTTAACTGCTGATAAGTGAGATTCTCTAGGATCAGATTGAAATCGAGCACATAACCATACACTGAACATAATGTCAGGTCTCGATGCAGTAAGATATAGAAGAGATCCTATCATACCTCTATATACCTTTTGGTCTACCTTTTTGTCTTTATCATCTTTGTTCAGTATGGACGTGGGGTGAATAGGAGTGTTCATTGGTTTGCAATCATCCATGTTGAACTTCTTTAGGAGTTCCTTTGTATACTTGGTTTGATGGATGAGCACATCGTCTACTGATTGCTTAACTTGAAGTCTAAGGAAGAATTTGAGTTCTCCCATCATGCTCATTTCAAATTCTTTCTGCATTAAATTAGAAAATTCATTGTATAGAGAATCATTAGTAGTACCAAATATAATGTCATCAACATATATTTGCACAATTATGAAATTAGACTTAATGGACTTTCTAAATAAGGTTGTGTCAACCTTTTCTATATTAAATCCATTGTCCACAAGTAAAGAACTCAGCCTATCATACCAAGCTCTAGGATCTTGTTTAAGACCGTATAAAGCTTTCTTAAGCTTATATACATGTCCAGGATGGGTTTCACTCTCAAAACCCGGAGGTTGCATAAGATAAACTTCTTCATTAATAAAGCCATTTAGAAAAAACACCTTTAACATCCATTTGAAAAAACATAATACTATGATGTGCAGCAAATGAAAGTAAAATTCTAATTGCTTCTAATCTAGCAACAGGTTCAAAAGTTTCAGTGTAGTCCATAACTTCTTCCTGAGAGTAACCTTGAGCAACAAGTCTTGCCTTGTTTCTTACCACCTTACCATTTTCATCAAGTTTGTTTCTGTAAACCCACTTTGTTCCAATAACTAATTTATCTTTAGGCAAGGGTGCCAGAGTCCAAACATTGCTTCTCTCAAACTGATTCAGTTCTTCTTGCATGGCTAGAATCCAACCATCATCCATCAGAGCCTCGTCTACTGTCTTTGGTTCCAACTCAGACCAGTGCAGAATCTTCTTGCTTTCTGAAGGTTGATCTGGTTTTTTGCCTATCATTGGGGTTTCCAATGATTTGATCTTGTGGATGATAATTCCTGAAGTACCAATATTTATGAACAGTATCATGTTGAGATGTGGAGGTTTCTGGTTGTTGAGTGGGGTCGTCTACTTGATCATCAGCTTTTATCTTTGTTGTATCTCCTGAAACGTTTAGACCAAGATCTGCAAAAGCTTCATCTAGCTCTGATAATTTCTTATCAGGTTGTTTGTCATCAAACTTCAATGAATACATTCTTTTACAACTGAAGTTCTAGAAATGTAAACTCTAAAGTCTTTTGAAGTTTCAGAATATCCTAACAGAATTGCATTATCTACTTTTGCATCAAATTTACCAAGTTGATCTTTAGTGTTTAGTATATAGCATTTATAGCCAAAAGGGTGAAAATAAGATATGTTGGGTTTTCGTCCTTTCCACAATTCATAAGGAGTCTTGTTCAAGATAGGTCTAATGTATATTCTGTTCTGAATGTAGCAAGCAGTATTAACAGCTTCAGTCTAGAAGTGTCTAGGGACAGAGTTGTCATTGAGCATAGTCCTAGCCATCTCTTGAAGAGATATGTTCTTTCTCTCTACCACACCATTTTGTTGTGGTGTTCTAGGTATTCAGAACTTGTGAAGGATACCACTTTCTTCATAGAACTTATGAAATAGCTCATTTTCAAACTCCCCCATGGTCACTATGATTGAAATTATACACATGCCTTTTTCATTTTGTATACGTTTGCAGAATATAGAAAAGACCTTGAAAGACTCATCCTTTTGAGCTAGGAACATAGCCCATGTCCATCTAGTGTAGTAGTCCACAATGACAAGACCATATTTCTTACCACTGACAGAAGCAGTCTTTGTTGGACCAAAAAGATCAAGGTGTAGCAACTCTAGTAGTCTATTGGTACTAACAACATTCTTAGATTCAAAAGAACCTTTGACTTGTTTTCCCTTTTGACATGCATCACACAGAGCATCAGATTTGAACTTAAGGTTTGGTAAACCTCTCACGAGGTTATGCTTATTTAGCTTTGAGATTAACGTCAATCTTGCATGACCTAGCCTTTTGTGCCAAATCCATCGCTCATCTTCAATGGACACTAGACATGAGACACTTTGATTTGAGAGGTCCTCCAAGTCAATCTTATAAAGATTGTTTTGCCTCTCAGCAGTGAATAAAAGTGATCCATCATCTTTCTTGACAATACACGTGTTCTTATAAAAAGAAACAGCATATCCACTGTCACATAATTGACTTATGCTCACCAGATTATGTTTTTAGCCACTTACCAATAGAACATTATCAATGGAAGGAAAGAGGTGTTTACCAATTTTACCTATACCAATGATCTTTCCTTTATGATTTCCTCCAAATGTAACCCAGCCACCATCTTTGTGTCTAAGGTCTTGGAACATACACTTTTCTCCTGTCATGTGTCGTGAGCACCCACTGTCCAAGTACCAAGATGTTTGTTTCTTTCCTGTTGTTAAGCAAATATGGAACAAGCATTATCTTATCTTTAGGTACCCAAATTGACTTGGGTCCTTTCTTGTTAGTAGTCACTGGACGAGTATGCATAGCATGTTTATTATGTATGCATCTAGATGTAGTATGCCCATTCTCTCCACACAATTTGCAAAAGGTGTTGGACGGACCAGACTTGGTTATAACATGTTTAGCTTGAGCTTTTGAAGCTCCATGCTGTGTATGTGGTGTGGAATTTCGGTGTGATGACTCTTGCTTCTCTTTGTCATAACCAATGCCAGATTTATCATGTGGTGACCTAGAGTACCTTAAAATGAGACTAAGTTTATTTGAGCCACCTACAAGCTTTGACAGAGAGTCTGTCAGATATGTTACATCTTGTTTCAGTTTTGCAACTTCACAAGAAACATCAGGTTGACACTCCATTTTGTTAGCTAGAGTGACATCACTGATTTTAGTATGTCATTTTCATCTTTAAGGTTTTGTTTCTCAATGCAGACCCTATCATATTCTCTAGACAATTTAGAAAATTTCTTTTTGAGACTCCTATACTCTCGAGACAGTATGGACGACTCATGCAACAATTCATCAAAAGCATTTTGAAGAGTGGACTGGTCAGAGTCCATTACCTCAGCATCAGTGTATTCACTTTCTGATGCTGTGTTTGCCATGAGACAGATATTTGCCTCTTCCTTAGCATTATCTTCTTCATCTGATGAAGACAGATCAAGATCCTCCCATGTAGCCATTAAGCCTTTCTTCTTTTTGAAGAATTTCTTTTTATCCTTCAGCTCATGGCAGTCAGCTTTGAAATGACCTGGTGTCTTGCATTCAAAGCACAAGGGTGGACCTTTTTACTTGGAGTCTGACTTCTACTTGGAAAATTTCTTGTTGAACTGCTTCCTTCTGAAACCACATTTCTTTATCCACATATGTTGAATCTTCCTGGAGATGAAAGATAGTTCATCCTCATCTGTCCCTTCATCATTGTCAGAAGATCCTAATTCATCTGATGACTCAGCAGCTTTGAGGACTTTTGATGAACTTGCCTTCCTTGCCTTTAGAGAAATAGATTTTCCTTTTCTGGAATTTTCTTCTTCATTTAGTTCAAGTTCATGCACCTTGAGGGATCCAAGAAGATCTTCCAGAGAAAGTGTATTCAGGTTTTTAGCTTCCTGAATAGCAGTAACTTTAGGTCTCCATTGCTTGGATAAACTCCTTAGAATTTTTATGACATGGTCTCTATTTTCATATGTTTTTCAAGTGATCTGAGACTGTTGGTGATAGTCTGAAATCTCCCAAACATCCGATCTATTGTTTCATGATCAGCCATCTTAAACAGTGCATAATGGTGAACCAACATACTTATTTTTTAGTCCTTCACTTGTGATGAACCCTCATAAGCTAGGGCAAGAGTATCCCAGATTTCTTTAGCAGTATTGCATCTGTGAACTTTGTCATGTTCAGATCTAGTAATAGCACACATGAGATAGTGCTTAGCTTTTAGATTAAGCCGATGTTAGTTTTTCTGCTCTGAGTCCATTGGGCTATAGGAACAACAGCTCCAACTTCATCTCATGGCTCTGTGTAGCCGGTTTCAATAAGCTCCCAAATACCTACATTGTGTGCATCCAAGAAGGCCATCATCCTCTTCTTCTAGTAGTCATAATCTGTTCCATCAAAGAGAGGAGGTCTATTGATAGCTTGTCCTTCTGCATCCATGGTTGTTGGATCATACTGCCTCATCACTTGTTAGATGCTCAATCCTTTCGAGCCTGAGCTCTGATACCAACTGAAGTTAACACAGGTAAACACAAGAAGGGGGGTTGAATTGTGTTTGTTAATAATTTTCGAAAACAACCTTTTCAAAACTATTTTCTCCCACAAGAAGATTAAATCAGAAGCAAGCACATAGAAATAGATCTTTTAGAAACTTTAACAAAAGCAATATCAAAATCCCACAGTCAGTATAAACAAATAAAGCTATAAAAGTTTAGAGATAGGAGATTCACACAAATGATTTTATCCTGGCTCACTCTCTTCCATCCTAGAGCTACGTCCAGTCCTTTCGACTTGAAGGTTTTATCCACTATTTCTCCAAATAGATTACAACCAAGTACTCAACACCTCTCCAGGCTTACAAGTATTCCTTTCTTACCAAGCCTCTCCAGGCTCTAATTCTAACAAAGAGATTTAACTTAGATCTTCTTAACTCACTATGTGTGAGGATATGAAAGTTTTAGATCTATTGAATATTTTCACAATATTCAAACTAAGATTACAGACTTTTACTTTTTGAAAGAATGAATAAGAGCTTGCTCTCGTAAATATTGTATAGGCAGGAGTTGTTGGCTAGTAAAAGTCCTTCTTCAGTATCCGGGGTCTTCTACTTATAGTGACCTTCTCCTTCTCTTGAAAAGCTTCAACGGTTATTTGGAATTTCCCGTTTAGAGATAGCATAATATCCGTTGTGACTGAAGGCTTGAACGTGGCAAAGCTGAAATGCACTATTGGTTATCAGGGTAGTACAAAATGGAGGCTCACTACTCTGAGCATTGCAGCTTGAAAACTGTCTTTCCTCATTTGTGTACAATCTAGCTTTTTCCAGCCATAAAGTTGTCATCGTACAAGTCACTTTTCATTTCCTCATTGTACTATTTGTTTTTTGTATTTCCTCGATGGTACTATGATTTTCTCAAAAGGAAACAAAGCATTAACCGAATAAAACAAAAGCGAAGAACAAATATTCTATTGGAATAAATATCAATCATTTGAAATAAATTCAAGAGAACAGGATTTCATTTATTCACTTTAGAAGAACGTATAGGAGATAGAAACTCGTCTACTCAAAATCTCCGTCTACTCAGTTATTTGTGAGACCATGTCTGTTCACTCCTTCATATTGCTCGTCTACTGACATGACATATCCTCTCGTCTATTAAGTCTTTGGACTTGCTATATCTCAGTGAGTAATTTTGATTCTCATCTAGTGACGTGGCAATTAAAGCTCGTCTACTTATTTTATTTTTCTATCTGTTTTATTCAATGAACAACTTCCATCTGCCGACGTGGCAAACTGAGCACGTCTTAAGCCTCGTCTACTTAAATAAACAGAAAGTAAATTTACCAAACATTTTTTATCAGCTCGTCTATTCGATTGGACGTGAATTCTCTTTCTCAGTCCAAGCAGATAAAGAACTTTATACAAGATATAACTTATATGATTCAAGTAATCCTGCAAAAACTGAATAACCTTGTTAGATCTCAACTAACACTTTGCCAAGAAAATTTAATCATTTTGTTAACATCAAAACCTAGAGATTAATTAAATCCAAATCACTTTGGTTCCAACGTCTCTTTCTTTCCAAGAGTCTAAGACTCAAGTCAAAATTACTCTTGGTTTATAAGAAAACCACAGTAAAAGAATTTACGAGTTTCCTCAATTGAAGTAACTCCAACTCGTTTGTCATAATAACAGAATGAATTGGCAAAATTTTCATCTGCCAAAAAAATCATAACTCTTTACCCACACAGGCTAACTAGATATGATCTGCAAGAGAGCACTCTATTTCTCAATTGTACTCATTTGCGGAAAACAGATGGTTGAGTTTAAACTCAATTCTCAACAATACAGGAGTATCCAAACAGAGTTCTCCGACTAGGATGAGTTATCAAGAAACTGTAATGGTAACCCTATTAAGGGTACATAGAGAATACAAATTCTGATCGTTTCATATACAACCTAGACAATAAAAGATGCGACGATGCAACAAAACCAACTCAAAATAGGTTGACGATAAACCTAAACAGTACATAGATAAATACACTAATTATTTTACACATTCATAGAAAATCAAGAATGATTTTCCACGTGAATTAACAGTATAGTCTAAAGTCTACTCTCTATGACACACTTCACTTAAAGGTACTCATCCGATTGGGATACTTCAGTCCAATCTTATCGTGAAGGTTCCACTCGTTAACAACTAGCCATAGATTCACACTTTCAACATTGGTGAACTACCTCCTCTTACACATTGTTCTTTAATCGGATCCTTATCTGTTACCTCCTGGCCTACATGTTGTCTTCCAAAAGTACATCCTAATGCTTTCCGCACACTCTAGCGACATGCCCAAGCTGTCTACATTTAAAACAAATAATGTCCTTAATCTTGAAATCCCTCGTAGCATGACCCGTGCCACACATCATGCACTTATGTGGAGAATTGCTAGATGCTCCATATCCTCTACTGCTGCCACCAAAAAACTTTCCTTTTGGTGGTGTCCACATTGACCTTGCATACGGTTTCTCTTGTAACAGTTTGTTGTCTCCAAACTTCAAAAATCCAAAGCTTCTCTTTCTGCATTTACTCACTTCCAAATCTCGATGAACGTGATACTTACCCATCAAGGTTGGAAACTACAGTAGTTGCAATGACAAGATTGTATTCCTCATTTCAACCCTTAGATTTTCCTCTAATTTCTTACACTTTAACACTTCATCGTAACTCTTGAAATACAACTCCTTGAACTTAATCAACTTTGCCAACCCAGTGGCATGATCGTCATGTCATCTTGTCTTACAACTAATAGTTGGCAAGTTTTTCTCCACCAAACTCCAGCATCTCCTACCAGTATAAATGTCGCGCAAGCTACCTTCCAATGATCAGGGTACTCCATAGTTCCAAATACTTTCTCCATCTCCTTAATCCAGGTTCAACTTCCTCCTGGTTAAGCTCTCCACTAAATTGAGATGGATTACTACGGTAGAACTCAGCTAGTCCTCACCTGTCAGCCATTTCCTCATTCTGACGTGCCACAGTTACTACTAGCTCCCTCAGGACTTGTACATCTGCTACCATATCAGCAGGATCCTTGCTTGCTGGACTAGATCCACTAGTTCCACGACTAACCATGATTTCCGATCAAAGCATGGTAGTCAGAACTAGGGAGAAAACAATACATCAAAATCTGTCCAATATTATTCCTCCTCAGGAACAATAATGAAAAGATCAACAAACAATGTTGTATCCTTTCGGAACAATGTCATAATATAAACACGACCAAGGATAGACTAAAGTCATTATCCTTCCAAACATTGGTTATTCATTGAACCAAGAACACAAAACAACACAAGACACAACCAGAGAAAACACAACAAAAACGACAACAGACCTAAACGCCAAGCCCAAAAAGACTCGACCAGCTCTGATACCAAAATTGTAACACCCTTCTCGGGTGATACAAAGTAAGTGACATGATTTTAAGGCCGAAAAGTATATTAATTAAAATTGGTTATAAAGGAATGGGGGTAAATTTTTCTTTTCCGTAAGTTATAAAATAACTACCTTGATTTAAATGAATAGACAATGAAATATTCCATTATCACATTTAGGGTCATAAGTTCGCAAATTAATTACATAATGCCCAACCCGACTCATAAACAGAAATTATAGACATATATGTATCCAGTATAAAGATATGGAGACGTAGCTCCTAAAATATAAAATACCTGGAGTCGCTGCTCCATGAGCAGTAACCTTAACTCCAAAACATACCCAGCTGGCCAAAATAAAACAGAAAAGACAATCCTCTCTTGCACATCGTGAGGAGGATAAACCAAACTAACGAGGTCTAGTGGAAACTCTATTTGAGTACATTACCGACATCGTCACAAAAGACACTACTGGAGTTACTACAATAGTAACTCTCGGACTAAGTCCTTTCCCCATCCAAGAGGAAAACATGGTCTACGAACCATCTGAAGTCTGGAAGATGTTCACTAGAAACTCCAACATATCGTCCGCATGCTCGAACCTCAACTTCTACGATGCATCAATCAAGCGACATCTTGACGTCTCAATCTTCTCAAAAGGATGCAGAAAACATATAGCCAGCCGACATAGGCAATATAAAATAAAGAGGTGAGATTTCTATTTATCTTACACATAAGGCAGACATGCAGTGGTACGACTCACATGTACATAATACAATAGTAGTATATTCCTTTTATCTCCCATTTTAATTATGCAACTCAAAACTCCAAGAATATACTATACCAAACTCAACGGTAAGTTCATCAAGCATACCAGACACGGTTTGTCCATCAAAGGATAGGAATAGAGAGAAACTGATTGAAACCGTATAGTCTCATTCCTACATGGCCTCAAGGAATATCCGATTCTAACATCGGAGCTAATTTGATATTTTGGAAAGGAATTGTTAGTAGAGGTTTCATCTATGCCCACCTTCAGGTACCATGTGTGGCTATCATGGCACACATGGCTCAAATCATAAACATAATTTACGTACTATCATAATCACATGTGATCTCAAACTCTCTGTGGAAGAACGGGCTCTTTATGTAACCTCTACTACTGGGAAGCTTGGCTTCCTAGGCACAGCGACTTTTCTAAACATAGTATCAACTATGTAAATGGGTAAAATTGTCGGAATACGTCCAATTGGTTTTTCCGTCGGATAACCACGTGATTCCAGCAGAATCCATTTGATGCTAATCTCTGACGACGATATTCTCGGGTACAAATCATCGGCTCTTCACTAATCCACAGTTCTCAAAAGAACTTGTCATGTTTTTGTAAAGATGTTTTAAGGCACTTTCTTACAAGTCCTAACACATTATGAAATTGGATCGACAGTCCAATCATTTATTTCTTTACACTTTTCTAATAGAGCTTTTCTCTTGGCTTCCAAGAAATCAAATAACTCTTAGTCCCTTAAATCTTATGGAGGTATGGATAATGAATTATCCAAACTTTACAACAAATGGTCTTGCTTCACCATAAGTCATAAATTATTAAGTTCATATTTTCACTAAGTCATTCATGACTTAGGTTTTGTTCTTTAATGTTAATGCTAGTCTTTGAAGACTAAAATCTTCTTTTTTATAAAAACCAAACCATTTTGAAATCAGATTCCATCAATGTACATAAGTACTAAATTCCTCAAAACAGTTTCTTGAAAAACATCGAAATTCTTAAAATATCGTTTTACCGTTTTTTACTGTATTTCAACTTAAATTCCATATTGTCACAAACATAATCATTTTTCTCAAATCCTTTACTTTCCTAAGTTACCATACTTATGTTAAAGTATTAAAATACTGATTTCAAACTTTACATGATCATTTCCACAAAAATCGTGAAAAACGCTTGACGACGGTTTCGCCGCTTTTTACTGGTCTTAGGCTCAAAAGCCATACTTTTGAAAATATGGTTATTCACCTCAAATCTATTGCTTACATAGGTTATAATACTCATATTAATATGTTGAAATACTCATTTTACAGTTTTCTTTACATGTATACGAAATTCCTAAAAATTTGACCGAACGTTGTTAAGTTTGTAAATCGCGTAAATCCTTTTTCAATGATTTTAAACTCTAATAGTCCAAAACTCATTTTGGAGTTTTAGAACAATTAGTTAAGTATGAAAAATAGTCTATCACTAACCAGTTAAATATATTTTCGAAAATTGCAATTTAACCCCTAAACTTCCATTAATTGCAAAAAGATCCTTATTCACTTAAAACCTTATAACTTTTTATTCATAACTTCAAATCACACAAAACCAACTTCTATAGAAATATTTTTCAGTCACCATAAAACTTTCCAGAAATTACATTTATGTCTCATACTTTACAATATTTGCAAAAAGGTCCTTGTTTACTAAAAAGCTTATATCTTTTTATGTATTAACCCAATTAACACCAAGCCAATTTCTATGATCTTATCTTATCATTCACTTCCACTGTATGACATATTTTCATATTTATAGTTTAGTCCCATAATTTCCGGAAATTGCTTAAAAGTCCCTAAAGACTCATAAATTCATATCTTTTAACATACATATCCAAATCAATCCAAACCAATTTCTATACTTTTATATACTCATTCAATCCTTATAAAATTATCCAAACAAATTAAACTCTCAGGGGACTCCCTCAAACAGTTATGGTCGAATGACCTCAAATCATCATATTAGGCATTTTTCTTAACAAATCAAGCAAACAACAATCTTGGTTCCAACTTAAGGTCATTGAAACCAAAACAACCATATGACATATCATATCACAACCAAGCATGAAATAAAATCCTCCAAGAGGATCACACAACCATAAACAATAATACATAATCCTAACACTTAGGATTTGAAAAAAAAACATACAAGTAGTATAAGGATAGTAGTAATCTCCCCCTTACCTCTTGTAGATCACTTGAAAGGTAGGATAGTAGTCATCTACCCCCTTACATCTTGTAGATCACTTGAAAGTCAAGTAGTATAAGGATGTTGTTCACCTAAAACCTCAAGGTTTGAACAAAAAAAACCTAGCCATGAACAACCAACAAGAAAACAAGTTAAAGAATGAAGAAAATCATCCTAACCCTGGTATAGGTTCGGCCAAGATCAAAGGAAATAGCTAGGGATCTCTAAATTTTTCAAGCTCTTGAATAATGAAATAAGAAGTCATATGGAGATAATAGAAATTGATCTCACATTAAAATGATTTTTCTATGATTTTCTAGAATTATTTTAAAAACTAGATCTAGGAATTGGATCTTGAAAAAACATGGATTTAAGAAGAAAACTTGTGATGAGAAGTAAAGGTATGATCATGGATCAAAAGGCTATACCTTTGGAATCTCAAGAAATGATCAAGATCTAAGACTTCCTTTGCAAATCAAGAGAAAGAAATTTGTGTTTTTGTGTAGGAAAGTATAAGAAATGAAGTGAAATGAAGAGTGGTATTGGAGGGGGAAAGGCTGCACGAATTTGGCTAATAGAAGGTGGTCATGATCATAACTAATGAGGACTTGAATCTAGATAATGAAAGAAGTGAAAGAAGTTGAAGAACTTTGCAACATCTCCAAGGATGTTCTATAGGTTTTTTGTATAAGATTCGGTAAAAGACAACTATTGGAGGGGGGGGGGGACTGCCTTGAACATGTGGAAGTGAGGAGGTTATTTTTCTTTGTTTAATATTAAATGACAACTATGGTTGAAGCTTACCAAAGCTTGGTTTGGTTAGTAAGTAAAATATCTAGATATTTTTGGCCTAGCATTTATGAGCATTGATGAGGGAGGTGAGTAACTACCATGACTCACCATGGTGACTCATCCCCTATGAGTCATCATGGATGACTCGCCGTTCTGTCTCCCAGTGTATCTCTGCGCATCCGTGTCCGATTCCATTGTTTACCCGATTAGGGTTTTTGAGAGAAAAATGATGAAATAAAATTAAAATGAAATGAGTTTGGTCTAGTGGAGGGGCTGCACTAAATAGAGTGGGTGAGAGGGTATTTTGGTCAAAATTTCACTTAGAGACACTTTTGGAGTTTCACTTTAAGACTATAGGCATTTTGGTCTTTTTACTAGAATATATATCATGATTTTTGGTGTAATCATTATGCTATAAAAATTTGTATGGTGAAGGTGCTCCTAGGATGATGTGGCCGTGTTCTACACCACATGAAGGAATGGAAGTCATATTGAAATTGTCTTGTGAACCATGGTTGAATTAACCAAACATAGGTTAGGTTAACTTAGGGGTAAATTGGTCATTTCACTTGAAGTCATCATGACAAATGAGTGGTGATGATGATTAGGAGGTGTGACTGATTTGTGACCACATGTGAGGAAGAAGAAGCAAATTTGATAGTCTTACCTTAACCGTGGTTGTTATTTAACTAGGACATGTTAGGTTACGTTAGGTTAGGGGAATTTTAGTCTTTTCACCTTAACCATCATTACTTGTCATAAATGCTAGGTGAGTCACCCCTACGACTCACCATCCTAGGTGGCAAGATGTCCCATCATCCGAAGTCCAGTTTTGTCTATGCACGTCAGTTCTCGACTCTGTCGATTACCCATTTATTGATGATGCGCCCGAATAAAGTATACTAACTTATTTATTTTGAGAATTTTCAAAATAACCAATATCGTTGGAAATATAATATAAACCTAAACCACTTCGTTCACATGTCAAAATTAGGTTTTCTGATCAGTAAACTTTTATTGTCAGTGAAAAACATAGACCGGGTTCCTCCTGAATTCTAAACCTAAAATTTTACCTTAACTTCCTTCCATATAGAAGGTCTGTAATATGATTTTATTTTCTTAAAAATAATTTTCTAGAACCCTGGTAATAATATAAAATATAATTACCAGTTAAAACGTGAGAAAACGGGCTGTTACAAAGGGTATTTTGGTCATTTCACTTATAACGTGTCATGATTACTTATGACATCATGGATGACATCATGAGTCTTCATGTTTGACTTGGTGTCCCGATCTCTTCACGGATCTCTGCAATTTCGTTCCCGATTCCGTTGATTTCCCGATTAGGGTTTCCGTCTGTTTTTCACCAAAATCCTCCCAAATAAAACATAACATTTTATTTTTTAACAGAAATTTGGAAAACAGAATTCCTCATGGACATAATATAGAAATATACAATTATTCAGTTTCGAGTCAAATTAAGGTTTTCTGCCGATATAAAATTCTATTGTCAGTAAAAACACAAACCAGTTTCTATCTGAGTTTGAAACCCAAAATTTCACAGTAACCCTCTACCATAAGATAGAGTATGAATATGTTTTTGTTTTATCAAAAATCATTTTCTTGGTCTTAGATAAAAATATAAATAACTATATCTTAACCGGTAATATTGCGTACATAAAAAACAGGGTGTTACATTACTACCCCACTTAGAACAAAATTCCGTCCTCGTAATTTACGTACATCATAATAGATGTGGATACTGCTGCTGCAAATCACTTTCACGTTGCCTAGTATTTTCTCCAGTATTCGCATCCCATATAACCTTAACCAAAGGAATTTGTCTACCGCGTATTTGCGATCCTAACAGGTAAAGCCTCATACTCTAGATTCTCTCGCAATTGTATAGACTCGGACTCAATAACATGTGAAGAATCAGGATAATATTTTCTCAACTGAGAAACATGAAAGACATCATGAAGGTT
The DNA here is from genome assembly GCA_030762895.1 of Sophora flavescens. Lineage (NCBI taxonomy): Eukaryota > Viridiplantae > Streptophyta > Magnoliopsida > Fabales > Fabaceae > Sophora > Sophora flavescens. The sequence goes on along the minus strand of CM061063.1, from coordinate 137,107,226 downwards.
AGCAAGGTTAGGTGGTAAAGCAATATGGTAAGCCACTGGACCAATCCGTCGAAGAATCTGGAAAGGTCCGATGAATCTAGGAGTAAGTTTTCTAGACTTTATAGCCCTGCCAATTCCGGTTTTTGGAGTGACTCTCAAAAACACGTGATCACCCTCCTGGAATTCTAAAGGTCTCCTCCTCTTGCTACTGTAGCTCCTCTGCCTTTCCTATGCTTCCTTCATCTTTTCCCTTATCTTCCTAACTTGTTTCGTAGTCTGTTGCACCACATCTGGACCCAAAACTTGTTTCTCACCAGTCTCATACCAATATAATGAGGTCCTACACTTCCTGCCATACAAAGCCTTGTATGGTGCCATTCCAATACTACTATGGAAACTATTGTTATAAGTAAACTCAATCAATGGCAAAAACTCATCCCAACTGCCAATGTGTTCCCAAACACAAGCTCTCAAAAGATCTTCCAATGATTGAATCGTCCTATCTGACTGTCCATCCGTTTGGGGATGATAAGCAGAAGACATCCTCAACTTTGTCCCCAAGGCATTGTGCAACTGTCACTAGTGGAAAATATACATTAGACGGTAAAGGTTTACGTCAGTTAACCAAAAGCTAGACGTTAAAAAGGAGGCGGTGGCAGTTTTGTAAATATCAGGCTTCATTAATTCAATTTTAACGTCAGTTTTTTTAAGGACTAGTGAAGAGACTTACTTATAACGTCAGTTCAATAAAGAACTGACATTAAAAGTGAACATTTTAACGTCAGTTCGATAAAGAACTGATGTTATAAGTAAATCTCTTCACTTTTAACGTCAGTCCCTACATCAACAGACGTTAAAAGTTATTTTAATAATTTTTTTTATCTAGTATACGATTCCTTCCGCATTGCCTTCCTCAAAGTTTCAGTTTCACATGAATTGCTTTGATGTTTTGTGTTTCTGTTTTGAAAACTAAAATATATGTGCGAAGTATAAGTTGAATCAATAACCCAAACCGGATCTCATTCATGAAATGTAATGCGGGATCGATCAATCTGAGAAGATTGAAAGGGTTTAAAATCCTATAAAAGTTACATTGAAAGGGTTTAAAATCCTATAAAAAGTTACATTGAAAGGGTTTAAAATCCTAAACATTAAAGCTACATCCCATCAGAGAGTTTTTATGAAATATGCCAAAGGGAAAACATATATACTCCGAAGACCTCAGAAAACTGGGGGCATGAGAGAGCTCAAGAGAGAGGCAAAAACAGGTGCACTAGATCCGTTTCAAGCAAAGGCAGTGGTTCCAGAGACTTCCAAGACGGTCACTTGCCTGCCAAAGCCGAGGTTTTGGAACTGTGACCCCGAGCACTCGATTAGCCCTCTAGCGGTGATTCTCCGGAAGGTGATAAGGTGAGCAACTCACATAATGTAATTTACTCAGACTTATCACCCATATAATGTAATTTACTCAAACTCGAGAAGTTGTTTGACCATTAAGACAAAGACCTTTGAGTCTAGGAATAGGAAGAAAGAGTGATGAAGTTAATCTCACTGCGAGCCATATTGTGAAGCGAGAAAATTAAAAGGATGGAAGGAAGCTATTTATAGCGGCGAGGGATGAAGTTACTAAGCTATTCTGATTTTGTTGAAAACATACCTATAAACTTAATGCTCATTAAGAGGATTGAGTTACAAGGTGCATGGGTAAGTAGCACAGTACAGTCAAAGGAATGAATGTTTTTGCAGACACTTTTAACGTCAGTTTTTTAAAAAGCGACGTTAAAAGTGTTTTTAATAAAAAATATTAATTGTTAACGCCGAGGTTTTTATACAACCGGCGTTAAAAGTTTGATTTTTACTTCAGTTAAATAAATAGCTGACGTAAATAATCCTATATATTATACACGTGCAGAATGAATATTGGAAATAATGTAATTAATATACGGGAACTTGGCAGTCATCAAATAAGTTGATGTTAAAAATGAGGTGGTGGGTAAACTATTTGCGTCAGTTCTATAAATAACTGACGTAAATAATTATTCATTGGTTGTCATGTCCCCGTTGTCCCTCTTAACGCAGATCACTCCATATAGTACTGCAGTTTATTTCTAAACCTTTTTTTTATACAAGTTTATTTTTAATTTTTATTAATTAGCTTGAATTAGTAAACAAATTATTGTGCAAATTAAAATAAAAAAACACTTAACATAAAAAAAGTTATATGTATAATCAAATCGTATGACATTAATTGAAGCGATTCATAAGTTAAATTACATGATTAAAAGATAAAAAATTTCTGCAACATAGCCCTAAAATATAAAAAAGTTTCTGCATCAACATCATTTTCTTCTCAGTCCTGTCATCAGAAACTCCAATGGATGCATCACCTCCCTCACTTGAATTCCAAGATGCAAAGTAAATCCTCAGTCACTAGCAGCGAAAGCAAAGTGAAATGGATCTTTGCATCTTTCTTCTTCGGTGGAGTTCCTTGATGCATCATCTTGAATCCACAATCACTTGCTTCCAAAGTAAAGTGAAAGGGATGACGGGGATGAAATAAAGTGAGAGAATCACATTACGTGATTCACCCAACCTTAATATCCATGCAATGTAATTTACTCAAACTCAGAAGTTGTTTGACCATTAAGACAAAGACCTTTGAGTCTAGGAATAGGAAGAAAGAGTGATGAAGTTAATCTCCACGGCAGAGCCATATTGTGAAGCAGAAAATTAATTAAAAGGAGATGGAAGCTTGGAAGCTATTTATAGGAGCAGTGGATGAAGTTACTAAGTTATTCTGATTTTCTTGAAAACTTATCTATAAACTTAATTGTCATTAAGAGGATTAGGTACAAAGGTGAATGAGTAAGTAGCACAGTAGTCAAGGGATTGAATGTTTCTGCAGAAACTAATAAACCTTTAACGTCCGTTGTGTAATACAACTGACGTAAGAAGTTGTGAGTGTTTTTAACGTCAGTTTCTTAATACAACTTACGTTAAATATATGACATTTAACGTCAGTTATTACTAACAACTGACGTAAGAAGTGTGAGAGTTTTTAACGTCAATTTATTAAGACAACTGACGTTAAATATATGATCTTCAACGTCAGGTTTTACCAAAAACTGACGTAAAATGTTGTTTTATTTTAATTATAACGTTTACCCCCGCGCGCCTTCTCCACTTCTCTACGTCTTTTCTCTTTTCATCACGCTCAACCCTCACTCTCGCTCTCACTCTGCCCTAATCGCGCGCTCATCTCCACCGCAACCACCGCGAGGGCTTCTTCGCCACCACCGTGAGGTACACTCTTAACCCCTAACTCTGTCTTTCCCGCTCCTTCTTTTCAATAACTTGACATCTCTCTTTCCCCTGGCCTTCCCGCGCACTAACTCTCCTTGTCCCTCTGCTCTCAGTAACCACATCGAACGTTGGCCACCACTCGAGCTTCCCCCCCACCACCACGCGAGCGCATATTTCTGGTGAGTCTTTAATTAGGGCACATTTTTTTATTCACGGTTTGGAGTGCATGCATGTTGCTCTGCTGGTTTGAAACTGTAGTCTCAGTAGTTGAAACTTGAAACTGTGAGTTTGAGTTGTTTGGAATGTCTCTATTTTTGGTTTTGAGTGTATGTTGAAACTGTAGTCTCAGTAGTTGTAACTTTAAACCGTGAGTTTGAGTTGTTTGGAATGTCTCTATTTTTGGTTTTGAGTGCATGTTGCTCTGCTGGTTGATCTGTCACGGCCGTGATGCTCATCACGGCTAGGCCGTGATCGGTTACGCCTATGAGGGTCGATTCGGTTGGCACGTTACGGCCGTGATGGACATCACGGCCTGGCCGTGACCAGTGCTTGGCAATGTTCAAAAACTATAGTTTTCAATCTCCCGTATTGTCCTTATATTGGATATATAGATGTTTTGTATATCTACAGGACCTATCTAGTTATTTTTATTTATACTTCGTATTTATTTTGAGTTATAACCTATGTTAATACATATATATTGTTTTTGAACAGGCATACATATGGATCGGTCGGATAGCCCACATGCACGGGAGGACACTTTGTTGGGGTTTCGCAGGACTCGATCACGCCTACGCCCGCTGATTCTAGTGTAAGTTTACATGCATGTTATATCTTGTCTTTAGTCCTTCTTGTTAATGTAAGTTTATAATGTTACAACCCTCTATTTTATCATTTTTTTGTCCATACGGACATCACGGGCTCATAGGAAACGGGGTAGAGGAGCCACCTCATTGAAGAAACTAGAGAAGGACAGGCGGGCGGACGGACGAAGCTTGAGGTGTCCTTCGATGCTAATCTAAATGCCCGGGGACCCCGTGCTAAAGAATTTAATAAGTGGGTGTTTCTACAAGCGAAGGCGAAGACGTAAGCATCAACTACAACCACTTTGGAATGATGTTCCACGAGCGTTAAGGATCAGATTTGGGAGGCTATCACGGTATTTTACCTTTACATTCGTTTGATTTACATTATCGAGATAATTATCCGAGTTATAATTCATCCGGTTGTTATATATGTATCTAATGTGTAGGTAGCTTGGATCGTGCCAAATGACGAGGATCATCGTCATAAATGTATGAAAATGGCATCAAAGCGTTGGAATGGGTTCAAGCATGATCTTACCAGGTACTATCTATCCGGGAAGAAGCGGCTTGATAAAATGTTCTCGGATTATCCCTGGATTGATCGGGATACTTGGGATATGTTTGCCGGAGTCGACAGGATGAAGAATTTCGGGTAGGTTGATTAAGTTAATTTTGTATGCTTATTATAGATCATTTAACTATATTTAATTATGTGTTTTTGTTTGAATAGGCTAAGGCAAATAAGGGTCGGCGGAATCAGGCGAAGAAGACGTCCACCGCCACACCATGTCTCGGGGTGGGTACCATACTCGGATCCAAGCAGATGATGGCGGATAGGGTGAGGGCGAAGCGGGAAGAGCACTCTGCTAGGATTGAAAGAGGAGAGGTGCCTGAGGGCACACCATCAAGTCCTCCATCGGACATCGACCGCGAGGATGTCCGGTTAGCCGCCGCATGACAAAGGCGGGATCTTTTAAAGCGATGCCACTCGCGAAGTGGCGAGATAAGATTGTAAGTAAATAATTAACTTGATTTCAATTGATATTTGTATAGATACTTGCAACACTTTTCACTTGCACGTTTTTTTCATTTTTTTCATTGTAGATGGATCTTAAAGCAAAATCCTCCCGGGCGCATTCGTCCCTTCCGGGCGGCGGGGCGTCTTGATGACTGCTCTAGGCAAGAAAGACCATCCTGGTCGGGTTCTCGGTGTTCCTGGGAACGTGACCATCAAACAATATTATGGCAAGTCTGCTTCACGAAAGCGGGTGGTCAATGAAGCATCAATTTTGGCTGACATTACTCAGCACCTCATGACCAACCCAGATATTACATCACATCTGATGCAAGGCTTAATAGCCAACCCAGAATTCAAGCAGGCGCTTGCTAGAGAGCTTTCCTCCATCGGTACATCCCAGGACACTGCAAGGCTTGCCAACGCTTCACATGTGAGCACAAAAGAGAGTTTTAGTATGGCACATGTGGAGGACGATGAGTTGGCAGCTAGGGAGCGGGAGTTGGAAGTCCAGCGCCATGAGCATGAGTTGGAAATGAAAAGGCGTGAGCTTGAGTTGGACTCCAAACGACGTGAGCTCGAAATGTTAGCAAAGGTATTTATTCGTTATTAATGTCCAAAATAGTCAAATAATTACTTGTGTTTTTTTAATTATCAAAAACTTATATATTTTATTTTCCTAAACTGAAGGCCAAGTCGACGTCGGTGCCGCTGTCACCTATCACTCGTTTGTTCTCACTTGGTGAGGATTATTCGTATGAGATTTTTGAATGTCCATTGGAGCACGATGGATGGGTGGCACGCCAAAATCAAGAGAGGATATTTTCCTTCGTTGGTGATGATCTCGAACGCTGCGCAGAAATAACGTCTGGATGAACAAGAAATGTCATCGGTCTACGGTGCACGTAAGTTAATTTTAATTTTATAACTTATTTATTTTTGGTATTTTTCCATTTAATAATTTATTTTAATTTCAATATATATATTATGTAATTAACATCCACACCCTTTTCATATCTTAGGTATCTCCATCGTCTTCAGCTTGATAAGGGCGTTGCATCAGTTTACGGTTTCTTAGATCCGTCAATCATTGTGCCCGAGTTCTTTGCTGGCGATGCATTGAGTAAATACATAGGGAAGGTGTTGGGAGACAATCCGAAAGAATTATATCTGGCTCCCTACTGTATGAATGACCATTGGCAGTTGTTGGTACTTCACCCGTCTAGGCATACTGTCATATTCTTCCGCTCTCTCCACCATTATCCGCCACCGAAGGTGGTGGAAGCTGTAAATATGTAAGTAACTAATCTTAAATTAAATTTAAGTTTTAATATCAGTTGTTTTTAGTTTATCACGCACATGATAAATGAGTTTGTTAATTGATCGACATGATTATTTGTTTATGATAGCGCGCTGAAGGCGAGTAGCATAAGTTGCGCCAACGGGAGAAGTAGGACTTCTAAGGCTAAAGCAAATCCTGCATGGAACATCCTCAAGGTTTGGTAGTTTATTTATCAAATAATTATTATTATAATTACTAATTTATGTGTATATTCAACTGACGTTGAAATTAATTTTGTTGGTAGTCTCGATTTCAACCTTGACAGGTTGGTCGTGCGGCTATTATGTGATGCTTCATATGTCGAACATAGTCTCCGCATCTATTACGGAAGGATGGAAGAAGGTAATATTTAAACAACTTGTTAAATTATATATTATAGTTTTGAAGATGACTTGCATTGATGTTATTGTTATTATTTGAACGTGTCTAGGCATTTATCGACCAATCGCCTATTGAACAAGATGAGTTAAGAGACTTGAGGATGCGCTTCGCCGAATTCTTCTTCAAGTATGCGGCTGAAAAAGGAATTGCCAACATACCTCCGCACTACTTAGATAAATAGTTTTTTTGTTAGACTTTAGAAACTAATTAATAACTTGTATATATATATATATCCTTAGATAGTTTTGTTTTTTAGACATTGGAACTAAAATTGATTTATATATATACATGGGTTTTGGTTTTAAGTCCCCCATTGTTCAATTTTCCTTTGCAATTCTGTAATGTGTGTGATATTCCGTATTCTTTGGGACCGAATGCGAGGGATAGGCGAGGGGAGTGATATTTTAAAACTGAATTTAAAAAAAAATATCTTAACGCCGGTTGTATCAAACAACTGACGTTAATAGTATTTTATAAAATACACAGTACTATATTAACGTCAGTTGTTTATTACAACTGACGTTAAAATTAAACCTTTAACGTCAGTTCTTTATAACAACTGACGTTAGTTTTAACAAAATCAACGTCCGTTGTATTAAAGAACTGACGTTAATAGTTTTATTTTAACGTGGGTTTTGTTAAGGAACTGACGTTAATAGTGTTATATTTAACGTCAGTTCTCAACTGACGTTAAAATAGTAACTATTAACGTCAGCTGTATTTACGTCAGTCAGTATTCTGACGTAAAAAATCAATTTTAACTGACGTAAAAAGCACTTATTGCACTAGTGTGTCTCCAAAATCTAGATGTGAATCTAGGATCTCGGTCCGAGATAATGCTTGATGGCACGCCATGCAACCTAACAATTTCTTTGATATAAATATGGGTCAAATTGTCCAAACTATAACTCTCACCAATAAGTAAGAAGTGAGCACACTTCGTCAACCTATCAATGATAACCCAAATCGCATCATGCCTCTTCGGAGTTCGTGGTAATCCAACCACAAAATCCATAGCGATGCTATCCCATTTCCACTCTGGGATATCTAATGATTGTAATAAACCTGTCGGCTTTTGATTTTCAATCTTAGCCTTCTGACACACAAGGCGAGATAAAACATACTCTGCTACCTCCTTCTTCATCCTTGTCCACCAAAACATTTTCTTCAAATCCTGATACATCTTAGTGGATCCAGGATAAAAACTCAACTTACTCTTATGTGCTTCTTCCAAGATCATCTTCCTAAGTTCTAAATCCTCTAGCACACATATCATATCTCTAAACCTCAACACACCATCTGTTCTCCGGTTAAATTTAGAAATTTTACCCTCATCTATGCCTCTACTCACCTCTTCCAAATATGGATCCTGAACCTGTTTATCCTTAAGACCCCTCATAAAATCACTGTTAATAGTGATCATACCTAAACAAATTTTATCATCAACCAACTTCATCCCTAAGTTCAGATCTATGAACTGTTCAAGCAATTCCATCTCCTTAACCATCATCGCGGACACATGCAATGACTTCCTACTCAAAGCATCCGCTACAACATTCGCCTTCCCCTGATGGTACAGTAAATCAAACACATAGTCTTTGATAAACTCCATCCATCTCCACTGTCTCATATCCAACTCTCTTTGATTGAACTGATACTTCAGACTTTTATGGTCACTGTTAACATTAAACTTCTCTCCATACAGAAAGTGTCGCCATATCTTTAATGTGAACACTCTGGCTACCAACTCCAAATCATGAGTCGGATAATTCCTCTCATGAATTCTCAATTGTCGGGAAACATAAGCCACAACTCTTCCATCTTGCATCAGAACACAACCTAAACTTTGGTATGACGCATCACAATATATGTCAAAAATTCCTAATGGAGCGAGTAAAGTCAACATAGGTGATGTAGTCAACCTGTCCTTTAGATTTTGACACTTTGCTCGTACTTGTGTGTCCATACAAAAGCTATATTTTTCCTCGTCAACCGTGTCATAGGCAACATAATCTTCGAAAAACCCTCTATAAACTTCCGATAATATCTAGCTAATCCTAGAAAACTTCGTACCTCACTTACTGACTTAGGCCGTTACCACTTAAGAACGGCCTCAACCTTAGCTGGATCTACTGCTATACCTTCCTTGTTAATCACATGTCCAAGAAACTGGACTTCCTCTATCCAAAACTCACACTTGGAAAGTTTAGCATAAAGCTGCCTATCCTTCAAAACTTGCAGCACCACTCCCAAATGTCCCTCATGATCTTCCCGCGTACGAGAATAGATAAGGATATCGTCGATGAATACAACAAAAAACTTATCGAGGAACGGTCTAAAGATTATGTTCATGTAATCCATGAACACTGCTGGAGCATTAGTCACAGCAAAAGGCATAACTAAATACTCGTAATGCCCGTGCCTCATCCTAAAAGATGTTTTAAGTATATCTTCTTTCCTTAATCTAATATGATGGTATCCGTACCTCAAATAAATCTTAGAAAACACTGCTGCTCCTTTCAACTGACTCATCAAATCATCTATCCAAGGAAACAAACACTTGTTCTTAATTGTTACCTTGTTCAACTGTCTATAATCCATGCATAACCTAGCACTCCCATCTTTCTTCTTAACAAACAACACCAGTGCTCCCTATAACGAAACACTCGATCTGATAACTCTTTCCCCAACATGTCATCCGATTTTTTCTTTAACTCCGTCAACTCTACGGGTGGCAAACCTGGAATGTCTAGAGGGAAAACATCAGGGAACTCTCTCATAATAGGCATAGAATCTATACTAGGAGTCTCATTAGCTTCCACAACGAACAGCATCACGTACTGCCGAGAATCATCACTCCTCATGGATACTCCTTCATTGGCAGACACTATGCTAGAAGACTGAAGAAATGATAAGGTCTTACTAGAACAATCTAGCATTACATGGTTAGCCGAAAGTCAATCTACGCCAAGGATAACATCTATCTGTTGCATAGGCAAATAGACAAGGTCTACAGTAAATGTCCTATTCTCAACAACTATAGGACACTGTAAACAAATAGACATAGTAGTCAAAGAATCACTAGTCGGAGTAGATACGGTAAGGGTATAAGGTAATTTAGAAACAAGCAATTGTAAATGATCTACACACTAATGCGAAATAAAGGAATGTGTAGCACCTGAGTCAAACAATACTGACGAGAGTCTACCTGATATCAAACACTTACCTTGTATAAGATCTGCAGATTGAGAGGATTCAGCTCCCCTCACGGTAAACACTCTTCCAGTGGCCTGAGGTCTAGTCACCTGTTGTCCTGCTGCTGGGACTCCTCTCCCAGCTCCACCTCTATAACCTCCAGTTCCTCTACCAACAGCAACCGGCTGCTGCATAGCCCGCTATCTACAATCCTGAGACATATGACCAGGTTTCCCGTAGTCGAAACAACCAGGTCTCCCTACAATCCCGCTGGTAATGCGATCCTCCACATCTAAAACAAACTAAGCCTTGCTGCTGCTGGCCCTTTCCAGCCACTGGTGTTGTGGCAACTGGTGCTGGTGCAACAGTCTGTACTAGTCTAGTATATGGTCCCCATCTCCATTGGGAACCACTACCAACTCTCCTCTGAAAACCAGATCGAACAGGACCTCCACTCCTTTGTTGTCTATGGTCAATAGCTTGTCTCTGATCTGTGCCTTCAATGGCACTATATCTCTCAACCAACTCCGGAAAACTCTAGATATCGAGAGACACTATTGCCCTCTGTAGTTCATGTCGCAGTCCCTCTTCAAACCTTCTATACTACCAATCCTCATCGGGAAATCTAAGGTAAAACTCTGAAAACTGAATCAGAGCCTCAAAGCATGACGCATAATCACCAATTGTATTGTTGCCCTGTTTCAGATTCATCAACTCCCTCTCTTTCTCGCGTCGGACTAGTCACGGAAAATACTTCTCGAGGAAACAGTCACGAAATAATTGCCAGCTGATCAGCCTGCTCTCTACTTCTGGTAATATTCTCTTGCTTCTCCATCAAGACTCTGCCCCTCCTGTCAGCATGAAGGCTGCATAAGTCACCTCCCTATCCTCTCTGCAGCGCATGGTACTGAATATCTTCTCTAACTCTTGCACCCACCACTCTGCCGTTTCTAGATCATAATCTCCTCGAAACTGTGGTGGCTTCCTCTTTAGGAAAGTATTCAGTCCTGCATCTTCAGCTTCTGCAGCTTTCCTCTGATTATACAGTTCTTGCTGCTCTTTGGTTGTTTGCAGCATTTTTACATTCTACTGTGTCTGTTGTAACACAATAGTAGCTAAATCCCTGATGGTCTTGAGAGTCTCAGCTGACTCTCCTCCACCTCCGATATGATCAGTTTCAACATTGCTACCTCCAACAATTCTCTCAGGTGATCCATCACCACCACTTGTACCACGTCCTCTACCTCTAGCCATGATCCTGTTAAGGAAATCATCAGCTCATATTAATATGACATATAATACAATATTAAGCTGGAATATAAATACTATATTTCATATAAATGTTTGTTATTGCGTTCGGACTCATTACCCAACTTCTAAGCGTATTCAATATCCGATGTGGATTCAACTAGACACGGCCAGTAACAACATCCTAGACTTCACAGTCCGATTAGAATCGAACTTCTCTGATACCACCAAATGAGACACCTCGTTGTGCCCCGTTGTGCCATTAATTATTTATTTAAACTTATTCACGTTCTTGATGTTAAACGTAACCCAAAAATACGAAGAAATTAAAAACTTGAATACAACACATACACTTCCAAAAGCTAAACACACCATAGTTATATTACACATACAATTATGTTTATCCATCACCATACAAAACACTGTTTAGGGTATCCTATCAGTAGGATCACTCACAGATACTTAATTATACAAGACACACGGGCCTTATACACTAAACTATATTACTAGAACCCACTGCTCCTCCTCCCGTATCAGGTTCATACGGAGTTCCATCCAACTCCTCAACAACTGGTTCTTCCATATAGTCTTCTCATGGAATAAAGTAAACATACACCAAAATACATAAATAGGGAGATAAGAAACAGTTCTATCATCATAAGTGGAAAATAATACATAGCATATAATATATATAATAACAGTCAAAGACAGGCATCACATATAACTAACAATCATCCTTAAATTACGATATCATCCTATACCCTTAATCTCATACAACTAAACCTTTTATGCTGGCATGGCCATCTCTACTCCTGTCACATTAGTCAGTAGTCCTGACAGTCCGGTTCCAAGAACTCGGTGCGCCCCTATTCCCTTATCTCTGGTAAGGAATAGTGCATTCGGCACAGTGTGGGTCACTATTCCCCATCGGAAATAGCACAATAAGCACAAAATACATAGTACCTCTATCATTGATAGGATAATCAGAGCATCGCTTCAAAGACTAAAAGAATATTACTGTAGTCTACCTCGGAATCAACATCCGTAGGGCACTCACCTCTAATATCCTATATCCAAAATAGAATATCCTGACCTCGTGTGTTCCACTCATACGAGTGTGAATAAACATGCATATATATGAATCTTACTGACTCGCATCAGATACTACCTAATGCCTCAACCTTCCATCACAATCTCAACACATATTCCATGTCACATCTCATCTATTAAACACTTTAATTAGGCTAGGCACCTATAAGTTACATTCATTCTCTTACCCACACAATATCTCCCGAATAGCTCATATCCTTGCCTAAAAGCCGACTAAGCATGTTATTAAACCAGGAAGATCATACATAATACATTAATAATAAACTATTCAAACAAAGTAAAACATCACACACAATAGATTACCTCAACCAGCGCATCACAAATAGTTCAATAATATTAAAGTTATACATCATCGAATATTCTAAAATTATCCTACCGGCGATAAACCTACAATCCCCAAATCATCGTTGGTGCTACAGAGTAGTTTCCAACACGATTTTGGTATTGTCGATTACTCGACCACTAGTAAGGTTTAGGTTCCCCTACACCATTATTAAAAATTACATATTACTTATCCGTTCCGAAGATGGAATGGTTCTTTTTCCCACCTGAACTAACACTGGAATCACGAACTTTTAGATCCTCGTTACTACACCACAGTTACCAGATTAACCTTCAACCAAAACATCATAACAACAAATTAATCAAACAAAATCCAACTATGAACATATTAAGTTAGATTCGTCCATGACTCAAAAATAGGGCTGGGGTTATTTTCTCAATCTCATCTTTTGGATCCTAGTTACTAGAGTCTTAACTAGTCTAGATCAAGTGTTACAAGTCAAAACTTTGAAACAATTCCGTTTGAGTTGTTTTCCCGATCTTTTCGCGGATCTCTACAATTCCGTTTTCGATTCCGTCGATTTCCCGATTAGGGTTTCCGTCCGTTTTTTGCCAAAATTCACCCAAATAAAATATAATATTTTATTTTTGTGCAGAAATTTGGAATGTAGAATTCCTCACTGAAATAATATAAAAATCTACAATTTTTTAGTTTCGAGTCGAATTAGGGTTTTCTGCCGGTATAAAATTATACCGTCAGTAAAAACGCATACCGGTTTCAGTCTGAGTTTTAAACCCAAAATTTTATCGTAACCCTCTACCATAAGATAGAGTATGAATACGATTTTTTTTATCTAAAATCATTTTCTTGGTCTCAGATAAAAATATTAATAATTATATCTTTACCGGTAATACCACATACATAAAAAGCAGGGTGTTACATACAAATCAGATTAGGTATTTTAAGTACTACCTAATTTCTTATTTGTGAAAAGGAATAGGGAAAAATAAACCCATTTCTTCCTAAAATTTATAGTTTGCGTTAAACTATATTGTGAAAATGTCCCAGACAATGTAGTGCTCGAGAAGGGTGTTACCTTATTTGGTATCAGAGCTGGCCGAGTCTTTTTGGGATTTGGGGTGTAGGTCTGTCATTGTTTTGGTTGTGTTTCTCTGGTTGTATTTTGTGTTGTCTGGTATTCTTGGTTTGATGGAGAACCAATGGTTGGAATGATAATGACTTTAGTCAATCCTTGGTTGTGTTTATGTTCTTCATGGCGTTGTTCCGAAAGGAAACAACATTGTTTACTGATCTTTCCATTACTGTTTCTAATGGGAAACAATGTTGGACAAAATCTTGATGCCTTGTTTTCTCACTGGTTCTGACTATCGTGCTTTGATATGAAATCATGGTTAGTCCTGGAACGAGTGGATTTGGCCTTGCAGTTAAGAATACTGAAGAGATGGTTGCAGCTGTCTAAGGCCCTTCAGGAGCTAACAACCGTCGTGACATGCCAGAATGAGGAAATTGCTAAGAATCGAGGACTGTCGGAGTTCTACCGTAGTAATCCACCTCAATTTGATGGCGAACTTAACCCAGAGAAAGCTGAGCTTTGGGTTAAGGAAATAGAAAGGAACTTTCGAATTATGGAGTACCCTGATCATTGGAAGGTAGCATGTGTGACGTTTCTGTTGGTAGTAGATGCTGGATTTTGGTGGAGAGAAACTTGCCAGATGTTAGTGGAAAGACAGGAAGCGATCACCTGGATTGTGTTTCAGAGCAGATTTCCGATGAAGTATACTTCCACTGAAGTGAGTCATGCAGAGGAGATTGAATTCCTGCAGCACGGACAAGTGGACATGACAATCAACGCGTATGCTGTTGAGTTGGAGGAGCTAATTAAGTTTAAAAAGTTGTACTTAAAGGATTCCGATGAAGGGCGACATTGTAGGAAGCTAGAGGAAAATCTGAAGGTTGAAATGAGGAAGACAATCTTGTCATTGAAACGACTACAGTTTCAACCTTGATAGATAAGTGTCGAGTTCCTCGGAATCTGGAAGTGAGTAAAGGTAGAAAGAGAAGCTTTGGATCTTTGAAGTTTAGAGGCAACAAGAAGTAAGAAAAGAAGCCACACGCGAAGCCAACGCGGGTTCAGTTACGACAGTAGTCAAAATTGTTCGGAGGAGGCACTGGAAGGTCTGGACAAACTGCGATACCTCCACAGAGGTGCATGGTATGGGTAACGCTATGAAGGATTGCAAGATTAAGGGTATTATCTGCTTTAAATGTGGGAAGCCAGGAAACCTCTCTAGGGAGTGCGGGCATTCCAAGGCAAGACCTTCTGGAAGCAACATGTTGGCCGCGAGGCCTAAGTCAAGGATCCAATTAAGGAAAAGTGTGCTAGAGGAGGTAGATCGCCAATGTTTATACTGAAAATCCGCGGCTAGTTATTAATGGGTGGAACCTACACAACAAGTAGGACTGAAGAATCACAATCGGATGAATACCTTTAAGTGAAATGCGTCATAGAAAGTAGACTTTTGACTATACTGTTACTTCATATGGAAAATCATTTGATTTTTCCTATGGATGTGTCAAATACTCTATGTATTTATCTATGTACTAGCTATGTTTGTGACCAATCTGTTTTGAGTTGGTTTAGCTTCATCGTCGCATCTTTTGTTGTCTGGGTTTTATGTGGAACAATAGGAATTGTATTCCTCTGTTAGCCTTTAATATAATTACCTTTACAGTTTCTTGATAACTCATCCTGGTTGGGAAAATCTGCTCGGATACTCCATTGGTGTGATCTCTGACAGATCATATCTTGTTAGCCTACGTAGGCAAAAAGTTATAAATTCCCCGGCAGATAAATTTTTTAACAATTCACGTCAATTTTTTTTATGCCAAGTGAGTAAGAGTTACTCCAAGTGAGGAAACTTGTAAATTTTTTATTATTATTGTTTAAAAAGACCAAGAGTAAGTTTGACTTGAATCCTAGACTCTTGGAAAAAAATAAAATCACCGTCTTCAAAGATTTTTCTTTCGAAGAAATTCTCATGGGAAGAGGAACCTTATTAGAGTCATGTTTATAAATCTGTACCAGTCGGGTACTTTACATTGAAGAATCTATTAAGGAGTCTTTTACATATAGAATATCCTTTATCTTTCTTCATTCTAGTTTATTCTTTCTTGTAAGAGTAAATCCTAAAGATTTAATTTTTTCCTCTCTCTCAAAATTTCTGGTACAAATTTTAAGTTCTTGTTTTATCATGGTGTGTTAGAACTGCCACCGAGGATAGATTCAGAGTTCTGTATCGTTCAGGTGTCAGAATCTATCTAATATCTATATACTTGATTCTATGGAATGTTCGAATTATCCGAATATACTTCGAGTCTTGAGAATAAAAAAGGATTTGCCTTGATTATCTTTCTCGTGTAGTCTCGCTAATACAGTACAAGTCTGGAAGAGAGTCTAATCTATGAAGTACTTTACATCACTTTTCTGAGAAACGAGAATGATTCTCAGATGGAGCACGAGATAGAGGATTGGTATCCGTGTTCGTTTTCCTTAGATCAGTGAATTTCGGGGACAAAATTCTTTTTAGTGGGGTAGTGTTGTACCACCCTGTTTTCTAACATCTTAAGTGATAATTATTTTCTGTACTTTTACCAAGGATCCAGAAAATGATTTTAAGGAAAACAGAATCAGAGTTGAAACCTTCTATATCAAAGGAAGCTATGGTTAAATTTTGGGTTTAAAACTCAGATGGAAACCGGTCTGCGTTTTTTACTGATAATATAGTTTTATACCGACAAACACCCTAATTTGACCTGAAATTGAAAAATCCTAGATTTTATCATCATTTTAGTGATAAAGTATATTTTTAAAGTTTTCTCTCAAAAATAAAATATTATATTTTATTCGGGCGAATCTTGACGAAAAACGATCGAAAACCATATTCGGGTAAACAATGGAGCCGGATTTGGAACTGCAGAGATAAGTGAAAGGATAGGGATGATGAGTTAACTTAGCCAACTCACCTAGTGAGTCACCATGATGACTCACCATTGTCATTATTACTTTTTGCAAAAATATATTAATATCCATTCGAAATGGCCATTTTGTCCTTAAGTTCTTTTGTTAATTACCAAATGACCAAAAGATGAAAATATCTTCATCCTTCCTACATGAGTTACCATGATGAGTCACCACCATGACTCATCAAAGTAATGATGGCAAATGAAAATATCTTGTCAGAATATCTAGTTTCCAAGTAAAATGACCAAAATACCCTTGTACTTCTTTGTAATACTTTTCACGTCCAATAAGTGTTTTGACAATTTTATCCTCCCTTCCCTTTAGATATTTTCAGCCCACGCTTCTAGATGGCTCTCCTTACATCTTATTTCATCCTATCATGATAGTTATACAAATATCTTGGTTATTATATGTTATTTTCTAACTAAACCTAAAACCATGGTTATTACCTATGCTTTACGAAATATGATTACATTTAATTCAACTAGAATCTTCTCCTGACTCATTGAGTAATTTCGGCACGCCACCTACAAGAACCATCCATTAATTTCATTTTCATTTAACTATGGTAGTTTATGAAAAATAAGTTATTTTATGTTATTTCCTAACCTAACACGAACCATGCTTAACCAACCACGGCTTGTTGATGATTTTCATATTATGTTTTTAGTTGGTATGTTTTTACTTGAAAGAAATTCATGTTAGGGCATTAACTATGACTAATGTAGTAAAGTTTATATCATGATTTTGTGCATTAATATATGAATATGTATATATGATTTTGAGCTTGATTGATGAAGTGAAAGTGTTCACTTTGTTTAGACTTGGTTTCTGACAAGCTGTGTGAACATGTGGCGAACAACTTGTTTGTTCAAGTTATGTGGTTGTATGAATAATCAATGGATGTATAAAAGTTTTAAAAAGTATAGTAAAACCAAGAAGAAAATAAGTATTTTCAAAACTGTTTCATAGTGGTAAAATCTGATTATTGAGGTTTCAATGACTCCAAAATAGTTTCAAATTGAGTTAAGTCTTAAGAGAACAAAAATCGAGTTTTAGCTGACTTAAAAATAGAATTTTCAAAAATCCGGGATTGTAAAATGAGCTAAGTCAGTAATTTAGACCAAGACAGTTTTTGGATAGTTAGAGACTGTTTCAAGACCTAGGGTTAAAAATCACTAAAAAATGAGTTACACGATCTTCGAACTTAGCGACGTTCGGTCGAGTTTTAGGGTTTTTGGGCAAACCGTAACATGAAGTTTGAAATCAGTATTTTAATACCTTTAAGTATTGTAACTTAGGAAATTGAAACATTCGAGTAAAAGGATTATATTTTTGAAAATACGGAGTCTCGGCCCTAAATACAGTAAAAGTGGTAGAACCATCTTTAAGTATTTCAAGTATTTTCGGGAAACTATTTTGAGACGTTTGGTACTAATGTACTTAAGTTCAAATCTTACATCAAAATGGTTTAGTTTTAGCCAAAGAGTTTTGATTTTATGCCAAAGAGACTTTTATCTTTAAAGAATAATATCTTAAGTCAAATGCAAAACCTAAGTCATAAATGACTTAGTGAAAACACGAACTTAATAATTTATGACTTATGGTAAAGCAAGACCATTTGTCATAAAGTGTGGATAATTCAATGTCCACACAACCATAAGACTTAATGGACTTAGAATAATTTGATTTCTTGAAAGCCAAGCAAAAGGCTCCACTAGAAAAGAACAAAGAAATAAATGATTGGACTGTCGATCCAATTCCATAATGGGTTAGGACTTGTAAGCAAGTGCCTTAAAACATCTTTGCACAAACATGGAAAGTCTTCTTGAGAACAGTGGTTTAAGGAAGGGTCGATGATTCGGACCTGAGGATATCGTCTGTTTGAAATTGACATCAAATGGACTCCAGTGGAATCATGTGGTTTATCCGGTGGATAGACAAATTGGATGTATTCCGGTAATTTTTTATCAAATACATAGTTGATACTATTTTCGGTGAGGACGTTGTGATTTAAGCCTTCTGTGCCTAGTATGCTAGTCACACCTGGTACCTATGGTGGGATGATGTGAAACCTATACTGACCAATTCCTTTCCAAAAGGTCAATTAGCTGTAGAGTTAGGATCGGATATTCCTTGAGGCTGTGTAGATATGGGACTATACGGTTTCAATCAGTTTTCTCTCTATTCACGTGCCTTGGTGAGCAGACAATGTCTGGTACACTTTGATAAGCTTACCGTTTATCTTGGTATTGTATATCCTTGGAGTTTTCATCTGTGGACTGAGAATGGATGATAATATGGATATATGTATGGTGTACTTTGTATGTGAGCCGTACCACTGCATTCCTGCTTTATGTGTATGATGAATGGGGATCTCACCTCATTTTTTTTGTGTTTTCTGGTCTTCTGCTTTATTTTATGTTCTTTAACAAAGACAGTAGAACTGCTACACCATCATAACCAGCTTTGGATATGAGAAGGACCGGTCATGAGGATGTATCTTTAGGGATCAATATATGGGAGATGTGAGAGCTCAACTCCAGTGTGGTGATGTATCGTCCTCAGTTGTTATCGTTGTACAATGATGACACCTCGTCGTCATTTTGTACAGGCCAACATGATGAGTCCTTGTGTTTAAGACTAGTTTTATGGAGACACGTCTCCAAGGTTATTTATGTTTTCATTGGTCATGTTATTTTAATGGCATTACTATTTCTGCCTTTTGATGTTTTTGTGTTTTCATGACTTCTATCTTGTTAAAGATTTTATGAAATTATTATGTACATACGAGGAATGTATGATTATGTACTGCTTATTTTCCCATTTCCTGGATGTATATGTCTTAGGCCTATTAGTGTTGGAAGATGTCAATAAATGATATGTACAGGTCGGATGAGGTATGATAAGTACTACCTAATTTCTTATTTGCGGTAAGGAATAAGAAAAAATAAACCCATATCTTTAGAAAATTTATTTTCCGTGTTAAACTATATTGCGAAAATGTCACAGACAATGTAGCGCTCAAGAAGGGTGTTATAGTTGTTCTGTCTATCATTGCACAAATTCTTTGGGGCAGCCAGAACACAAACATAAAGTATGTTGGTATTGCTGTTAAAACAAAAGAAGCCAGGGCCAACCTGCCTGCTTTATTCAACAGTCTATGCTTCCATGATGCTAATTTGTTTTGCATTCTTTACACTATGAATTTAAAATCTGCTCCTTTTGCTCTACATTTAAGCACGGGAAACCCCAAGTACATGCCCAGATTGGTAGTGCTCCGAATAGAAGAAATACTAGTCAAGTTATCAATCTTCGCTCTTGAGACACCAGAAGAGAAAAAAGCCCTTGACTTTGTTAGATTAACTTTAAGACCAAAAGCCTTGCTAAATTTGTCAAATAAATCTGTATCACCCTGATCTGAGAGTTTTTTGCTTTAGAGAAAATAAGCACATCATCCGCAAAGAATAGGTGGGACATCCCCAAACCATTTCTAGTAACTTTAATCGGACTCCATTTGCCCTCATTAACAGCATCGATAATGACCAAAGATAATTTTTCCATACAAATAACAAACAAGTTTGGGCCTCTGTTGGGAGAGAAATTCAGAATTCTTTTTCCATTCCAAAGAATAGAAAACCGAAATCAATTAAACAAGTCTCCAAAAATCTCAAATCAATGATCATAAGCTTTTTCAAGATCAATCTTAAAAGCCACATGACCTTTCTTTCTTTTAGATTTATGCATAGAATGAATAATCTCCTGGAATATGATAGCATTATCTGATGTTCCTCTACCAGGTAAGAAAATACTTTGGTAAGGACCAATCAAATCATTTAAAATAGGGTAGAGTCTATTAACCATAACTTTAGTAATGATCTTGTAGACAATGTTACACAAGCTAATAGGGCGAAATTCCTTAAAGTTACCTGGATTATCAACCTTTGGAATAAGGGCCACTAAAGTCTCGACAAGCTTAGGATAAAAATATACCGTCTCAAAGGAATCTTTCACTAGGTTCCAAATATCGTCTCCAACGATGTGCCAATTTTGTTTGAAGAAAACAACTTGGAAACCATCCGGGCCAGGAGCTTTGTAAGGCTTCATAGTATTGAGCGCTTTAGATACCTTCTCCATACTCATAGATTTGGTCAACTCTAAAGCACTAGCATTATCAATGCAAGGCATATACTTAACTGGAAAGGAGATTGTTGTTGTTTCCCATTTGACCGAAAGAGAGCTAGAAAGAATTTATGGGCCTCTTCCTAAAGGATAACATCATCATTACAACAAATACCATTGGGAAGAGTTAAACCATGAATTTTATTTTTCTTCCTTCTAATCACAGTTAGGGCATGAAAAAAGAGGTGTTTTTATCCCCTATTTTCACCCATCTTTCTCTTGATTTCTGGTACCAATGAAGTTCCTCTTGAAATAAAATCTGGTTGTATAAATTTAAAATTTTAAAAAATAGTTTATCAGGTAGTCAAGTTGGTTCGTATTAGAAAAAAGATAAATTCAAGAACGGAACCAATTATAATTAGTTTGATTTAGGTTTTAAGTGAAATACATAGATTAACAAAACCAGTCTAAAACAGAGATTCTATACGCTTGGAACAGTTGTTCCTCTCGATTGATGATTGAAAAATTTGATGAACATTTGACAGAAGGACCGAATTGTTGGAATATGTGACTTCGACTCAAAAGGAGATGAGTGAATTAAGTCTAAAAATTATTTCATGTTTTTAAAGATATCATTTTAATTAATCGCGCGGACAAATAGATGAACAATATAAAAGAGAATGGAAGAGAATACTTGCTCGCTGATTTTATCCTGGTTCAGCCATCCACCACGAGTGGCCTAGTCTAGCCCCCACTCTAACTGTGGTATTTTCTTCCATTAATAAACAAGCTTAAACTGGTGCTTTCAACCTTTGTACATAACAGAGCACTCTATCCATGCCTTTTGGGATACCTCACCCACGTGTAAGAGCCTCAACGACCTCTAGCAAATTCTCTACCTTCCGTAACCATTTCTCTACTGCTACTGGATTGCAGTCGTAGTGGAACTGAGGTGTATTGCCTTTCATGAAGGCATTCAGACCTCTCTCAAGGTTTTCCTCTTCTTGCACCGTATTCAATTGGTGTTACCTTTCTTCCCGCTCTTCCTGCCTCTGCATGAACTGTGTGTTTTGCTGAGTTTGCTGCAGTATAGTAGTAGCCAGCTCCCTCATCACTAGTATTATATCATTAACATTGCCTCTATTTTTGGTTCCTGACAAACTTCAGGGTGCATCAGTGGCTCCGCCTCCTCTTGTCCTTCCATTCTTTCCTCTTCTTCCGTTACCGCAAGCCATCCTAATTTCCTGTAAAATAAATCATAAGCTCTTTTATTGATAAGATATGTGATAAGTCTTTTAATGAAGAGTTATTTAGCTCCTTTTCTCTCTTAATTGTTGCTATCTTTGAGGTTTTGAGTCTTGATTTTGGTAGGAAATGCTGTTTTGTAAATATTTGTTTGAAGCATTGTTAATATTAGTCTTTTTCTCTTGAATGCTCCATTGTTGTCTCAAAATTTATGTGTATGCTTATGCAGAGAACTTACTGGAGCATGGTTGATGCATGGGTGAATAAGCTATTGGTTGTTGCAGTGGGGATTACTTCCCAGTGGCTCTGCACTAAAGGACAAATCTGACAAGGACACCTTTCCTCTCTCCTCATAGGCGCTGGCACTGCCATTTTTAGGAATCACACGTGCCTAGGGATCTGATTTCCCACTTTTTAAGAATTAGGCCAGGGTTTATTTTATTATTACTTTTGTTGCTGGCCCAAAATGGAATGAAAGAGAATAGGGTATTATATAAGCATTTAGGGAAACCCTAGTAGGACACACTTAGATTTTATTACAGCATACTCTGTCCTTTCTTGGAGGCTGCGCTGTTCTTCTTCTCCATCTAGCTGCTGTGATTTTATTTTCAACCATTGTAATGACTTCCTTTTCGTTTTTATATTTTGTTCCTTGTAAGCTCATTATGAGCTAAACACTTTTAAGCTTTAGGTATGCAAATGTGATGAATTCTTAACCGAGTTATGCAATGAATATGTTCTTCATCCTCTTTTATTATGTGTTTAATGTTATTTGATTAAGAGTGATCAACTAAATTAGATTTTTATCTTGCTTAGTTTGGAAGAGTTAAGTAAGTGGAAATTGATAAACCTAACCCTTAAGTGTTGGAAAACTTTATTTCCTGGAGTTAGTTGCTAGAGCATATTCAGAGCATGATATAGGCTAAGCAAGATTTATGTTGCAGCATACCTAGAGCTATTTTTCTCCATATTGGACAACATATTTTCTTCACTATTTGCAGCTCATTTTCATTGTTTACTTCAAAGTTTTATTTATTTTATTCGCACACACATCACAATTTTTGGTTACCATTCCTAACTCCTAGAACATATAATCTGATTTGGAATTTGCTGCATCATTATAATCCTTGTGGGAACGATATCTGAACTTAGTTTCTATATTACTTGAGACAATTGTGTATACTTGCACAAGATTAAAGGCATCTGTTTTTAAGGCAACAAGTTTTTGGAGTCATCGCCGGGGATTGTTAATGGTGTTAAAAATGTGTTCTTAGATTATTGGTTCTGTAGTTAGAAGATCTAATACTCTGGGTGATTTGCTGTAGCATAAGGTGTTGAAACTGTATGCACAGGTTCTTGTCACCTGATTTCAGACTTGATCCAGAGATAGGAAGGAAATTCAGAAGGTTTAGTAGAGGTCAAGCATCATTTCAACCTTTACCTGAGTTGGTTCTGAATACCCCAACCAACACCACACCAGATTCTGCTGAAGCATTATCTCCTGCTGCATCAGAAATGATGAAGAAGTTGCACAAGACAGCATGGCTATGGCCAATGACAAACTGTACTATTAGAGGCTATGCAATATTTGACCCTGAAGCAATGAATACTGGAATAGTGAGGACTCCAATCATTTCAGCTCACTTTGAATGCAAGCCAGTCATGTTTCAAATGTTACAAACAATTGGACAATTCAATGGTACTGCAACAGAGGATCCTCACCTGGATCTCAAACAGTTTTTAGACGTAGCAAGTAACTTCAAAGTTCCTGGAGTCACTGGTGATGCATTTAGATTGAGACTATTCCCATTCTCTTTGGGAGGAAAAGCTAAGAACTGATTGAACTCTCTGGATGCAAATTCAATTGACACTTAGAACAAGATTGCTGAGAAATTTTTAATCAAGTTCTTCCCTCTAACTATGAATGCAAAGAAGAGAACTGATATTACTTCCTTCGGGCAGCAAGAAGATGAGCCACTATTTGAAGCCTGGGAGAGATTCAAACAACTTGTGAAGAAGTGTCCCCACCATGGTATCCCATATTGTATTCAGATGGAGAACTTTTACAATGGTGTTTCACCTAGTTCAAGAATGATGCTGGATGCCTCAGCTGGAGGCATTCTTCTCACTAAATCTTACAATGAAGCTCATGCTTTGATAGAGGGAATAACAGCTAATAGTTATCAGTGGCGAACAACTAGACAAGCTTCTGGAAAAACCAATGTTGTAGCAGGAGCCTATGAAGTGAGTGAATTCTCTGCACTATCAGCTCAAATGACATCCCTAACTAACCTGGTAATGGGATTGACTATGGCAACTCAAGGAAACTCCACAGCACCACCTATAATGACTGAAGAAATGGTGAATGAATAGATTTACAACGCATATGTTGTATCATGTGAATATTGTGGAGGAGATCATCTGTTTGAAAACTGCTCTGCAAATCCTGCTTCAGTTAACTATGTAGGGAACAATAACTACAGAGGCAACAATTCATATGGCAATTGAGGATGGCAGCCATCACAGCATCCAAACTTGAAATACTCCAATTTCAGTAACACACTGAATCCACCCCTTGGATACAATCAACAGCAGCAGCCTAGGCAGTACCAACCACAAGTTCTGCAGAAAGCTCCAGAACCATCTCTAGAATCCATACTAAAGGCATTTATGACAGAAACAAAGGCTGGAATGAGAAACTTAGAGACTCAAGTGGGACAGTTAGCTAGTGCAATCAAATCAAGGCAAAGTTGTACATTACCTACATCAACAGAAGATCCTAAAGCCTCAACTTCAGGAGGAGGAAAAGTGCAATGCAAGGTAATCCATTTGAGAAGTGGTAAAGATGTGGAAGTAGTTGAGCCAAAGAAGAAACAGAAGGTGCAAGGCTCAGAACCTGAGATGGAAAAAACTAGAGAAGAAGATACTGCACCAGAGCAACCTGCAGTGGTCGAGAAAGCACTTAATGCTGCAACATCCCCTACTGTACCCAAACTAATTCCAGAAAGACCTCATCCACCTTTTCCTCATAGATTGAAGAAGGCACACCAAGAAAAACAGTTTAATAAGTTCCTGTATGTGCTGAAGCAACTTCATATCAACATACCCATGGTAGAGGCTCTGCAACAAATGCTCAATTATACAAAGTTCATGAAAGCTGTGCTCACTAAGAAGAGAAGATTGGGAGAATTTGAAACTGTGGCCATGACTGAAGAGTGCAGTATGATACTGCAAAACAAAGTGCCAAGGAAGATGAAAGATCCTGGAAGTTTCACCATACCTTGTTCCATTGGAGATACTTACTGTGGTAAAGCCTTATGTGACTTGGGAGTAAGCATCAACCTTATGCCCATGTCAATTTTCAAGAAATCGGGAATTGGGGAAGCTCGGCCAACTTTTGTCACACTCCAGCTAGATGACAGATCTATTGCTTATCAAGAGGGGATGATTGAAGGTATATTGATCAGAGTTGACAAGTTTGTGTTCCCTATGGACTTCATCATTTTTTACTTTGAAGCAGATAGGGAAGTTCCTATTATTATTGGGAGACCATTTTTGGCAACATGGAAGACTTTGATTGATGTGCAGAAAGGAGAAATCACAATGAAGGTGAATGATCAGCAAGTCACTTTTAATGTTTTCAAAGCCATAAAGTATCCAGATGAAGGGATAGAGGAATGCTCCTTTATAGAATCATTTGATGAGCTGGTGCAACAGCAATTCCTGAAGAATCAGTCTGAATATGGCAATGCTGTAGCATTAGTGGAAGCTGAAAACTCCTCTGATGAAGAAGTTGGAAAATCCTTAGACTGTAAGGTTGTTCAACATGTATGGACCAGAAAATATGAATCATTGGAGGTAACTGATTATACCTTTAAAGATAACATTCCTTCCATTGTTAAACCTCCTTCTCTTGAACTGAAAAAATTACCAAGTCATTTGAAATATGCTTACCTTGGTGATAATGATACTCTACCTGTGATAATATCTGCTTCACTGAACTGTTTCCAAGAGGAACAATTGCTAACAGTTCTGAAAAGGCACAAAAAAGCAATAGGTTGGAAAATAGCAGATATCAAGGGGATTAGCCCATCAATTTTCACGCACATAATTCTCTTGGAGGAAGGATCAAAGAATAGCATCGAAAGTCAAAGAAGATTGAATCCAATCATGAAGGAGGTGGTTAAGAAGGAGATCATTAAATGGCTAGATGCAAGGATTATTTATCCTTTTTTAGACAGTGTGTGGGTAAGACCAATCCAGTGTTTGCCTAAAAAAGGGGGTGTGACCGTCATCACCAATTAAAAGAATGAGATAATCCCCACAACAACCATGACTGGTTGGAGGATCTGCATGGATTACAGGAAGTTGAACAAAGCTACAAGAAAAGATCATTTCCCCTTGCCATTCATTGATCAGATGTTGGACAGACTAGCTGGAAAGGATTATTACTGTTTTCTGGATGGCTATTCAAGGTATAACCAGATTACTATAGCACCAGGAGATCAGGTGAAAACAACTTTCACTTGTCCTTATGGTACATTTACATTCAGAAGAATGCCATTTGGCCCGTGTAATGCTCCAGCAACCTTCCAAAGATGTATGATGGCTGTATTCTCATATATGATTCAGAAATATATGGAAGTGTTTATGGATGATTTTTCAGTCTTTGGAGAAACCTTCCAAAGTTGTTTATTGAACCTGGAGCAGATACTTGACAGGTGTGAGGAAACCAATCTTGTACTGAATTGGGAGAAGTGTCACTTCATGGTAACAGAAGGAATTGTGCTGGGATATAGAATCTCCAGAAATGGTATTGAGGTGGATTAGGCAAAGGTTGAAGTTATCGAAAAGCTATGTCCCCCCACATCAGTAAAAGGAATTAGAAGCTTCTTGGGCCATGCTGGTTTCTATAGAAGATTTGTCAAGGACTTATCCAAGATCTCAAAGCCACTGTGTCAGTTGCTGGAGGATGATAGAGCCTTTAAATTCACAGCTGAATGTCTGAAGGCATTTGAACTCCTAAAGAATGCCCTCATCCTTGCATCTATCATTGTTCCACCGGATTGGGAGAAGCCTTTTGAGCTCATGTGTGATGCAAGTGACTTCGCTATAGGAGCAGTATTGGGACAAAGGTACAACAAGGTGTTGCACCCTATCTATTATGCAAGCAAGTCCTTGATTGATGCTCAAATCAATTATACAACCACTGAGAAGGAATTACTAGTTGTAGTATTTGCCTTTGATAAGTTTAGATCATATCTTGTTGGAACAAAAGTGGTAGTCTACAATGACCACTCAGCCATCAAATACTTGATTGACAAGAAGGATGCTAAACCAAGGCTTATCAGATGGGTGCTATTGCTTCAAGAATTTGACTTGGAAATAAGAGATAAGAATGGGGTGGAGAATCAAGTAGCTGATCACCTTTCAAGGTTGCCAAAGGATGCTGCAGCATCCAAGGGAATAGGCATTGATGAGTCCTTCCATGATGAACAACTGTTGGCAGTGCAAGATGCTGCAGCACCTTGGTATGCTGATCTGGTCAACTTCTTGGCTACTGGTGTGGTTCCTCCAGACATGAATTCTCAGCAAAAGAGGAGATTTTTCCATCAAGCAAAACAGTATGTCTGGGATGAGCCATACCTATACAAGATGTGCCCAGACAATTTGAATAGAAGATGCGTTGCAGATGAAGAATTCCAGGATATACCGACTCAGTGCCATGCTGCAGCATATGGTGGACACTTTGGTGGCATGAGAACTGCTGCCAAGGTGCTCCAATCAGGTTTATTCTGGCCTACTCTATTTAGAGATGCACATGAATTTATTAAACACTGTGATAGGTGCCAAAGGGTAGGGAATTTGTCTAACAAAAATGAAATGCCCCTTAACGCTATTTTAGAAATTAAACTTTTTGATGTATGGGGTATTGATTTTATGGGACTATTTCCCCCTTCCTTTGGCAACCTCTACATTCTGGTGGCAGTTGATTATTTGTCTAAATGGGTGGAGGTTGTGGCAACAATAAAAAATGATGCTAGGGTGGTAACAAAGTTTTTTTTAAAAAAATATTTTTTTCTAGCTTTGGAACCCCTAGAGCTATCATTAGTGATGAAATTACCCATTTTTGCAACCAAGTTTTCTCAAAATTACTTGCAAAATATGGGGTTAAGCATAAAGTAGCCACAACCTACCATCCCCAAACTAATGGTCAAGCTGAGTTATCCGACAGGGAAATCAAAAGAATTATGGAAAAGATGGTCAACCCAAGTAGAAATGATTGGTCTTCACATCTAGATGAGACCTTGTGGGCTTATACAACTACATTGAAAACTCCTTTGGGGATGTCCCCCTATAGACTGGTGTATGGGAAAGCTTTCCAATTGCCACTGGAGTTGCAGTACAAGGCCTTTTGGGCAATCAAGAAACTGAATTTTGATCTTCAGTCTGCTGGAGCAACACGCATGTTGCAGCTTAATGAACTAGAAGAACATAGACTGTTTTCCTATGAAAATGCTGAAGCATATAAGGCAAAAACTAAAGCTTGGCATGATAAGAAGATCCATCTCAGAACCTTTCATGAAGGAGAACAAGTGCTGCTGTTCAATTCAAAGCATAAGCTTTTTCCAGGCCAGCTAAAGTCAAGGTGGTTTGGTTCATTCGAAGTTGTGAAAGTCTATCCACATGGAGCTATAGATTTGCTAGATGCTGCAAGTGGCGGGGAATCCAAGGTTAATGGCCAGAGAATCAAGCATTATTTTGGTGATCCTGTGGAGAGAATGAAGGTCACCACCACCCTTGATGACACAGAATGATGTTGCAACATGGTCTTTCTGGAGCATTGCTACATCATGCTCCGAAAATGCTACAACCAGAAAAGGGAAAAATCTTTTGGATAGGGACTAAGTACTGACAAAAGTGCAAGGTGGGGCCAGTTCAGGTTTTGTCTGTTGTGGGAAAAGTGTATGTTGGACGGCTTTAAATTTTTTTGAAAAAGATTTTATGAGAGTGGGATGTGGAAAGAGAAGATCACGTTCTCCCATGATCAACCCCCAACCACATGATCTGCTTTTCTCTCACATATTTATTCCCCTATTTCCCACGTCTAACACCCTCCGCACCCAATCCATCTCTCCCTCCTGATACATTAAATATCCCACACCTCATTCTTTCACTCACCCACTACACACTCATAAACTTTTCTTTCTTCTCCTTCAACCCGTGAAACCCTAGCATCCAAACTCTTCCTTTCCTTCTCTAACCCAACCCACATACCCACCATGACTGCTAAAAAAGGAAGCCGAGTGAATCACAGAGCTATCAAAAATGCTGCCCCCACCTCTTCCACTCAAAAAGAAAACCCAACCATCTAGAACGATGAGGAGGCACAAGAGAAATATGAGAAAGAAACACTCAACCGTAATCTCCACCATGAAAAAGGGTTCAAATATGGAAAAAGGGGTGAACTGGGGGTTATTACCAGAACTGGTGGAGGTGGTAGAGGCACACCAGTAGAAAACCTTTACTGAGCATCAAGATGGTTTATGAACCCAAATGGTGAGGGGGTTCTACGCGAATATTGCTTCTGACACCCAAACCTTTATGGTGATCAGAGGAGGAAAAGTGTCATTTTCTGCCAAGACCATCAATCAACATCTTAGGCTGGAAGAAGTGGAGAATGTGTACCAACAGATCTCGAAGGGTGCGACAATAGCTAGGCTGAAGCAGATAAAGAAGGATTTGGCCCTCCCTGGTGCAGAATTCATACAACAAGCTGAAGGCCAACTCAAGTTACCCAGATCCATGTTGCAGCCTATGGCCCCTCGGATACTCCCTCTCCCGCACTGCTATCTGGAGACAGTGGACAAAGAACACATGATTCTACTCCATTGTATCATGAACAAAAAGAAAATTACTGTGTGGGAGATACTCAAGAATCAGATCTCCATCTATGCCATGAAGCAGCAAGGTAACCTAATCCTCCCCTGTCTTGTCACTGATCTGTGTCTGGAGCAAGGAATAGAGTACAACCCAGGAGAAGGGCTAGAGCCAAACAAAGGCCCCATTGACATGAATTGCATTTTGAGGATGTACTCTAACTCAGATAAAAGCCAGTGCAAGTGGAAGCAAACCTCCCAGATCAAGCACCCTAGAGCTGCAGGATTGTCCTGAGATGCTGGAGCATAAAGTTGATCAACTGACCACCATGCTGCAGCAACACAAGCAAAAGGAGCAAGCTTTTTGGCAGTTTTACTTTGGCAAATACCAGTGGGAGAAGCAGACCATGAAGATCAATAACTGGAAGCTTGAGACTCCCATCCCCTAGTTCCCACATGAAATCCTGCCCCCCTTTGAAGAAGATGTCCCTGTAACACCCTACAAAAATGTTTCTGACCCTGTTTCTGTAAACCATGAGAAGAACAATAGCAACCTCAACCGTGCCCACATCTGTCTCTGATGAAGACTGAATGGGTACTGCTCCATCCAAGCAGCCAGAAGATAATGTGACCTCTGAGCCCAAAAAAAAAGAAGTCTGCCTCTCAAGCCTCCCAGCAAGATCAGGGGAGCACAAAAAGGTCCCGTGCTGCAGCAACGGAAAAAGTGCCCTCCTCTACTCCTGTTGCAGCAGAGACTCACCCTTCAGCCTCAAAAGCAACAAAAAGCACCAAGACAGCTGCTAAAAAGGGAAGTCCAGTGATGAAGAGTGCTACAGCATATGCTGCAACAACAGAGGGAGAGGAGGAGTACACAATCCCTCTCTCCAAATCTGTGACAAAGGGTGCATGCAGCTGTGATAAAAAAGGAGAAGGTTGCAACACCGCAGAAGGAAGAGGAGGCAAAGGCTGCTGCTGCAAGAGAAGATGAAAGTGAAGAAGCAGCTAAGGCAGAAGAAGCTGAAGAAGAAATTGAGGAAGAGGAAGGAGGAGAAGAAGAGGAAGAGAATGAAGAAGAGGAAGATAAGCAAGTCACTGGAACAACACCAGGAAAGGTGCCTTCCACCAAGAGTGGAGGTACCCGGAAGAGTTCGCGCTTCAGAGCACTTTAGGCTTGAAACACAGCCACGGAGGATGTTGCAGCTTGCTGCAGTATCCCATAATAGGATGCATGTTGAACCTTCCACCCCATTCCTATCTTTATGAACTTTTTAATTATCTTCAAGTAGTGGTCACTAGGACCTTGGTGTCTGTCTGTTAGTAGGGCCATTAGGGCCATAGTTGTTTTTAAATTTCTGCTTGATGAATGGCCATGCATGAGCCCACCTCTTGATTCCATGTGATTAATGATTAAATGGAAATGGTCTCTGGCCACTTTTGCTATGTCTAAAATTAAAAGCTTGGAATGAAACTCTTGATGAATAACTTAATGCACTAACTTGATTGTGAACACTAATATTGCTGCACCACTGATTAGAATAGAGGATACATGTGAGCCTGCGTGACCAAAGTACAATGCACATATACAACACACTCATGCATTTTCTGTAAGGTTTGTTTTGATATTGTCTGATCTAGACACACCTAGTTGCACACAATTTATGCTTGAGGTAATTTTCTTGTTCTGTTTTTATTTTAGCTAGTGCCTAAAAAGCCATCCCTTTATTTGTATTTGTCCCTAATATGCCCCTTTGAGCCTTAGCCCTTTATTGAGACAACTAGCATATTAGAAGCTTTTAATTGGAAAAACAAAGAATACCTGAACAAGTAGAGCTTAAAGATGCGTTTGTAGCTAGCTCTGACATAAGTTTGGGGGGAAGCTTGAGGACAAGCATCATCGTTAAGTTTGGGGGTGCTTTGCTACAACAGTTGTGCAAGTTGCAGCAAGGCTATAAATAAATAAAATAGTAGAAGAAAAGGAAGCTTATAAATGAGGAACTCACAAGTGTGGATAGTAAAGCTGCCATTCCTTATTCTAAAAAAAATTGAAAATATGAAATATTTGAACAGAGAACAGTTAAAAGCTTGAAAATTAACAATAAAGAACAATTGAAACTTGTTCACTGTTCTCAACAAAAAAAAGTGGTGGACTTAGTGATGGAAAGGAAGGTCCAACAAAGTAAAATAGTGAAGATTGTGGGAGCATTTGGGAAGTTAAGCTAGATAGAAAAGCGTCTTTTTGCTCTGCCTGTGGATGAGCTACTTACCCAAATATCTTAACCCCACCTGTCCTAAGCCCAGTTACAACCCTTAAATGTGTGTAATCATGTGTTGTTTTAATTCTGGTAGAATCTTATCAAGTTTAGATCAGAGATGTATGTTTATGGTGAGGGTGAAATTTTGTTGAGAGGGTGAGAAGCAGAACCAACTGTTCTGAGAGATAGTGTTGTAGTATATGTTAATATGTTTGAAATTAGTTTTGTAGCAACTATTGGTATGAACGGGATAAAAAGTGTGTTTTGATAGGAAGGTATGAGTGGAATTCTGAGATCTTGAAAGAATGAAAAATCTGGCTGAACAAGGCATGACATTCATTAAGTTGAGTCCTTTTTTTTTCTTGTATTTCTTTTGCATTACTTGAGGACAAGCAATGATTTAAGTTTGGGGGTGTGATAAGTCTTTTAATGAAGAGTTATTTAGCTCCTTTTCTCTCTTAATTGTTTCTATCTTTGAGTTTTTGAGTCTCGATTTTGGTAAGAAATGTTGTTTTGTAAAAATTTGTGTGAAACATTATTAATATCAGTCTTTTGCTCTTGAATGCTCCATCGTTGTCTCAAAATTTGTGTCTTCTTAGGTAATAAACTTGCAGGAGCATGACTGATGCATGGGTGAATAAGCTATTGGTTGCTGCAGCGGGGGTTACTTCCCAGTGGCTCTGTACTAAAGGACAAATCTGACAAGGACACCTTTCCTCCCTCCTCATAGGCGCTGTCACTGACATTTTAAGGAATCACACGCGCCTAGGGATATGATTTCCCACTTTTTAGGAATTGGGCCAGGGTTTATTTTATTATTACTTTTGTTGCTGGCCCAAAATGGAATGAAAGAGAATAGGGTACTATATAAGCATTTAGGGAAACCTTAGTAGGACACTTTGATTTTATTATAGAATACTCTATCCTTTCTTGGAGGCTGTGTTGTTCTTCTTCTCCATCCAGCTGCTGCGATTTTATTTTCAACCATTGTAATGACTTCCTTTTCATTTTTATATTTTGTTCCATTTAAGCTCATTATGAGCTAAACACTTTTAAGCTTCAGGTATGCAAATGTGATGAATGCTTAGTCGAGTTATGCAATGAATATGTTCTCCATCTTTTTTTATTATGTGTTTAATGTTATTTTATTAAGAGTGATCAACTAAATTAGAATTTTAGCTTTCTTAGTTTTGAAGAATTAAGTAAGTGGAAATTGATAAAGGATAGAGGTTAAATCATTAATTTGAAAATTAAATAACGTTGGATAGACTAGGAATAATTATTCAAGCCTCTAAACTAGCCGGAACATACTTATTAAGAGAGTGGTGTAATGAATCTGAATCTAGGGATAGAAAACAGTTAATGAACCTAACCCTTAAGTGTTGGAAAACTTTATTTCGTGGGGTTAGATGCTAGAGCATTTTCAGAGCATGATATAGGCTAAGAAGGATTTATGCTGCAGCATACCTAGAGCTATTTTTCTCCATATTTGACATCATAATTTCTTCACTATTTGTAGCTCATTTTCATTGTTTACTTCAAAGTTTTATTTATTTTATTTGCACACACATCACATTTTTGGGTACTGATCAGCCTCTGGCTCATCTAGTTTTATAGCTAGTATGACCAGGGTTTTGTGCAAATTATATCGTATTTTCACCCAAATTAGATTAGATTGTCCTCAAGCAAGGTTTTGAGTCTCTAGAGTAGTTTTAAGTTAATTTAGCTAGTTTTAAGTCAAAATAATACACTTATGCTTATTTCCTTGTTTTCAGGTTAAGTAGAAGTTGAGAAAATAAAGAACAGGGGATTCGCCCCGCGAAGGACACGCTCACCACGCGACCCCGAAGCCTGACTGTTCCAAGAAATTGCTAAGTCTCTGGGTCGCCTCGCGAAGAAGCTCTCGCCCCGCGAGTCTTCCAAACCTGAAAAAGTCAGAAACGATCTCGGCTTGCCCGTGTTGAAGGTCATGGCCGTGGCAGTTTTGAAGCTGAAGAGTCTCGCCTCGCAAGCATCCATTCGCCTCGCGAGTCTGGAAGTCAGAGAGCATCACGGTTAGGCCCTGATGGCCATAACGGGCGTAAGGAGGAAACTCTTCATATCCTCGCCTCGCGAGAGACACTTCGCCTCGCGAGAATGCCAAGGGTTGCTGACAGTTCATGAAATTCGCCTCGCGAATGTTTGTTCGCCTCGCGAGCCTTCTGAATTCTGAATTTGTATAAAAGGTTGTT
The DNA here is from genome assembly GCA_030762895.1 of Sophora flavescens. Lineage (NCBI taxonomy): Eukaryota > Viridiplantae > Streptophyta > Magnoliopsida > Fabales > Fabaceae > Sophora > Sophora flavescens. The sequence continues at coordinate 137,072,792 of CM061063.1, read as the reverse complement.
ACATTTTTCTCTGTGATTTCGTTTTTGCTATGGAGCACTAAGTCCTAGGATTAGTCTACTGTTTGAGGATCCTATATACTTGAGGTTATGTAAATCCCTATTTTAATTGCTTTTCTCTCTTCAATACCATACTTTGTATTTCTGTTTGCTTAATTCAGGAGTATACTGTATTGTATTGATTTATCTCTGGTGATATCATGTTCCTATAATTAATCGCATCTGCTTAATTTGCGTGTGTACATTTCGTGTTCGCTTAGTTCACGAAGGGCTTAATCCCGTTTGCTTAATTCGGGAATAGGGACATGTATCTGTGGTAGTAGTTTCGCTTGTAAATTGCTACTACAACCGGGAGGGGATAAGAATCTGCTTAGGGCTTGGGTTTACATTAACCAAGGATAGTTGGGAATTCTTGACAGTAGATTAATCATTGTTTGATAATTGATAATCTCTTTTCAACTGCCTTGTTTTTGATTGCTCTGTTTTGTTTGTTTCTTATTTTGCACTCCAATCCAAACCCCCCCCCAAAATTGATTTTTGTGAAAGGTAATACTCTCAGAGTCCTTGAGAGACGATATCCGAGTTGTCGCACTATACTACACTTTTAAACCCGCTCGTCCTTTTTGGCGCGTGCGCGACAGCGCGACCAAAAATTGGCGCCGTTGCCGGGGACTCTGAGTTGTTATTTTTCGCAACTTGTTTTATTTTCTTTTCTTTTCTTTCTTTTAATTTCTGTTCTGTTTTGAATTGGTCTGGCTACTAGGTCTCATTGCCCTGAACTGTGTGATTTTGACCCGGAAATTGAAAGAACATTGCACACACTCCGTAGGGAATTTCGGGCTAGCACTAGTAGTAATTCCAATTTTAAAACTGCTTTTGAAAACATGGGAGACCAGAGGACATTAAGGCAGCTTGCTGCCCCTGATGTCAACTATAATGGATTATGTATTTCTTATCCTGGTGCTGACACCCCTTTTGAACTAAAATCTGGTTTTATTCACCTGTTGCCCAAGTTTAATGGTCTTGCGGTGAGGATCCACACAAGCACTTGAAAGAATTCCAAGTTATATGCTCCACAACCTCGAGAGCAGAGGAGTCACCGAGAGGACAGTATCAAGCTAAAGGCTTTTCCATTTTCACTCCAAGGAGCTGCAAAGGATTGGCTATTGTACCTTGAGCCTAACTCCATCACCACTTGGAATGATTTGAAGATGGTGTTTCTAGAAAGGTATTTTCCTGCTTCACGAGCTGCTTCAATAAGGAAAGAGATATGTGGCATCGTGGCAAGGAACGAGTCACTAGTCGAATCTTGGGAAAGGTTCAAACATTTGGTATCTAGTTGCCCCCAGCATCAAATTTCTGAACAACTCCTGATCCAATACTTTTATGAAGGATTGTTGCCTATGGATAGGAATCTGTTGGATGCCGCTAGTGGGGGAGCATTAGTTGATAAAACCCCAGCTGCTGCTAAGCAACTTATTGAGAACATGTCGTTGAATTCCCAACAGTTTTCTACAAGAAGAAATTCAGTTGAGCCAAGAGGTGTGCATGAGATTCATAGTTCATCTTCTAACCAAGCCGCCCTTGAGAATAGATTGGATGAGCTGACTTCCTTTGTAAGACAATTGGCAATAGACAAGGTTCAGCCGGCAAAGTTATGTAGCATGTGCAATGCACCTGAGCATCCATTTGATCCATGCCCAATCCAGAGAGAAGAATTTGTCAGTGAAGTACCTCAGGCTTATGCAGTGAACCCCTATAATCAAGGAGGCGGTCAGAATCGGTACAGCATTCCAGACCTCTCTACTAATAGGTACCATCCTAGCTGGAGAAATCACCCTAATCTACGGTATGGGAATTCTTCCCAACAACAGCCGATGGCACCTCAGAATCATCCTCCAATGACCACTTCTGCACCTTCTGGACCATCATTAGAAGACTTGGTAAAGCAAATGGCTGCATCTAGTGTACAGTTTCAGCAGAGGACAGATGCTAGTATTCAAGATTTGAGGACTCAGATTGGACAGTTGGCTACATCCATAAATAGCATACAACAAGGTCAAGGGACAAACCAGCTGCCTGCACAGCCAGTGATAAATCCTAATGCCTCCAACCCTAATGTGAGTGTCATCTCTCTGAGATCTGGAAAGGTTGTTGAGGCCACTTCTGGAAAGGTTGTTGAGGCCATTTCTGGAAAGGATGAAGAAACTGTTAAGGCTACTCCTGAGCCTACTGATGAGGCTACTCCTGAGCCTGTGGTTGAAGTTGAAACTGAGAGAGTATATAGACCACCCATTCCATTCCCACACAGAATTCAGAAAAATTTGAAGATGGGTGGTGAGAATAAAGAGAAGGAGATTCTTGATGTTTTCGTGAAAAGTAGTCATTAATATTCCACCGTTGGATGTGATCAAGCAAGTGCCCGGATATGCTAAATTTACGAAGGACCTATGCACTAACAAGAGGAAGATGAAGACTAATGAGAGGGTTGACTTGGGAATGAATGTCTCAGCTTATCCAGTCAAAGATAGAGAGAGTTGCTTCTATAGACCCTAATCAAGTCTTGCCACAAAAGTGCAAGGATCCGAGCACCTTCACTATCCCATGCACTATTGGGGACAAGAAGTTTGAGAACTGTATGTTGGACTTGGGAGCATCAATCAATGTCATGCCTACCTCCATCTTTAATAACCTTGATCCGGGGCCATTGCGGTATACGTGTCTTACCATTCGGTTGGCTAACAGGACCGATGCCCGACCCATGGGGATGGTAGAGGATGTCCTACTCGCAAGTTGATGATTTGATATTCCCTGCGGACTTCTATATCCTAGATATGGCGGGAGAGACTCGATCCATAGAATCACCCATAATCTTGGGGAGACCGTTCATGATGACATCCAAGACCAAGATTGATGTTTATGATGGGACTATGTCGATGGAGTTTGGTGGTATTGTGGCCAAATTCAAGATTTTTGATGCTATGAAGCACCCAAGAGAGGAGCACTCTGTATTCCACTTAGAGTTGCTTGTCCCGAGCTCATTGAGGACACTCATGATGACCTTATTTCTGATTTTCCTGTTATTTCTGGTTTTGATGATGTATATACTTGTACTAACTGCACTAACACTAACCCATGTTCTGTTTGTTCTGAGTTTTTGGATTTAACCTTGCAGGGTGAGGATGATAGTGAAAGTGATAATAAGAGTGAAGCTGTTTACTCAGCAGAAATCCTTGACCCTATGGCTGCTCCCAATGCTCCATCTGTTGAGCAGCCGCCTCCTTTGGAACTCAAACCACTTCCTAAGAACTTAAAGTATGCCTACTTGGGGAGGGATGCAACATTGCCAGTCATCATTTCCTCCAGCCTCAACTCTGATCAGGAAGACAAGCTTTTAGAAGTTCTGAGGAAGAACAAGAAGGCCATTGGGTGGACATTGGCCGATATTCCAGGAATTAGCCCCTCCAGATGCATGCACAGAATTTTACTGGAGGATGGGGCTAAGCCAGTCAGACAGGCCCAAAGGCGACTTAACCCACTGATTCTGGATGTGGTAAAGAAAGAGGTGACCAAGCTTCTACAGGCAGGTATTATCTATCCCATCTCTGATAGTTCTTGGGTAAGCCCGGTTCAAGTTGTACCAAAGAAGTCTGGTCTAACAGTAGTTAGGAATGAAAATAATGAACTTGTGCCTACTAGAGTCCAGAATAGCTGGAGAGTTTTAATAGACTATAGGAAGCTAAACCAGGCCACCCGAAAGGATCATTTTCCTTTGCCGTTCATAGATCAGATGCTAGATCTACTGGGCTGGTCAGTCCCATTATTGTTTTCTAGATGGCTTTTCCGGTATTTCCAGATTCATATTGCCCCCGAGGATCGGGAAAAGACCACCTTCACGTGCCCCTTCCCGACGTTTGCTTATAGGAGGATGCCATTTGGCCTCTGTAATGCTCCCGGCACCTTTCAAAGATGCATGCTTAGTATTTTCTCGATTTTATTGAAAACTGCATAGAGGTGTTTATGGATGATTTTACTTGTGTATGGCTCCTCTTTTGATGCTTGTTTGCATAGTCTAGATCTAGTTCTTGAGAGATGCATTGATACCGATTTGATTCCCAATTATGAGAAATGTCATTTCATGGTAGAACAGGGGATAGTATTGGATCATGTAATTTCCAAAGAGGGTATTTCTGTGGATCCTGCAAAAATAAATGTAATTGCTTCATTGCCTTACCCATCTTGCGTACGCGAGATACGTTCCTTTCTTGGACATGCAGGTTTCTACAGGCGCTTTATAAAGGACTTCAGCAAGATAGCACTGCCATTGTCAAATCTGCTGAAAAATGATGCCCTATTCCAGTTTGATGAAAAGTGCAAAGAGTCATTTGACTATCTGAAGAAGGCGTTGACTTCTACCCCTGTCATCCAGCCCCCAGACTGGACACTACCTTTTGAACTGATGTATGATGCCTCAAATTTTGCTGTGGGGGCAGTTCTGGCACAAAGGGTGGGCAAGGTTGCCCATGTAATTCACTATGCTTCTAGGACCCTAGATGTCGCTCAGGCAAATTACACAACCACTGAGAAAGAGCTGCTAGCTATTGTATTTGCACTTGACAAGTTTAGGTCTTATTTGCTAGGTTCTAGGGTGACTGTTTTTACTGACCATGCAGCTTTGAAATATCTGCTGAAGAAGCCAGAAGCTAAGCCAAGACTGATCAGGTGGATGCTTTTGCTTCAGGAATTCAATGTGGAGATAAAGGATAAAAGTGGAGCTGAAAATCTGGTAGCAGATCATTTGAGCAGGATAGCAAGGGATGAGGATACTTTGCCCATCCAAGATGATTTCCCTGATGAGAGATTGTTACATATGTATGGGGTAACCCCCTGGTTTGCTGACATTGTAAATTTTCTAGTTGCTGGTGTTGTTCCTGCAGGTACAAGTAGACAAAAGTTCCACAAGCTGAAGAGCGATGCAAAGTATTTTGTGTGGGATGACCCCTATCTGTGGAAGTTTTGCAGTGACCAAGTTATTCGGAGGTGTGTACCCGATCATGAGAAGAAGTCCATCCTGCATTTCTCACATGCATCTCCAGTTGGAGGACACTTTGGACCTCAAAGGACAGCAAGAAAAGTCTTGGACTCCGGGTTCTACTGGCCCACAATTTTCAGGGATTCATATGAGGTATACAAGAACTGTAAAGAATGTCAAATAACAGGCCCTGCAATCACTCGTAGGAGTGAGATGCCTCAGCAGCCAATGCTTTATTGTGAGGTCTTTGATGTGTGGGGGATGGACTTCATGGGTCCTTTTCCCCCTTCTTTTGGTTTTGTATATATTCTATTGGCTGTAGATTATGTTTCAAAGTGGGTGGAAGCAATCCCCACTAGGACTAACGATGCTCAGATTGTTTCAAAATTTGTTAGGTCCAACATCTTTTGCAGGTTTGGCATACCCAAGGCCATCATCAGTGACCAGGGCACACATTTTTGCAACAGAACCTTGGAGGCCTTACTCAGAAAATATGGGGTTGTACATAGAGTGTCTACTGCTTACCATCCCCAAACCAATGGCCAGGCAGAAATATCAAACAGGGAGATTAAGCAAATTCTGGAGAAGATGGTGCAGCCAAACAGAAGGGAATGGAGCCGCCGTCTGGAAGACGCACTGTGGGCCCAGAGGACTACTTTTAAGACACCTATAGGGATGTCCCCCTTCCGGCTAGTTTTTGGCAAGGCATGCCACCTCCCGGTGGAAGTTGAGCATAGAGCATATTGGGCAGTAAAGTGTTGTAACTTGGACATGAAGAAATCTAGTGTTGAGAGAAAACTGCAACTGCAGCAACTTGAGGAGCTTAGGCTTGAAGCTTATGAGAGCTCCAGGATGTAAAAAGAGAGAACAAAACTTTTTCATGATAGAATGATTGTTAGGAAAGAATTTTTTGTGGGTCAGAAAGTCTTATTGTTTAATTCCCGCCTGAGATTGATGGCTGGGAAGCTTAGGTCTAAATGGGATGGCCCTTTTATTGTGACTAATGTGTTTCCTTATGGTGTAGTGGAGATTCAAAGTACAGGTACCAACAAGACTTTCAAGGTTAACGGGCAAAGGTTGAAGCCGTTCCATGGTGTGGATGCTGCTGACCCTGCGGATGCTAATGTTGAGGAGCTATCTTTGGATGCTCCACCTTACACTGAAGCTTGATCAGGGAGTTTCTTTTCCTTTCCCTCACTCTGATTGTAAAGTCTGTTGTTTTTCATTGGGGACAATGCATGTTTTAAGTGTGGGGCAGGGAACTAGTTGTAGTTTTTCTCTTCTTTGAATAAAGTTTTCTTTTCTTTGAATAAAGCTCCTGAATAATTTGAGAAGCTCAGGAGCATTTGTGTGTTAAGTTTTAGTTGGCAAGTTTGCTAGATTTTGATTGATGTTGCACAGATTGCTTGCATGATTGATATGTGATGATTCCCCCTAGGCTGTAAAATTTGAAAAATTTTGTGATTCCCATGTGAAATTGAAAACTGAACTTTGGGATTTTGTTATGATAGCATGATGAATGATAAGTTTGGGGTGATAGGAAGCACACACTAGGGATAGTATCTCTTTCAAACAATTTGCATGAATGTCCAGGTGAGGTTTTGAGCCTCCAACATGTTTCAAACTGTGTGAAAATCGCTTTCAAGTTGCACTTCCCTGGATTTGATTGAATCTCTTTTTGGTTTGCATGATTATATGTGTGTAGCAAATGATTTAGGCATTTTCTTTATAAAAAGCTACTTGGCCTAAAAAAAAAAAAAACCATCCTTAATGCATGTTCCTTAGTTAGCCCCATTGAGCCTATTAGCCTGTTAATTCTTGATAACCTAATGTTATAAGCCCAAAAATCTGGAAAACCATGTTAACCCGATCTTAGGATTAGGAGAGCATGTAATCTTAGAATGGGTGCAAGAAAATAAAGTTTGGGGTGGCTGCAAGGTGTAATATGTTGTTTGGGATTGAAAAAAAAAATTTATGTGAAAAAAAAAGAGAAAAAAAAAAGAAAAGAAAAAAGAAAAAGAAAAGAAAAAAACAGAAGAAGAAAAAAAAAGTTAAAAGTGCAAAAATGCCAAAAAGAAATAAAAAGGTTGTAGTCACCCAAGGCATAAAAGAAAAATGAGAAAAGGAACTTGAGTGAATTTCAAAGTGTAAATAATGTTCATGCTCTCTTAGTTCCTAGGGTCTTCAGCCTAGTACCTTTGTATATCCTACCCTTAGCCAGGCCCCATTACAACCCAATAAAGACCTTTTGATGTTGCTTGCATGTTTTCTGTGGGAGCCATTTTGAGGTGAAAATCAAACTTTTGGGAAGTGTACTTGAAAAGTGAAACTGAGTGCAAATTGTTAGCCTGACATAAACTGAGTGACTGAGTGAACAAATAATGCCCTTGTGAGGAAGGCAGTTGTTTGGATTTGGTGATCTCCCTCTTGTGTGTGACTTAGATCCCCTGCTTCGATTTCTGATTGTTTTCATGATGAAACTCTCAAATGTTTAGAATAAATGAATGTGGGGATTGCTCTGTTTGAAAAGGGGGAAACAATGAAGAAAAACTGTTTTGATGTATTGCTTGAATGTGTGCAATGTTGATTGAATCTTTTGAGCTTGCCAGGTCTTGAGTCTTTTTGATTTTTTTGAGTCTTAGTTTGCTTGGGGACAAGCAAAGTTTAAGTTTGGGGTATTTTGATAAGCCTCTGGCTCATCTAGTTTTATAGCTAGTATGACCAGGGTTTTGTGCAAATTATATCGTATTTTCACCCAAATTAGATTAGATTGTCCTCAAGCAAGGTTTTGAGTCTCTAGAGTAGTTTTAAGTTAATTTAGCTAGTTTTAAGTCAAAATAATACACTTATGCTTATTTCCTTGTTTTCAGGTTAAGTAGAAGTTGAGAAAATAAAGAACAGGGGATTCGCCCCGCGAAGGACACGCTCGCCACGCGACCCCGAAGCCTGACTGTTCCAAGAAATTGCTAAGTCTCTGGGTCGCCTCGCGAAGAAGCTCTCGCCCCGCGAGTCTTCCAAACCTGAAAAAGTCAGAAACGATCTCGGCTTGCCCGTGTTGAAGGTCATGGCCGTGGCAGTTTTGAAGCTGAAGAGTCTCGCCTCGCGAGCATCCATTCACCTCGCGAGTCTGGAAGTCAGAGAGCATCACGGTTAGGCCCTGATGGCCATAACGGGCGTAAGGAGGAAACTCTTCATATCCTCGCCTCGCGAGAGACACTTCGCCTCGCGAGAATGCCAAGGGTTGCTGACAGTTCATGAAATTCGCCTCGCGAATGTTTGTTCGCCTCGCGAGCCTTCTGAATTCTGAATTTGTATAAAAGGTTGTTCTGAACATTTTGTAAAGACTTTTGCTTCTCCAACTTTCTGATATACATTTTTCTCTGTGATTTCGTTTTTGCTATGGAGCACTAAGTCCTAGGATTAGTCTACTGTTTGAGGATCCTATATACTTGAGGTTATGTAAATCCCTATTTTAATTGCTTTTCTCTCTTCAATACCATACTTTGTATTTCTGTTTGCTTAATTCAGGAGTATACTGTATTGTATTGATTTATCTCTGGTGATATCATGTTCCTATAATTAATCGCATCTGCTTAATTTGCGTGTGTACATTTCGTGTTCGCTTAGTTCACGAAGGGCTTAATCCCGTTTGCTTAATTCGGGAATAGGGACATGTATCTGTGGTAGTAGTTTCGCTTGTAAATTGCTACTACAACCGGGAGGGGATAAGAATCTGCTTAGGGCTTGGGTTTACATTAACCAAGGATAGTTGGGAATTCTTGACAGTAGATTAATCATTGTTTGATAATTGATAATCTCTTTTCAACTGCCTTGTTTTTTATTGCTCTGTTTTGTTTGTTTCTTATTTTTTACTCCAATCCAAACCCCCCCCCCCAAAACTGATTTTTGTGAAAGGTAATACTCTCAGAGTCCTTGAGAGACGACATCCGAGTTGTCGCACTATACTACACTTTTAAACCCGCTCGTCCTTTTTGGCGCGTGCGCGACAGCGCGACCAGTACCATTCCTAACACCTAGAACATTAATCTGATTTGGAATTTGTTGCATCATTATAATCCCTGTGAGAAAGATATATGAACTTAGTTTCTATATTACTTGAGGCAATTGTGTATACTTGCACAAGCTTAAAGACATCTGTTTTTAAGGCAACAATATGTAAGGCCAAATAAAAAATCTATTACTTTATATGTCTTATAAATACTTAACATTTATTCTCATACAGTAAGGATAACTTGCGCATCGGACACTCTTCCAATTCTAAGCATAGCTGACATCCAATGAGGATCCAACTAATAGTGTCGGTACTCACCCTACCCTAGAGTCCGGTTTAAAACCGAACTACTTTGATACCACCAAATAAGACACCCCGATGTATCATTAAAGAAAACCCTAATTAACTAAGCCTTAATTCGTAATTAATGTTATCGCGATTATTACTGACAAAAAAATATAATTAATTGGAAGCGGAAAATTAAAATCGTTTAGAACATAAAAAACATGCACAGCGGAATAAAACAGAAACGACATGCGCAATGGTAAACATAACAAACATATATACAAAATATTTACATACCGTCATCAGAGTATGAGTTGTCCCAACAGAGGATCATGCCTAGAAAAGCTATAGAGACGCTGGTCAAATTAAAACTGAACATAAGTACATAAACTGGTCACAAACATAGAAGAAAAGTCCTGAAAGTATCCAGCCCACCTCTCAAAATACATCCAAAATACAAAATAAGCTCACAGAGTCTCTCAATATAACAAGCGCATCTGACCAAGCCATATCATAGACGATATGGGGGCCTGGAGCTACCATTTCCCTCTCCATAGTGGCATCGGTAGACTCAGCTTTACCGGGTCCTTGGCTCCCAACCGACTGATCGCTGCTTATCACGACATGTCGGCGACGATAATGATACATTGTTTGAACACTCTGTAGCCTCCGACCCCGCTGCACCATACTGACACGATTCCTTGCCTCCGAGTAGTCTACCATTTTCCACATATCGTCAAGGAACTCCCTTTGACGAGGTGGAAACCACATCTTTGTAAATGGTAACCTCTACAAAATCCAATACGGGCCATCCAAGTGAAAGTAAGGTCCATCTCCCATTCGTATATAGAAGCTCACCAGGCCGACGTACGTCATGAAGAATCGTGAATGGTCGATCTACCATCCACGATCGTCATGGTAGACGATCTCAACGTCACCAAGTATCAAGTATCAACACCGCTATTGCCGTCCGACTGGCACTGTTCATCTAACGAACATACATACAGAGAAATATAGAGAGAAAGAGGGAGATAAGCAATGCTGACATAATCATAAAAATGGGAATGGGGACGCATAGAGAAAATAATCATATACACATATACACATACAATAAGTAATAAACAATTATCTCCCAAGTCACACCAACATAGTACATCCTCGAAGTTCACTATGAGATCAATCCTTTAAGAAGTCTCACTCCTATGCATGTCGGCTGATATCTCTCATCCGATTCTCAGCCTCGATACATTCGCCATACTGAGCCTCACTACTAAGAGAGCTTTAGTTAGTTTTTCCAGGTAACCCTTCCGCTCGTCGTTACTCATAAGAGTGTATCCCTCTAAGAACTCAGTTCCATTAGAGGTATTTGGGTCGCCTCGGAACGTCCACCTGAGACGTGGATGCTCATGGTAGAGTCAGTAAAACCAGGCTATACCGAGGTACACGACACACTAGGAGCTACCTATTGGTCACTATGAGCCTCCCGAGTCCAATTCGTACATCCCCAAGGTCTCTTCACCGACCAGCCCCTCCGTAATCCGTACTCAAACTCAAGTACAACTAACGGCGTATAACCCCCAGTCATATGGCTGGCCACTTTGACAAAATGCAATGCAACAAATATCACTATGATTAACACTAGAACCTTCTCACACATTCACATTCTCATCACAGATGCCCATACATCCCCTCGGAGCCATAATCTTAATGCATTACCATGGTGTTTACCCTCAACTCAACCATACATACAAATATTCATCAGACAATCAGCAATCACCAATCCTCATATACCAACATAAAATAATAATATAATCATATTCAACATGTTAAATATATCAGAGATCTCATATAGTCATACATCAGTCATATAGCAGAGCAACATGCAATCCAGGCAACCTCAACCAGCATAAATTGCTAACCTAGGGTTTCAGGCTTAGTGTCGATAAACCTACAACCATAACACTCGAGACAACATTAAAATATTTTTTTATTAGGGTTTAGCCATTGTCGATTATTCGACAATCCTAGTAGGGTCTTGGGAACCCTACACACATGCATATATAATTATTTTTCTATGCTTGCCTCCCTGACGATGTCGGTTACTTTCTCCCCACCTTGGCTTATCCGGTACAATTGTCCAAGCTCCACACTCTCCTCTTTCACACTACACAATTGCTGCCTCGCTTCCTCGGGAGCTCCTCGATGCTCCAAAATTTTCCCTAACACATGGACATAGTCCCAACAATGTCATAAACCCTAATCTTGCAACAAATTTTCAAACAGAGCTATAATCGAAGCATGAATTGAAAATGAAGGAATTGACAACGTCGACATGTTAGGGATTCAGATAATTCCTCAGTCGTATCGAAGAATCGATAGCCGATACTTGTAGTACTCGCTATCTTGATCACAGAATCGAAGTCATAATTGCGATCAGAAGGACAGATTTTCCTCGGTCTCACTTTCTCTCTCAAACTCTCCTCTCTCTTCTCCACAAGCTCTCTGTCTGTGTTTCGAAACTTATGAATTTTTCTCCAAATTTCAAAAATTAAAAGACCAAAGGGGTTGCTGCCATCTGAGAACGCTCGATTGTTAGGTTCTCCACGCTCAAGCGTTCCCACGCTCAAGCATTGGGTCCTCGCCCCTTGAATGCCACATCACTGCCACGCGTTGAAAAATAGGCATGATGTTATCCTCTCAGAATGCTCAAGTACCTAGTACCTAGCACTTGAGCGTGCCCACGATTGAAAGTTGGGTCCTCTAACGTTTGAGCGTGACACTGAGTGGGTGTTGCCTCTTTGAAACATAGCTTTCTGGTGTTGTCCATAAACATGCCTAATCCCTTCCTTAAACAAGAATCGAGAAAATTGGGTGTTACATTCATAGCCGTGTGGATGGAACACACGAGGTCAGAGTATCCGATTACGGATGTCGGATTTCACGAGTTAGTTCCCTCACGGGAATGGGGGAAACTATCGTGATACTATTATAGTCCTTGCCGAGTTGTCCCGTATCCTAACAGGAATGGAAATACTTTTATATTGCGCAACTATTCCCTAACAAGAATGGGGGAATAATGTCATTATTTGAATGAGCGCCCTAATGAGAATGGGGGGTGTGCACCGGCATTTATGGACAAGTCACTTGGACGACTGACTAACATCCCAAACAGGAATGGGGAATGGTGACAGGATTGTAGGTGGCCATGTTAGCATTCAGACTTAGCTACATGAGTATAATGGGTAGAGGATGATGCTATGTATCGAGGATGATTTGTGATCTATATATGTGTTATATATGTGCTGCATGTCCATGTTTATTATTGTATTTTATGCTATGCATCATTTCTATTGCATGATGATAGTATAGTTTCTTATCACCCTATCCCTATTCTCTGTACATTTTGTTACCAGTACGTGAAGCAGAGCCAGTCGAGGGAGATGCTGAACTTACATCACCCACGGATGATGGAGCCTACCGGGGTCCCAATGATGGGGACCATTGAGCTGACCGGAGTTCCACGATGAGAGAGGGTGGAGAGTGAACCCGGACACTTATCTCTCTGTGTATATGGGCCCGGTTACTGTGTATATGCGTTTTGGGGAGGCACCGTACTCTTGCTTCAGCGGAGTCTTCCGTCTATGGCAGTGCCTTCCTCTTCATCTATTTTTTCATCCACCGCCCAGACCACAGTCACACCCATGGGCAGCCCAGAGTTCTGAGGTGGTAGGACTAGTTGGAGTGGTCCATAGGGGTAGTGCCCGCCGTAGTCTTCAGTATCAACGGATGCACCAGCACTGTCATGTTCTTATATTTGACAGTAGCAAGGCGACAACATCAGGATCACCGAAGAGGCCACCATGGAGGGTGTATAGTCGCACGCTTGTGGAGAGCCAGGGTAGCATTAGATATCCACGCTAGGGATCGTGGAGGTCAGGGCGTCTATTGTATATAGGTCGTGTGTGGTGAGCCAATTTTTGATGTACTTATGAGTGAGGGCTGGGCTGGTGGGGAGTGTAGGGAGGTGTCTCTTTTCTTGGACCTTTTTATGTATTTTCTTTCTTTTATCAGTTTGTAACTTATGGGGCCCTATTGATAGGTACCCTATACAGTTATCTTGTACCTCTATGTTATATATACATGTTAGTGTGTGATGTTTTTGTTATACATGTTATGTTTTATTATGATTTTAATATTTTTGCTTTTCTGTTATGTATGTTTAACGTTAATATCACGATTAAGGTTTAGTTAATTAGGTTTATATTTAATGGGACATCGGGGTGTCTCAGAAACAACATACCCACTATCATACAATTGACTTTTGCTTAACAAGTTGTGTTTTAATCCTTCATCTAAAAGAACATTATCTATTGAGGGAAAAGGATGTTTACCAATCATACCAATCCTTACGAGCATCCCTTTTTTATTACCTCCAAAGGTAACCCAGCCACCATCTTTATGTTTGAGGTCTTGGATCATAAACCTTTCTCTCATCATGTGACGTGAGCGCCCATTGTCCAAGTACAAAGATGAGCGTTTCCTTTCTGTTGTTAAGCAAGTCTGCAATAGGTATAATCATGTTTTTAGGTACCCAGATTGACTTGGTTCCTTTCTTGTTAGTAGTCAGTGGACGATCATGCTTAATATGTTTATTATGAATGCATTTGGATGTGATATGACCACTCTTGCCACAGACTTGACAATATTCATTAGATTGGTGTGATTTAGTCACTTTGTGTTGTGCATGTGACTTTGATGCTTTGTGAGATGCAACATGCTTCTCTTTGTCATAGCATAGGCCAGATTTTTCATGAGGTGACCTCGAGTATCTCAGTATCATATTTAACTTTTCAGAACCCTCAACAAACTTAGACAGACTCTCTGTCAAATATGTAACATCTTGTTTCAATTTTGCAACCTCACAAGGAAATTGGGCTCAACTATGAGTTTGTTAGTTAGACCGACACTCTCATACCTTAGCTTCTTGTTTTCATCAACAAGAGCTTGTTTTTGAATGCAGACTTTGCCATATTCTTTTGTTAACTTAGAAAACTTCTTTCTAAGACTTTTATATTCATGTGACATGATAGATGAGTTATTTAGCAACTCATCAAATGCGTCTTGTAAAGTAGACGAGAAAGATTCTATTACCTCAACACTTGTATAGTCTTCATCTGAAGAGGTGTTGGCGCCATGCGACAGATGTTTGCCTCTTCTTACGTTCCTTCTTCCTCATCAGATGAGGATAGATCCAGCTCTGGACAGTCTGCTTTGAATGATCAGGCTTTTTGCACTCGAAACACAAAGGTGGGCCATTGTCCTTTGAATCTGGCTTATCCTTAGAGAACTTCTGGTTGAAATGCTTCCTTCTGGCTCCATCCTTCTTTCTCCACATTTGTTGAATCTTTATGGAGATGAAAGAAAGTTCATCTTCATCAGATTCTTCATCACTATCAGAAGGGCATGTTTCATCAAAAGATCCTCAACTTTCAGAACCTTTGGACGAGCTAGCCTTCTTAGCTTACTTCCCTTTTCTAGTACTCTCTTCTTCATTAAGTTCAAGCTCATGGACCTTGAGTAATCCAAGTAGCTCTTCTAAGGTGAGAGTATTGAGATTTTTAGCTTCTTGAATAGCAGTGACCTTGGGTCTCCCCTGCTTGGGTAGGCTTCTTGTGACACCCTCTACCCGCATACATATAAAAGCATATAAAAGATAAAGATAAACATTTATAAAAGATACTTCATTTAATAAAGGAAATAAAACAATGGGCAGAGGTTGCCGCATTGCAACATGTCCAAAACGCAGAAATAAAACATATCATAAGGTTCAACAGAAACATAAACATAAAAGCAAACCCAACCCCTATGTCACATACAGAGCTGGTATAACCAAAATCCAGAATAACAAATCCTCGGATACAACCGAAACAACTAACTAAACAACTACTCAAAAACTGGAAATCCTAAACGAAAGTAGCGACTCCTTGAAGTCACTCCTCAATGGGTTGATCGTCATCCTCTACATAGATATACGTGCAACATGATGAGTGTGATTCCACATCATCTTTGTCTATCATTTTGCATGCATTTTCATGTAGTTTAGGCATATTTTTATTAGATTTTAGGTTAATTTTCCTTTGGAACGGGTAAGGCGGTTTTCGTGTGTTGTTTTGCATATATCAAGGGTAAATTGCTCAAGATCAACCATGATGAAGTTTGGATGAAGATGGAGCTTTAAAACTGCAGAAAATGAGCCAAACAGAGCCCATCACGGCCTAGCCGTGATGCCCATCACGGCCATGATCGAGCAAAACTGAAAAAGAAGAAAGGCTGAAGTCAGAGTCTGTCACGGCCGTGACCCAAAACCACCACAAGTCAGAGCACATCACGGCCCAGCCGTAAAATTCTTCACGGCCATAACAGAAGGCTCGCGTCGCGAGCAACATTCTCGCCCCACGATAGACCGGATTTTGCAAAGCAACCAGAAGCAGAGACCGTCACGGCCTGGCCGTGATGGCCATCACGGCCGTGACGCGCATTACTTGGACCTGAAGAAACCGAAATAGATCAGATTTTGAGTTGGTTTGGGACTCTAACTTCCCAATTTCTATAAATAAGGACCAAGGCATCAGATACACAACACATTGGATCAGACCTTTGGGGCTACTACTCTAGGCATAGATTATAGATCTCTTCTCTTCTTCTCCTTCTTCTCTTAGTTATTTTCATGTTATTTGTAATCATGCCTGTCATCTCCATGGCAAGGCGTGAGTAGTAGCATTGTTTCTAGGGACTAGGGCTCTGCCCGAGGTTTGTAAATGATGTTGATTTGATGTAAAAATCGTTGTTGATTTCGTTATTGTTTTAGATCTGATTTCTAGTGTGTTAATCACTCATAAATTTCGGCAACCGTTATTTGCGTGACGTAGACGTTCTAAGGAGGAACCTAGCGGTGAACTTAGGATTTCTAGGGTGTTTCACTCGTAAAACCCGGCGGCCACTGGTTTGTGAGATGTGGATGATCCAAGGAGGAACCCAGCGGTGAACTTAGGTTATTTGCATAACTTAGACATTTCAAGGAGGAACCTAGCGGTGAACTTAGGTGTCGGACCTATAGAAGTCAGACTTGGGACTGAAATCACGAGAGTTAGAAGCCGTCCCTCGAGGAGCAACGAGTTGTCACGGAACGCAAAGGGTCCAATCTGGGATCGACTACCACGAGAGTAGGGGTCGGGTCAATTGGGCACGGCTTTTGTAACCCGAGAGGGAGCTTAAGCTATCAGAGGATAAACTCGCCTTCAAGGCAATTTCGGTAATCAACAAAGGTAAATCAGATTAGCAACATAAACGGCCTCAAAGGTAACCCAAATCCCTAGGAATCCGTTTAAATCGAAAACCCCAAAAACATTTGTTTTCTGTTTGTTTATCTTTCAATTCAAAAACCAATTTCAAAACCTTCTAAAAACTGTCCAGATCTAATCGATTCGAAAACCGATTGCGATTCGGGAACACAGTCTCTGTGGGTTGGATATCTTTTATTACTTGACGGCAGTCCGGTACACTTGCCGGAATCGCACGAGCGCGCATCCTCGCGCGCGACACCAAGTTTTTGGCGCCGTTGCCGGGGACTGTGCCTTTTCGAATCTCAATTCAAATTTTGAATTGATTTTTTCTGGACCTTTTCTTTTTATTTGATTTTTATTTCTAAAATATTAAAAAAAATCAAAAAAAAAATTTCTTTTCCTTCTATTGTATCCATCTCTCTGTGAGTTATATGCAAAGATCCCTAAGTCTTGGGAGCCTTAGTGAGATTGATCCGGAGATCGAGAGGACCTTCCACAGACGTAGAAGACTACAAAGAGAGGGAGAAAGGTTGAGTCCCGTTCCACTCATGGCGAATCAACCGGATACAAAACCTTTGAAGGACTACGCAGCCCCAAATGCGAGAGGCTTGCGAACTGGGATTGCAAGGCCAGAGATTGAGGCGGAAAACTATACCATACCGCCCATGTTAATCAACATGATTAGGCAACATCAATTCGGAGGATTGCCTTCGGAGGACCCGACCGATCATATAGAAACATTCTTAGAGTTCACCGATGCAATCAGGATTAATGGAGCCTCAGTTGATGTTGTACGTTTGAGACTGTTCCCCTCATCTCTCACTGGAAAGGCGAAGGCCTGGCTTAAGCAAATCCCCGCTAACACCTTGACTACTTGGGACCAATTGGAGCAGGCGTTCTTGGAGAAATTCTTCCCTCCATCCAAGACGGCCTACATAAGAACCCAGATCACCGGCTTCTTCCAAAAAGACGGAGAATCATTATCGGAAGCTTGGGATCGATACAAGGGACTGCTGGAGTCGTGCCCACATCACGGACTCGAGAGGTGGTTAATAGTGCACACCTTCTATAACGGATTGGACTACTCTTCAAAGGTGTCACTAGATTCTGCAGCCGGTGGAGCGTTTATGAATAGGCCTCTCACTGAGGCATTCAACATCATCGAGAATGTCGCCACCAACTACCACCAATGGGGATCCGAAAGAGGTAATAACCCGAACAAGATTTCGGGGGGTAAGTTTGAAGTAAGTAGCATTGATCTGATTATGTCTAAATTTGACTCACTAAATAAACGATTAGATAAGATTGAAAGAGCTAATGTGAGTGCAATAGGTGCTGCTAACACTATTTGTGAGATTTGTGGAATGCAGGGACATGACATGATGGGATGCCCACATGGATCCGACGCTTCGGGTGAGCAAGTGAACTCTTGTAACAACTACTACGATACGAACCCGAAGCTGCCCAACTTTGCTCCCCCAAATCCCTACAACCAAAGAAGGAACAACCCTTACCTCTCCTACGGCAACTACAGCAACACACTCAACCATGAGTTCCAAGAGGGTCAAGGTAATAAGAGAGCCGCACCGGGGTATCCTCAAGTTCAAAAATCTAAGCTCGAGTCTCTCATGGAAAACTTTGTTGCCACTCAAGCTCAGCAGAATGAGGCAATAAAGGAGCTAGCATCTAAGGTAGACCACTTAGCCACCCATAGCAAGATGCTAGAAACCCAGATTGCCCAACAAGCCGGCACGTACTCGAGACCTAAGGATACATTCCCGGGGCAACCCGAAGCAAATCCCAATGAGCATTGCAATGTCATACACTTGAGGGATGATAAGCTTGGGGTGGGGGTAGCTGAAATGGAGGTGGAACCGGAGGAGGACACGAGCGAAAAAGAAGAGCCAGAACCGAAATATGTCCCTCCACCACCGTACCAACCCCCGATACCTTTCCCACAAAGGTTGGTCAGGAAAAAGCAAGTAGATGTGGAGACTAAAATGCCTACTAAACTGAAAGACCCAGGTAGTTTCTCCATCTCTTGCTCGATCGAACAAGTGCAAATAGACCCAGCCTTATGTGACCTAGGGGCTAGTGCGAGCTTGATGTCCTTCACTATCATGGAAAGGTTGGGAAGCAAAGAGTTGAGACCATTCAAATTCCCCTTACAAATTGCGGATGGCTCAACTAGGACTCCTCTAGGCATACTAGAGAATGTTCCTGTAAAGGTAGGGAAAATTCTCATCCCTACCGACTTCCTGGTATTGGACATGAAAGGGAATTCTAAATTCCCCATCATTTTAGGAAGGCCATTCTTGGCAACCGCTGGAGCATTAATAGACGTAAGGAATGGCAAACTCTCTCTAAATGTAGAGGAAGGTAGGGTAAATTTTCAGTTGACTAACTCTTGTAACAACCCTCCTTTTGAGAGCCATGTGTGCAGAATTGATGTAACGTCTCCAGCGGTAGAGAAAGAACTTAGCATGGAAGCAACCCCAAAGATATGCATGGTTGAAGATGCACCCAGTGGTGAAGTTGGAATTGTTGTCCATGCGGAAACAAAACTTCCGCCGGAAGAAAGGAAGGCTAGGAAGCTCCGAGAGAAAAGAGCAAAGCGGAAGCGTTACTGGCCGTATGAGCAGAAACGGCTATTTGAAGGAGCTCCATGGAAGAGAAGTGTGCCTGCACTTCTACGCCCAGCCGACCCCGGTTGATTGAAGGAAGTATGGTCAAGCTTAAGACCATAAATAAGCGCTTCTTGGGAGGCAACCCAAGTTTTCTTTCCCTTTTTCCTTTTGTTTTTGATTTAACCTCTTGAATAATTTGAGAAGATCAAGAGGCAAAAATATCATTAATAGGTTTGTCTAGTGTTTTCAGGTTGAGAAAGAGAAGAAGAGCATAAAAAAGATAAAGTCAGAGGCCATCACGCCCTGGCCGTGACAGAGATCACGGCCGTGATGAACTAAACAAGAGCACAGAAAGGATCACGGCCTAGCCGTGACAACCATCACGGGCGTGATGAGTAGGATGCCAAAGCCAGAGAGCATCACGGCCTAGCCGTGATGTAGATCACGGCCGTGACAGGGCAACTCCTGAGGACCATAATTGATCACGGCCTAGCCGTGATGAGCCTCACGGCCGTGATACTATTTCCACCCAAGTTTTGACTGGAATGTGAAGCCAACACCCGCTACCGATTCGGTAAGTTGTTCCATTTTTCTCCTCTCTCCGACTTGATTATTTACATTGGAGACAGTGTAAGTAATCAAGCTTGGGGTAGGGGTATTTATTTTTGCATTTGCATTGTTGCATTCATATTTCATTCTCATAGGCATAGATTGGTATGATCACATTCTCTAGATTGCCTCTCACTTAGAGCATGCATCCGATTGTGAGAACTTGGAGCCAAATGAATTGAGTTAGTGAATTTTGAACCCAATTTTTCATTATTCTTGTGATATGGCTAAAAAAATGAAATTTCTTGAGATAGTCATTTGATAGTTGATAATTAGCATGTGGTTCCTTAGACTTGTGTACCTCACTGATTTTTGAACTACTAAATGTAAGATTTTGAGCCAAATAGGGGTATTCACTAAATCTACCCCATTTCTTGTGATAGAGTGATTTAATTCCTCATGGACTGTATTTTCTAGAACTTGACTTGAAACCATTTCAAAACTTAAAAATTTCTGAAAACATTTTTGGAAATGATTGAGGCACTAGGTATTTTTCTGGCCTCCCGAGCTTTGAATGATAAATGCTACCCCTTAGTTGCCCAATTTTGAGCCTAAAGATAAAATACTTTTCTTGGTACCTTGAATTACTTTGATAAATAATGCTTGGTATGGCACCTTTTAAGGTATTACAAAAAGGGCAAAATGGTAGTTGGAAAAAGAATGGGATGAAAATATTTCTCTTGAGCTATAAATCTCCCCTTCTCCAAACAAATAAAAATGAAATAAACAGAAAAAAATGGAGAAGGGGATGACAAAGAAAGTGAGAAATGAAATGAAAAAGAAAAAGAAAAAAATATATATAACAGAAGGAAGAAAGGTGGAAAAAGTAAATCAAAGCCCAAAAATGGGTATTTTAGAAGGTGTCATACTTTGTAATGTTTGATAATCTGTCTAGCCTTCTTGAAATTCCCTTTCCTTGATTTTTCCCACCTAACAATAAATCCCATGGCCACATTACAACCAAAGGAAAAGACCTCTTGATTCTTAAGTGTTTTCATAAATAAAGTAGAGATTTGGTTAATAGTCAAGCCTATGGTAAAATACTTTCCTTGAGGAAATGGAGTGAATTGTCATAAACCATAAAACACTTGAGTGAGGTGAGATGAGTGCCCAAATCAGTGAGGACATGAACTTGAAAAACCTAAGCTTCTGATTGGACTTGAACTTGATTATCTCTTGAGCGCTTATTAAAAATGCCTATTACTTGGATTAGCTTCTAGGGTTCTTGGTTCACTATCCATGCTTTGATTGATTTATCTTATGGCCTGAGTAATTTCTTGAGGACAAGCAAAGTTTTAAGCTTGGGGTGATTTGATGAGTGTGATTCCACATCATCTTTGTCTATCATTTTGCATGCATTTTCATGTAGTTTAGGCATATTTTTATTAGATTTTAGGTTAATTTTCCTTTGGAACGGGTAAGGCGGTTTTCGTGTGTTGTTTTGCAGATATCAAGGGTAAATTGCTCAAGATCAACCATGATGAAGTTTGGATGAAGATGGAGCTTTAAAACTGCAGAAAATGAGCCAAACAGAGCCCATCACGGCCTAGCCGTGATGCCCATCACGGCCATGATCGAGCAAAACTGAAAAAGAAGAAAGGCTGAAGTCAGAGTCTGTCACGGCCGTGACCTAAAACCACCACAAGTCAGAGCACATCACGGCCCAGCCGTAAAATTCTTCACGGCCATAACAGAAGGCTCGCGTCGCGAGCAACATTCTCGCCCCGCGAGAGACCGGATTTTGCAAAGCAACCAGAAGCAGAGACCGTCACGGCCTGGCCGTGATGGCCATCACGGCCGTGACGCGCATTACTTGGACCTGAAGAAACCGAAATAGATCAGATTTTGAGTTGGTTTGGGACTCTAACTTCCCAATTTCTATAAATAAGGACCAAGGCATCAGATACACAACACATTGGATCAGACCTTTGGGGCTACTACTCTAGGCATAGATTATAGATCTCTTCTCTTCTTCTCCTTCTTCTCTTAGTTATTTTCATGTTATTTGTAATCATGCCTGTCATCTCCATGGCAAGGCGTGAGTAGTAGCATTGTTTCTAGGGACTAGGGCTCTGCCCGAGGTTTGTAAATGATGTTGATTTGATGTAAAAATCGTTGTTGATTTCGTTATTGTTTTAGATCTGATTTCTAGTGTGTTAATCACTCATAAATTTCGGCAACCGTTATTTGCGTGACGTAGACGTTCTAAGGAGGAACCTAGCGGTGAACTTAGGATTTCTAGGGTGTTTCACTCGTAAAACCCGGCGGCCACTGGTTTGTGAGATGTGGATGATCCAAGGAGGAACCCAGCGGTGAACTTAGGTTATTTGCCTAACTTAGACATTTCAAGGAGGAACCTAGCGGTGAACTTAGGTGTCGGACCTATAGAAGTCAGACTTGGGACTGAAATCACGAGAGTTAGAAGCCGTCCCTCGAGGAGCAACGAGTTGTCACGGAACGCAAAGGGTCCAATCTGGGATCGACTACCACGAGAGTAGGGGTCGGGTCAATTGGGCACGGCTTTTGTAACCCGAGAGGGAGCTTAAGCTATCAGAGGATAAACTCGCCTTCAAGGCAATTTCGGTAATCAACAAAGGTAAATCAGATTAGCAACATAAACGGCCTCAAAGGTAACCCAAATCCCTATGAATCCGTTTAAATCGAAAACCCCAAAAACATTTGTTTTCTGTTTGTTTATCTTTCAATTCAAAAACCAATTTCAAAACCTTCTAAAAACTGTCCAGATCTAATCGATTCGAAAACCGATTGCGATTCGGGAACACAGTCTCTGTGGGTTCGATATCTTTTATTACTTGACGGCAGTCCGGTACACTTGCCGGAATCGCACGAGCGCGCATCCTCGCGCGCGACACCACAACACTATGGACACCTAATTTTGTCCAGTTCCTCTTAACAAGCTAACTTAAACGAACTAATACATCTGGCTTCTGATTAAAAATAATAATAATGATGATGATGAAAATAAAATAAATAAATAGATAAGATTTGTCAGAAATCTTTTTTCTTCCCAACAAACAAAATCCCCATAATGATCTTTCTCCTTCAGTTTTTTTCTTTAACCAACATACTCCCAGGTTTTTTTTGAGCTTAACCAGAAAAGTAGCAGCCATTGGGAAGCTGGTCCAACCACCAGAACAGTTCCCCACAAGGCTCAAGTCATCAAACACCATTTTTGGATAAGTTCTCAGAGCACCAGTGCATGGATCAGAGGAAGAGAATACATAAATGGAAATTGGAAAGGGACCTGAGCATGGTAACCTCTGCAACACTCAAGCTTGCAAGGTCCCAATGACATTGAGAAGAGTTCATCTCCTTCTATAAAAAGGACTCAACAGAGACAACAGGGAGGGGGAAGACAGCAACAAATACTCTCGGATACAAAGAGGAAAAGATCAAAAAAAAAAACCTTTCTTTCCTTCTTTCGTTCTTTGTTTCTCCCTGCATCATCTCCTTCCTCTCATTCTTCATCTTCTTCAACAAAACCTGCAAAAAAAAAAAAACAGAAAAGAGCCTCACCCGCACCACTCTCCTTCTTCCCCACTGTAACTTCATCTTCCTCCTCCCCCTCTCAAATCCGGCGCCACCCCCACTTCATCCCCACAGCCACCACATCCTTCTTCTTCTTCAGATCGAGAGCCAGCAGTTACAGATCCGCGTTTCTGGTTCGTGCTCCACCATTGCGAACCACCGTCACGGTACCTCCGTCGCGTCCTCCGTCCGAGCTCCTACCTGCGTCCCTACTCACCTCCTCCGCCGCACCTGATTCAGCCTCCAGATCCGGTCAACTCCACGAGCTGCTGCCTGCTCGGATCACCCCCTCCACCGGATCTTCGCCGCCAAGCACAGCGCTCCG
The DNA here is from genome assembly GCA_030762895.1 of Sophora flavescens. Classification (NCBI taxonomy): domain Eukaryota; kingdom Viridiplantae; phylum Streptophyta; class Magnoliopsida; order Fabales; family Fabaceae; genus Sophora; species Sophora flavescens. Next base: position 137,049,013 of record CM061063.1, on the reverse strand, counting down.
CACCACCATTCGCGCTGCCACCGGAAGTTGCAGAGCCGCCGTGCGCTCCACGACCGCAGACGCCGCCCCTGGTCCCTCTCCTCTGCACGCACGCTGGTAAATGTGGAGATGGGAACCTCCTTTGAACTAACCTTTTTGCTCTTTGTCTCCTTTTTGCTAATATGTCACTCACCTTTTCTTTCTGATCTTTTATTAGTGTCGTGGGTTTGATTTTGGACAAGGGGAATGGGCCTTTGCTTTCTGCCTAATGGATCAATTTTTTTTTTAAAAAAAAGGGATGAAGGTTTTTTTGTCTAAAATAATGTTCTTGACCCTTTATTTCCATATTATTTTTAGGTAGACTGATTTGAACCAAATCTGTTTTTTTTTTTTGGATTGAGTTTAAGGAGTAGGTAACCTAAACAGTTCTTTTGTCTCTTTCTTTCCAAAAATTTTTATTTAAAAAAATAAATAAAAACAAAACCCTTTTAAAAAAATAAAAATAAAAATCTCTTTTTAATTCACACAACAATCTAAATCGAAAAATAATTGTGGGATTGCTTTGTGAGAGGTTTCACACTCAATTCCTTAGGTGCGAGATAGCTCTGTGGACGTATTTGCCATGTTCTACCTCGTTTAGGAGTTTTTGACATAAAAAAATATTAAATAAATAAAAAACGAAAATACATAAAAACCTTTTAAAATAAAAAAAAATCAAATCTTTATCAAAATTAAAATCAACCAAGCAATCAAATCTTTTCTAAAAGAACTACGTGGCTTTGAGTTTCCCATCGCACCCGAGAATACGTAGGAGCAAAATAAATCATCTTGTCGGGCCAAAACTAAATTTTCCCTTTTTTGTATCTCCTTTTTATGTAAAAATAATTAGTCAAAAAATGAAAATTTTCTATTTTTAGGGATGCTCTATGGACACGGTGCCATGTTCAGTCCCTTAGACTTGAGGTTGCCCTGTGGACTCATGTGCCACGTTCAACCTCATTTAATTAATTTTCCTTTTTTTGCATCCCTTTTTTATTTTAAAATAATTAATCAAAAAGTTAAACTTTTCCTTTTTAGGGATGCTCTATGGACACGGTGCCATGTTCAGTCCCTTAGATTTGAGGTTGCCCTGTGGACTCATGTTTCATGTTCAACCTCATTTAATTTTTATAAACAATAAGTTTAAAAATATAAAAACTAAAAAAAATCTAAAATATTTAAAATTAAAAATAATTCTTTCTTGTAAATAATTTTCAGGGTAAAATAAATATTTAAAAGGTTATTAAAATGTTTTTTTTTTGCGCAATTAACTTGAGGTACCGTTTTTTAAACGGGCGATATGGGGTGTTAATACCTTCCCTACTCGTAACCGACTCCCGGACTCATCTCTCTTTTTTAAAAGACCAGTTTACCTTTAAATAATTGGGTTTTCTAAGATTTTCCCAATAAAAATCTTAGTGACGACTCCTCTGACTTTTTATCCCTTTTCGCGGCTCCCGGACGGGACGGTCGCGACAGCTGGCGACTCCACTGGGGACTACTTTGAGAGTCAGGCCTATCATAGTTGGTTGTGCAATTTTTTTTAAAATTTTTTTTTCTCTTCTTTTTTCAAAAAAAAAAGACAGCTTTGAAAATATTTGTTTTACCCTTGTTGTTTTATTTCTTTTTTAATGCTTCCATAACTGCTTTTGTATATTCTTGCAACCTTAGGGTAGAGAACTTTTGTATTTGTGTTGTTTGTTCCCTTTTGCAGGTTTGGGGTAGTTTTATTTTAATAGGTTTTTGTGAAGGTTTGTGTGCTCCCATCACACACATCACTATCACAACTTGCACACACTTTTGGCTCTATACCCGAGCTTGCTCAAAACTCAAGGATTAGGCGGTGTCTCGACATTGTCATTGAAGAGGTCTCGTACCTCCCTGACATTTGTTGATTCACCACTCGGGTTGTACCTGATATCATGGGATGGTCATATTGAGAGGGTTTATCCCTACTTGTGACTAGATTCATGAGTCGGATCCTTATCTTTCGGGATAGGGGCAATCTGGGAACCATGGCTTTTAGAAGTCTAGACCCTACCTAATTTTCACTGATAGAGCAAACTTAGTAGCCAACCTGTTTAGAGTCATTACCTCAGGTTTGTCCAACCCTAAGTTTTACCCAATTTAGGACAAAGGGAGCATACTCTTTCTCTCTCTCCATTTTTTTTCTGGCATCATAAACATAAATTGCCATGCACATACATATTTATTATGAAGTTTTCTAAAAAAGGAAAAAGGGGGCGACACATCGTCGCTCCAAGCCCGAATGACATGTTCGAATATTATTGCACTTCTAATAAGCGGCGTGTCATAGTGAAGGTAGTGCATTGACAGCATACCCGACATTGGGTTCCCAACCCTACTGGGGTTCATGCAACATGAAGCATGTAGGGCATTTTTTTTGTGTTTCATTTCTAATTTTTTTTTTCTTTATTTGTGTTTCTTGACAGGAAGACCTTAGTATTAATCTTATAGCAAAGAATGGAAGGACCTAGCATCGGAAAGAGTACTAGCAATGCAAGCAGTTCCAAGAAGAGCATCAAGATCGACGTGACACTCAATGATGTTCAGAGCTTATGGGAAATTAGTCAACAAATGTCAGAAAAGGCACGTTCGAACTTTAACAACAAGTACGGGAGGATACTAGATCTATTACGTATTCCGGTGGATGCCCCCGCTCTAAGTGCATTCGCTCGATGTGGAACCCAACTTTGAGATGTTTTGAATTGCACGACCTAGATGTAACTCCCACCATAGAGGAGTATGCTTACATGCTGAGATTGCCTATCCGAAAGGAATCATGTGTCTATTTGTATTATGGACAATATGTGGCGAGATGGGAAGATAGCAAGTCTGTTGGAACTTAAACCGGAACAATTGGATAAAGTGGAAAAAGGAAACACTACGGGCTTGAAGAGGCGATTCTTGGAAGGTTACCTTAGGGAGTTGGCTCAACAACAACGATGGGTTCTTTTTAATAGGTTGTTGGCTCTCCTTATCTACGGACTGATGCTTTTTCCCTTTATTCGGATGTGATTGATCGATCAGCCATGGATGTCTTCTACGAGTTGAGGAATACGGGGTGAATTTAGTCCCCGCTATCCTAGCTGAAACTTTTCTCTCACTACAAGTTTGTCATCGAATCAACAAGGAAAGTTGCGGTCTTTGTGCACCAATGTTATATGTTTGGATTATGACTCACTTGTATGCTGGAAACAAAATTGATAGAGCGGATGACCCATTGAAAGGATTCATTCGCATGCCGCTAAAGTCACGCAAACTATATGAATGGAAACGAGAGTTTGATCAGGTCGACTCACGTTCATTTAGATGGATGTGCCCATGGTACAATGGAGATTCAGTTATATTCAGTTGTGGAAGTTTCCCGAATGTCCCATTGATGGGACCCAGAGGATGTGTGTCATATTCACCAGCTCTAGTAATGTGCCAACTCAGGTGGACACAAGATGAACCCCCAAAAGAGCTGCTTGGTGGAGCATATTTCCTATATCAAGAATGTGAAAGCATTAAGAGTCAGACAATGGCAATAAGGTCAGCGTGGAACAATATTCACATAAAAGGGCGTGATGAGTTAGGAAGGCGGATCATATCTCGAACAAAAAGATATGAAGCATGGAGAGAGGCAAGAAGGGGGTGTCCTTCAAAACCGGAACCCCCATCCAGTGCTGAAAACAATCCTCTTACAGAAGATCAAATGCTGGAAAAAATTGAAATTCTAAAAGCTCAGATGGGGGTTTTGGATGAAAAGAACCAAGTTGCAGAAGTAACTATCGTCAAGCTCCAAAGCCAGGTGCAAAAACTGAATTTACAGATCGAGAATTTGATAAGTGAATGTGCTGATTCCTACGAAGCCCCAAGTCGCATGAAAAGGGCAAGAAAAGAAAAAGAAGCAGTGATCCAAGAGTTGCAAGCAAAGGTGGAGTGTCAAGAAAACACGCTAGTCAGAATTCTAAAGAAGAAAGAAGAGCTTGAGTAGGACGTAGGGATTCATGTCGAAACAATACAGATATTAAAGGAGAGAGTTGGATCTCTACAAGAATCCCTGGCCCAGACCGAACTTTACTCTGATCGAGGATGGAACGAAGCTGCCAGATATTGTCAATTATTAACAGAAGCTAATGAAAGGGAAAATTGGCTCAGGACCAAAATGCAAGAAAATGAAAGAGGAGAAGCTCAACGTCACGCAGAATGGGTAAAGGGATGGAAATTGGTTGTAAGGGATGTGATCTTTGAAAGGGAAGCATGGAGAAGAAAATTTGAAGACATGATTGGTAGAATTCAATATCATACTTCCCAGTTGGTGGATCGATTTGAAGAAGTATCAATTCAGGTCTACAAGAACCCTTTCCTCTAAATACCACCGGAGGTGACTGAGTTCTTCAAGCATTTTGGGAAGCTTGCAAAGGGATTCAGGAAAAAGAAGATGAAGCTCTTGGCATAGTATTTTGAGGTCCCCAAAGATGGGTTAGAAATATGAAAACTCTCGATGTATTGTTTTTCTAGTTGACCAAAGACTCATGTTTGTATTGCAATATCCATCCAATGAAATAGAAGTTTTCATCAATTTTTTGTGGAATGCTCTTTCTTTTTCCAGATGATATCTGTCAAGGAGTGAATTCTCCCTTAGATACTTCATCAACTATATTTTTACCCTAAAAACGATGTGTTTTCCGCGTAAAAATATGGGTATCATCAAACAATAACATTGCTAGTACAGATGTGGTCTATCGAGGAGTGAATTCTCCCTTGGACTCGATATCAACTGCAGTCAAGCTAGAGGGAATTATACCACTAGATTTGATTGCAGGATGAGTATTCTTGCTATAAGTATATGCGACGGTCTTCCTGTCAAAAATGGAGTTTAATTGGTTTATGCTCTTTCTTTTGATTTTATTCATTTATTCTTTCTTTTATTAAATAAAACAGTGTGGTTTTTGAACAATTGCTCCAAGACACCCTTATCGCACTCGATCACAGGCAAGAGCCATGGCGAATGAACTAGAAGAAGTTCAAGTGATCAGGGATGAAGTTAGTCAAATCAAGGATCAGATGGCTAAAATGATGGAGATCCTACAAGAAATGCAGAAGGAGAAGAACACAGAGGAGAACCCTCCAACCTCGAACGAAGGACAGCCAGCCACACCTCTCATCCCGCCCGGTTTTTCTCAGATTCCTATTCAAGGCTTCAACCAACCAGGGGCCATGATGCCTCTCAACCCAACTCATTTTTCATTTGACCCGAACAATCCCCTATACGGTTTGCCTCGTGGGTTTGTACCACCAACAGCCCCCAGTCCACAAGATGGTATTCAGAACTCCGAACACATCACTCAAGCACAAATCCCCACCAATACTGTCGAAATACCACAAGCACAGAATGTCAACTCTACAGATGGTAACACCCCGATAGTGACACCTACTGTCAATCCAAGGCCCCCACAATACACCCTACATTATGGACCCCAGGGGGCTCAAATGATGCCAAACTTCGGTTCCTCCTCCATGCCATATTCATTTCCCCATAATATGTACGGAGAAGCTCCGGTGAATCAGTCGGGGGATTCCTAGTCTAAAGAAAAGCTGGAAGTACTAGAGGAAAGATTGCGGGCCATCGAAGGGGTAAATAGTTATGGTCTTCGGGATGCCTCGGAACTCTGTCTGGTGCCAAATGTTGTAATTCCGTCGAAATTTAAGGTGCCTGATTTTGACAAATACCGGGGAACCACTTGTCCAAAGAACCATTTGACCATGTATGTTAGGAAGATGGCGTCACATGCCCGAGATGATAAACTCTTGATTCACTTCTTCCAAGACAGCTTGACCGGGGCAGCTTCAAATTGGTATACGCATCTCGAGCGGGCACACATCCGATCCTTCAAAGATCTAGCAGATGCATTCCTAAAGCAGTACAAGTACAATGTTGACATGGCTCCCGATAGGATGCAACTCCAAAATATGTCAAAAAGGGATGTAGATACTTTCAAAGAATACGCGCAACGATGGAGGGAACTGGCTGCTCAGGTGGAGCCTCCCTTAGCCGAGAAAGAAATCGTATCAATGTTCATTGATACACTCCAGTCGCCTTTCTATGATAGGATGATTGGGAGTGTGTCATCAAATTTTTCTGACATGGTCATCATCGGCGAGAGAATTGAAAGTGGAATGAGGAATGGCAACCCCATTCGTGAAAAAGAAGGAGGGAGAGGCACATGTAATAACCTTGGAACAGAAGAAACCGAACCAATGGAGACCAAACCAAACACCCGCCTTCCATGCCCAATACGCCCCATATTACCAACCACCTCCATATCACTAAGCCAACCAGCCATACATCGCTGCAACCTCGCAATTTCCAAACCCTCAACAAATGGCTCCCTACCGACCATCATACCCTTCTCAGCCTCAAACACACCCCACCATGCCACCTCAAATCGTCCAGCCTCTAAATCCAAACCCAAACACCAGCCAAACAAGACCACCATATAACCCAGAAAGAAAGCCAGTGCGTTTTGACCCAATACCCATGACCTACACCGAACTATTCCGCCAACTTGTGAGCAAATCCGTGCTAACTCCTATCCTGACAAGACCAGTAGACCCTCCTTATCCAAAGTGGTATGACCCAAATGCTCAATGTGAATATCACGATGGGGCCACAGGACATTCCACCGAGAGTTGTAAAGCTTTGAAGTTTAAGGTCCAAGACCTGATTAATGCCAAATGGTTGAGCTTTCAAAAGGATGCTCCAAATGTGGCACAGGGTCCTATGCCAAATCATGGGAGTTCGGGGGTCAATGCCATTGAGAGCTTCTTGGAACATACTCTAAAGAGTAAAGTGGCCGATGTTAAGACTCCTATGAGAGTTGTTTTCAGAGAGATGTGCAAATATGGATTGATCCAAATCCCGATCACGGAAGAAAAGGCTCTTGATGGAAAGGTAAGGTGTGACTTTGATGGAAACATGGGGCATTCGATTGAAAACTGTTCAGAGTTTCGGCAAGTCGTGCAGCAGTTAATGGATATGAAGATTATCTTAATTGGTTGTGGATCAAATGAATGTGCCATTAATATGGTTGCTGAATCTACAACTTCCCCAACCCCAATTAAGATAACCCTTTTTACTGTTGTGGTTAATTCTCGGCCAGTTCCTGAGCAAGTCACTCCGAAACCAGTGGTGATATACTATACCGAGAAGAAACCTTTGCCGGTTCCAAGTGGGCCAACACCAATCGTCATCCGAGTTCCAAGTCCTTTCCCTTACAAGGACACCAAAGCGATACCATGGAAGTATGAGATGCAGGTCCAACCCAATCCTTCCAACGGGACTACTGTGGTCACCAACATTTCAGGAATTGGCGGAATGACTAGGAGTGGTCGCATTTACACTCCAGAGGTATTGCGAAAAGGGGAAATAGAAAATGAAGGAAAGGATCACAAAGGGAAAGAGAAGGTGGAAGTAATCCTAGATGAAAAGGAAGCAAACGGGGGTGAGAATAAAAAGGGTGTATCTGATGAGGAGGTAGGTGAATTCTTGAAGTTCATCAAGCAGAGTGAATATAGGGTTGTGGATCAGTTAAATCAGACTCCGGCTCGGATATCTCTTTTGTCTCTATTGATGAACTCAGAGCCACACAGAAGAGTACTGATGAAGGTGTTGAATCAAGCGCATGTCTCCCATGACATCACAGTTGATAAGCTCGATAACATTGTAGGTAACATAGTTGCTGATAATTATGTCACTTTCACCGATGATGAAATACCAGCCGAAGGTATGGGGCACAACAAGGCCTTGCACATTTCTGTGAAGTGCCGAGACCATGTCATGGCCAGGGTTCTCATTGATAATGGCTCTTCTTTGAATGTAATGCCAAAGTCAACACTGGCGAAGTTGCCTTTCGATGGAACTCACATGAAGCCAAGCACAATGATTGTAAGAGCTTTCGACGGCACCCGAAGGGAAGTCATGGGAGAAATTGAATTGCCCATTCAGATTGGCCCCTGCACCTTTGAAGTACTTTTCCAAGTAATGGACATCACACCAACATACAGTTGTCTCCTAGGACGACCATGGATCCATTCGTCTGGAGCTGTACCTTCCACATTGCACCGAAGGTGAAGTTCATTGTTGATCGTAAGCTGATAATTGTCTCTGGAGAGGAGGATCTGTTAGTAAGCAAGCCATCAACCACCCCTTATATTGAAGCTGCCGAGGAAGCTCTCGAGACCGCCTTCCAGTCACTTGAAATTGCCAATGCCACTTATGTGGGGGATAGTGCTCCACTCTTGAAACCTCGGTCATCTAAAGCGTCCATCATGATGGCCAAGGTTATGCTCGAAGGAGGATACCAACCTGGAAGCGGTTTGGGGAAAAACAGCCAAGGCGTTGCTGATATTCTCATGCTCACTGAGAACAAAGACAGGTTTGGATTGGGATATAAGCCCACCAGGGCCGACAAGATGAGAGTTATAGAAGAAAAGAAAAGAAAGAGGTTGGCTCGGCTGGAAAATCGTGAATACGAGGCTGAAAGGGTTCCCATCTGTGACATTCGACAGAGCTTCCGAAGCGTAGGGTTTGCATTCCTGGACCAAGCAGCAGCTATTGAAGATGATTATCCTGCCGATCGTGGTATCAATCTGGTGTATCCATGCTCTCCGGATACAGAGCTCAACAATTGGGAGATCATCGAGTTCCCCAAGACCATAGAGTCATTTTCAAAGTAATTCTGTAATGCTTATCCTTTAGCTCTGCCGAAGGCTTTAGGAATTTTGTTGTAATGGGCTCACTTGTTTCTGTTTCAGTATAACTTATCAATAAATGCATGCATTCAGTATCTTTGTGTTGTTATCTCTCTTTTTTTACTTTTGTTTTCGTTCACCATCCCTCACCAATAAATGCAGTCTCTTTTCTTTAACCTTTATTCATTCATCTTTCCCTGATAATTACCACAATGCAGATCTAAAAGTGACCCTCTTGAAAACGACAGTGTTAGTAACTCATCATACAATTTTGACTATTCCGTTGATCATGCTGAGGAGGTTGTTGATGATGATGGGGAAATTCCCCCTGAACTTTTGAGATTGGTAGAACAAGGAGCCAGGGAAATTCGGCCCCATGAAGAGCCGAGTGAACTAATCAATTTGGGAACCGAAGATGATAAAAAAGAGGTCAAGATTGGCCTTTCCCTGAAAGAAAAGGAGCGGAACAGATTGATCAGGTTGTTGACGGATTATAAAGATGTCTTCGCATGGTCGTACCAAGACAGGCCAGGGTTAGACCCCAGTGTAGCAGAACACAAATTGCCATTAAAGCCAGAGTGTCCTCCCGTAAAGCAGAAGCTACGAAGGATGAAAGCAGAAATGTCTTTAAAGATCAAGGAGGAGGTCAAGAAACAACTGGATGCAGGTTTTCTAGAAGTTGTAAAGTACCCTCAATGGGTTGCTAACATCGTTCCTGTTCCCAAGAAAGATGGAAAGGTTCAAATGTGCGTTGACTATCGAGATCTGAACAGAGCTAGCCCAAAAGATGACTTTCCTTTGCCTCACATTGATGTTCTTGTAGATAACACTGCTCAACATGCATTATTCTCTTTCATGGATGGCTTCTCGGGATATAATCAGATCAAGATGGCACCTGAAGATATGGAGAAAACTACATTTGTCACTTTATGGGGAACCTTTTGCTATAAAGTTATGCCCTTTGGCTTGAAAAATGCTGGGGCAACATATCAGCGGGCTATGGTGGCTTTATTCCATGACATGATGCATAAGGAGATAGAAGTTTATGTAGATGACATGATCGCCAAGTCCAGATCCGAAGATGACCACGTTGATAATCTGCAGAAACTTTTTGAGCGGTTGAGAAAGTTTAAGCTCCGACTGAACCCGGCCAAGTGCACTTTTGGAGTGAAATCAGGCAAGCTTCTGGGGTTCATTGTTAGTCAAAGAGGAATAGAGGTTGATCCTGAAAAGGTTCGAGCAATCATCGATATGCCAGCACCTCAAACAGAGAAAGAAGTTCGTGGGTTTTTAGGAAGATTGAACTACATTGCCAGGTTCATTTCCCAATTAACAGCGACATGCGAACCAATCTTTAAACTGTTGCGCAAAAATCAAGTTGTGACATGGAATGAAGATTGTCAAAAAGTCTTTGAGAAGATCAAACAATACCTACAAGAGCCTCCAGTCTTGGTTCCCCCAGTGCCAGGGAGACCTCTCATCATGTATTTGACTGTACTAGATCAATCTATGGGTTGTGTATTAGGGCAGCACGATGAGTCAGGGAGGAAGGAACGTGCCATCTATTATCTAAGTAAGAAATTCACCAGTTGCGAAGCCAATTACTCACTACTAGAACGCACTTGTTGTGCCTTGGCTTGGGCGGCTCACCGTTTGAGGCATTACATGTTGTGTTACACTACCTGGTTGGTATCCAAAATGGATCCGATCAAGTACATCTTTGATAAGCCTGCTCTGACTGGAAGAATTGCTCGCTGGCAAGTCCTGCTATCAGAATATGACATTGTCTATGTCACCCAAAAAGCAATAAAAGGGAGTGCTCTTGCAGAATATCTAGCCAATCAGTCGGTAGAAGATTATGGATCGATGCAATGTGATTTTCCAGATGGAGATATAATGGCTTTGTTTGATCGTGAGCAATCACTAGAAAAAGAAAAATGGACTTTGTTATTTGACGGAGCTTCTAATGCATTGGGGCACGGAATCGGGGCAATCTTAATCTCACCAGAAAATGATTATTTCCCTGTCACTGCGAGGCTCTGCTTCGATTGTACAAACAACATAGCCGAATATGAAGCTTGTGCACTAGGGATTTTAGCAGCAATAGAGGCAAAAGCAAGGAGACTGGAGGTATATGGGGACTCTGCATTAGTCATCCACCAGCTAAGAGGGGAATGGGAAACCCGAGATGCCAAGTTAATTCCGTACCATGATTACATCAAAGGTTTGATTGAGCAGTTTGACGAAGTCACATTTCATCATATTCCCCGAGAAGATAACCAATTAGCTGACGCGCTGTCTACCTTGTCCTCAATGTTCAAAGTAAGTGACGAGAGGAACCTACCACTCATCAAAATGGAAAGTCGTGATCATCCTGCATATTGTCAAGTGATAGAGGAAGAGTCTGATCAAAAACCGTGGTACCATGACATCAAATGTTTCATCCAAAGAAGGGAATACCCTCCGGGTGCTTCGGAAAATGACAAAAGAACTCTAAGAAGACTTGCAATGGGTTTCTATTTAGATGGAGATATTCTCTACAAAAGAAACCATGACATGGTGTTGTTGAGGTGCGTTGACGCAAAAGAAGCTAAACTGATAGTTGAGGAGGTACATGAAGGACCTTTTGGAACACACGCCAGCGGTCATGCAATGGCCAAGAAAATCTTGAGGATTGGCCAATATTGGTTGACAATGGAAGCTGATTGCTTTAATTATACGAAGAAGTGCCATAAGTGTCAAATATATGCTGATAAGGTTCATGCGCCGCCAGCTCCCTTGAATGTCATGTCGGCACCCTGGCCGTTCTCAATGTGGGGAATGGATGTGATCGGGCCCATCGAACCAAAAGCCTCAAATGGACATCTCTTCATTCTTGTTGCCATCGATTATTTCACCAAGTGGGTGGAGGCTGCATCATATTCCAATGTGACCAGGAATGTCGTGATCAGATTTGTCAAAAGAGAGTTAATTTGCCGTTATGGGTTGCCGAGTGAAATTATCACTGATAATGCGACCAATTTGAACAATAAGATGATGAAGGAGATGTGCGAAAATTTCAAGATAAAGCATCATAATTCCTCTCCGTACCTCCCAAAGATGAACGGGGCAGTTGAGGCCGCTAATAAAAATATCAAGAAGATTGTCCAAAAGATGGTGGTGACGTATAAGGATTGGCACGAGATCTTACCTTTTGCTTTACACGGCTATCGTACCTCTATTCGCACCTCGACAGGGGCAACGCCATATTCTTTAGTTTATAGGATGGAGGCAGTGCTCCCGATTGAAGTAGAGATCCCCTCATTAAGAGTACTGAGAGAAGCAGAATTAGAAGAAGCTGAGTGGGTCCAGGATCGATTAGACCAATTGAACCTCATTGAAGAGAAGAGATTAGGGGCGTTGTGTCACGGCCAATTATACCAGAGAAGGTTGACGAGAGCTTATGAGAAGAAGGTACGCCCACGACAGTTTCGGGAGGGTGACCTGGTGCATAAAAAGATTCTACCAATCCAAAAGGATCATCGAGGGAAATGGACTCCGAACTACGAAGGACCTTACGTTGTGAAAAAGGCCTTCTCTGGAGGAGCTTTAATTCTCACCAGGATGGATGGGGAAGACCTCCCGCTCCCTGTGAACTCGGATGTAGTAAAAAAGTATTATGCTTGAAAACACTTCCCAGGAAGAAAAAGAAAAGAAAAGAAAAATGAAAAATGAAAAGAGAAAAGGCTCGCTAGACTGAAAATCTGAAAAGACAGTCTAGGCAAAGTTAGAGCAACCCGCTAGGCTGAAAACCTGAAAAGGCGGTCTAGGCAAAAGTTAGGGTTAAAAAAATGAAGATTGGATATATCAACTGGGGCAATGGAAGTGTCGTCAAGCCGATGAACTGGGGCAGTCCGTAGGTTGGATATATGAAGATTGGGGCAGACAACATCTCTGAAGCCAATTAATGAGCAGTCAAGATTGTATGAGGGATACTAAAATTAGTCATTGAAAGATACATCACTTGAGGAGATGTGATTCTACTCCTCAACGTTTTGCAACTTATGCTTTGTACACCTTTTTCAATCCAAATATAATGACATTGACTTCCTTTACTTTATTTCGCTACCTTGGTCCTTTCCTCTTAACTTTTGTCATTTGTGTGTGTGCATTCATCCTGATAAGTATATACTGAAACGTGAAACAAGTAATGTTTTTTTAAGCAGTTAGAATTCCTTAGAAAGCCTCAAAAGGTCTTGGGGGGCACGATGCTTCCCCTATAAAGGGCATCGAAGAAAGGAAGGAATACTGAGACTCAACCATGGAGATAATTATCATCAAGAACATCTAATCATCATGGGATAAAAGTGCAAGATATCTCTCCCAGATAAGATGGGCCTTGTTTTAGTTCATCCTCAAGACTGACTGTGATCGATGCCTTTAGGGGGTCAAGGATCCAATAATGAAAGAAATAGCAAAGAAGAAATAATCTATCATCAATCTTTTGCATCATGCCCAAAATTAATAAGGGTTCTCATGATCATCATTCTTTCTGCAAATTGAAAACTAGTTATTAGAGTTTTCGCATTGTCATTCCATCAGTGAGCAAAATCTACATTCATATATTGCATTTGTCTATATGGCCTCACAAGCTTTTAATCTATCCATTTGAGAGTCTGACGGGCAATCCACCCCGTAGGCTTTTTTTATCTTTCTGTTCGAGCTTCTCATGGGCAATCAACCCCGTAAGCTCTTTTATCTTTCAGTTCGAGCTTTTGACGGGCAATCCACCCCGTAGGCTCTTTTATCTTCAATTCGAGCTTCTGACGGGCAATCCACCCCGTAAGTTCTTTTATCTTTCAGTTCGAGCTTCTAACGGGCAATCCACCCCAAAGGCTCTTTTATCTTTCAGTTTGAGCTTCTCACGGGCAATCCACCCCCGTAGGCTCTTTTATCTTTCAGTTCGAGCTTCTAACGGGCAATCCACCCTGTAGGCTCTTTTATCTTTCAGTTTGAGCTTCTCACGGGCAATCCACCCCGTAGGCTCTTTTATCTTTCAGTTTGAGCTTCTCACGGGCAATCCACCCCGTAGGCTCTTTTATCTTCAGTTCGAGATGCTAACGAGCAATCCACCCCGTAAGCTCTTTTATCTTTCAGTTCGAGCTCCTAACGGGCAATCCACCCCGTAAGCTCTTTTATCTTTCAGTTCGAGCTTCTGACGGGCAATCCACCCCGTAGGCTCTTTTATCTTTCAGTTCGAGCTTCTCACGGGCAATCCACCCCGTAGGATCTTTTATCTTTCAGTTCGAGCTCCTGACGGGCAATCCACCCCGTAGGCTCTTTTATCTTTCAGTTTGAGCTTCTCACGGGCAATCCACCCCGTAGGATCTTTTATCTTTCAGTTCGAGCTTCTAACGGGCAATCCACCCCGTAGGCTCTTTTATCTTCTTTTATCTTTCAGTTTGAGCTTCTCACGGGCAATCCACCCCGTAAGCTCTTTTAACTTTCAGTTCGAGCTTCTAACGGGCAATCCACCCCGTAGGCTCTTTTATCTTTCAGTTTGAGCTTCTCACGGGCAATCCACCCCGTAGGCTCTTTTATCTTCAGTTCGACCTTCTAACGGGCAATCCACCCCGTAAGCTCTTTTATCTTTCAGTTCGAGCTCCTGACGGGCAATCCACCCCGAAGGCTCTTTTATCTTTCAGTTTGAGCTTCTCACGGGCAATCCACCCCGTAGGCTGTTTTATCTTTCAGTTCGAGCTTCTAACGGTCAATCCACCCCGTAGACTCTTTTATCTTTCAGTTGGAGCTTCTCATGGGCAATCCACCCCGTAGGCCCGTAGGCTCCTTTATCTTTCAGTTTGAGCTTCTCACGGGCAATCCACCCCGTAAGCGCTTTTATCTTTCAGTTCGAGCTTCTAACGGGCAATCCACCCCGTAGGCTATTTTATCTTTCAGTTTGAGCTTCTCACGAGCAATCCACCCCGTAGGCTCTTTTATCTTTCAGTTTGAGCTCCTAACGGGCAATCCACCCCGTAAGCTCTTTTATCTTTCAGTTCGAGCTTCTGACGGGCAATCCACCCCGTAGGCTCTTTTATCTTTCAGTTTGAGCTTCTCACGGGCAATCCACCTCGTAGGCTCTTTTATCTTTCAGTTCAAGCTTCTAACGGGCAATCCACCCCGTAGGCTCTTTTATCTTTCAGTTTGAGCTTCTCACGGGCAATCTTGAGCTTCTCACGGGCAATCCACCCCGTAGGCTCTTTTATCTTCAGTTCGAGCTTCTAACGGGCAATCCACCCCGTAAGCTCTTTTATCTTTCAGTTCGAGCTCCTAACGGGAAATCCACCCCGTAGGCTCTTTTATCTTTCAGTTCGAGCTCCTAACGGGCAATCCACCCCGTAGGCTCTTTTATCTTTCAGTTCGAGCTTCTAACGGGCAATTCACCCCGTAAGCTCTTTTATCTTTCAGTTCGAGCTTCTAACGGGCAATCCACCCCGTAGGCTCTTTTATCTTTCAGTTCGAGCTTCTAACGGGCAATTCGCCCCGTAAGCTCTTTTATCATTCAGTTCGAGCTTCTCACGGGCAATCCACCCCGTAGGCTCTTTTATCTTTCAGTTCGAGCTTCAGACGGGCAATCCACCCCGTAAGTTCATTATCTTTATGTTCAAGCTTCTAACGGGTAATCCACCCCGTAAGCTCTTTTATCTTTCTGTTCGAGCTTCAGACGGGAAATCCACCCCGTGAGCTCATTTATCTTTCTGTTCGAGCTTCTGACGGGCAATCCACCCCGTAGGCTCACTTATCTTTCCGTTCGAGTTTGACGGGCAATCCACCTCGTAGGCTCTTTTATCTTTCAGTTCGAGCTTCAGACGGGCAATCCACCTCGTAAGTTCATTATCTTTCTGTTCGAGTCTGACGGGCAATCCAACCCGTAAGCTCATTTATCTTTCTGTTCGAGTCCGACGGGCAATCCAACCTGTAAGCTCTTTTATCTTTATGCTCGAGTTTCTGACGGGAAATCCACTCCCTGAGCTCATTTATCTTTCTGTTCGAGTCTGACGGGCAATCCATCCCGTAAGCTCTTTTATCTTTTTGTTTGATCCTATAACGGGCAATCCACCCCGCAAGCTTTTATGTGTAAATCTCAGTGGGCAATCTAACCCGCGGGTTCTTCACAGGAAATCGGTTTGTAGACACAAGTCCTTTGCTTGTCAGTGTACCTCGAACAAAAATTGGAGTTCTTGTCTTTACTAGTTTCTTATAACGATAATCGGTTAACTACGGTTACACCTAATATCTACTAAGAAACAAGTAAAGAGGGGCAGCTGTGAACACCTAATTTTGTCCGGTTCCTCTTAACAAGCTAACTTAAATGAACTAATACATCTGGCTTCTGATTAAAAATAATAATAATAATGATGATGAAAATAAAATAAATAAATAGATAAGATTTGTCAGAAATATTTTTTCTTCCCAACAAACAAAATCCCCATAATGATCTTTCTCCTTCAGTTTTTTTCTTTAACCAACATACTCCCAGATTTTTTTTTTAGCTTAACCAGAAAAGTAGCAGCCATTGGGAAGCTGGTCCAACCACCAAAACAGTTCCCCACAAGGCTCAAGTCATCAAACACCATTTTTGGATAAGTTCTCAGAGCACCAGTGCAAGGATCAGAGGAAGAGAATACATAAATGGAAATTGGAAAGGGACCTGAGCATGGTAACCTCTGCAACACTCAAGCTTGCAAGGTCCCAATGACATTGAGAAGAGTTCATCTCCTTCTATAAAAAGGACCCAACAGAGACAACAGGGAGGGGGAAGACAGCAACAAATACTCTCGGATACAAAGAGGAAAAGATCAAAAAAAAAAAAAAACCTTTCTTTCCTTCTTTCGTTCTTTGTTTCTCCCTGCATCATCTCCTTCCTCTCATTCTTCATCTTCTTCAACAAAACCTGCAAAAAAAAAACAGAAAAGAGCCTCACCCGCACCACTCTCCTTCTTCCCCACTGTAACTTCATCTTCCTCCTCCCCCTCTCAAATCCGGCACCACCCCCACTTCATCCCCACAGCCACCACATCCTTCTTCTTCTTCAGATCGAGAGCCAGCAGTTGCAGATCCGCGTTTCTGGTTCGTGCTCCACCACTGCGAACCACACGCTAACCACCGTCACGGTAGCTCCGTCGCGTCCTCCGCCCGAGCTCCTACCTGCGTCCCTACTCACCTCCTCCGCTGCACCTGATTCAGCCTCCAGATCCGGTCAACTCCACGAGCTACTGCCTGCTCGGATCACCCCCTCCACCGGATCTTCGCCGCCACGCACAGCGCTCCGCACCACCATTCGCGCTGCCATCGGAAGTTGCAGAGCCGCCGTGCGCTCCACGACCGCAGACGCCGCCCCTGGTCCCTCTCCTCTGCACGCGCGCTGGTAAATGTGGAGATGGGAACCTCCTTTGAACTAACCTTTTTGCTCTTTGTCTCCTTTTTGCTAATATGTCACTCACCTTTTCTATATGATCTTTTATTAGTGTCGTGGGTTTGATTTTGGACAAAGGGAATGGGCCTTTGCTTTCTGCCTAATGGATCAAATTTTTAAAAAAAAAAGGGATGAAGTTTTTTTTGTCTAAAATAATGTTCTTGACCCTTTATTTCCATATTATTTTTAGGTAGACTGATTTGAGCCAAATCTGTTTTTTTTTTGGATTGAGTTTAAGGAGTAGGTAACCTAAACAGTTCTTTTGTCTCTTTCTTTCCAAAAATTTTTATTTAAAAAAATAAATAAAAACAAAACCCTTTTAAAAAAATAAAAAATAAAAATCTCTTTTTAATTCACACAACAATCTAAATCGAAAAATAATTGTGGGATTGCTTTGTGAGAGGTTTCACACTCAATTCCTTAGGTGCGAGATAGCTCTGTGGACGTATTTGCCATGTTCTACCTCGTTTAGGAGTTTTTGACATAAAAAAATATTAAATAAATAAAAAACGAAAATACATAAAAACCTTTTAAAATAGAAAAAAATCAAATCTTTATCAAAATTAAAATCAACCAAGCAATCAAATCTTTTCTAAAAGAACTACGTGGCTTTGAGTTTCCCATCGCACCCGGGAATACGTAGGAGCAAGATAAATCATCTTGTCGGGCCAAAACTAAATTTTCCCTTTTTTGTATCTCCTTTTTATGTTAAAATAATTAGTCAAAAAAATGAAAATTTTCTATTTTTAGGGATGCTCTATGGACACGGTGCCATGTTCAGTCCCTTAGACTTGAGGTTGCCCTGTGGACTCATGTGCCACATTCAACCTCATTTAATTAATTTTCCTTTTTTTGCATCCCCTTTTTATGTTAAAATAATTAATCAAAAAGTTAAACTTTTCCTTTTTAGGGATGCTCTATGGACACGGTGCCATGTTCAGTCCCTTAGATTTGAGGTTGCCCTGTGGACTCATGTGTCATGTTCAACCTCATTTAATTTTTATAAACAATAAGTTTAAAAATATAAAAACTAATAAAAATCTAAAATATTTAAAATTAAAAATAATTCTTTCTTGTAAATAATTTTCGGGGTAAAATAAATATTTAAAAGGTTATTAAAATGTTTTTTTTTGCGCAATTAACTTGAGGTACCGTTTTTTAAACGGGCGATATGGGGTGCTAATACCTTCCCTACTCGTAACCGACTCCCGGACTCATCTCTCTTTTTTAAAAGACCAGTTTACCTTTAAATAATTGGGTTTTCTAAGATTTTCCCAATAAAAATCTTAGTGGCGACTCCTCTGACTTTTTATCCCTTTTCGCGGCTCCCGGACGGGACGGTCGCGACAAACACAAAACATAGCAAAAGAGATTAAAAAACATGTATATGAATATAATGGCAAGGAAGCAGTTAGCAAGACGAGCATACATCAAACGATCATGTTATAGCAAGCAACCGTATAACACATATACATCATAATATAAACGGGTATGCTATGCAATGCAACTCTGCTCCACTACTCCATTATGCACTTGGATCCATTCTATCTCAGGAAGTCAACTTCGAAGTTACATTTCCACATTGGCCAATAAGCACCAACGTCGGGGAAATCCACCAAACCTTGGGTGGATCCCTAGGATAGCCGATGCACCTTACTCACGGATGCGCCACCGCGGGGGTACCAGGTCCCACGGACGGCCAGGTCGTCATACTCACGGACAACCTCCTCTATGTTGAACATCCTCCACTAACATCTCAGACTCGTGAATGCATGCTCAACACAACACACAAGCACAATCTCCACCTCCGCTTGGGCCCATAGGCTACCCAAGTTTTAACACCATCAATTCATCGATGTCTTTTGTATTCATTAATTTAACACTCTAGTTGTTCTGTACTAGAGATTACCACCTTGACCATCAAGCGTCAAGGCCCCCTTGGCCACTAGGCTACCAAGGTACCACATCGTCATTAACACTCTAGCCATTAAGCATTAGAGACTACCACCTTGACCATCATGCATCAAGGCCCCCTTAGCCGCTAGGCTACCAAGGTACAACAATCTTATCACTTGTATTTGGTCTTCATGTTCCGTTGGTATTTTATTAAGTCTTTTAGAGCATTTGGGGTGAAACCCCTGCTTCTTCACTATTATGGTTTTTTGTTCTGTACAGGTGAGCATGGGTGTGCTCACCCTTCAACACGGTCATGCTGAGCTCACAGTCAAGGATGGTCATGCTGACTGTTGAGAACGGGCGTGCTTAAGCAGCGCGCCCAGTTTTGGGTTTGAATGGGAGCACGGGCATGCTCCCTATTGAGCACGGGTGTGCTCGAATGCGCACCCTATTGTTCAGGGCAGAAGGGTCATAGACCCTATTGCCACTTGTTTGGGACATTCTCGGATTCAATCCTAAGGCTCCTCTAATCCATAATTATCCAGTTTCATTAATATTGCATTAATGTTCATGTCTTACACATTAAAGGGGAATTAGTCCTTTAGTTTCATTTCATTAAATTATCCCTAATCACTCATAAATCAGTCCCTAAGGTTCTTGACTATACCGTTGGCATCGCCTCACTCATTAGGGGAACAACCTCCCTTAACGTTATTTAACAGATTTAGCGCATTCATAACAACAATCAACAACCAATATATCACAATCGCATAAACATGGCAATTCATTCTTTCAAGGCATTCATCACATTAACATGTTCATATTAACATTAAATCAATAATAACAATCATGCCAATATAATAACAACAAACATTTTAATATCATATAACACTTAGGCATATAGGCATACAACATGTTATCAAACCCTTCATCTTACGCTACCCCCAAGCCTACATACTCATACTATTCCTTCTCCCCATACCTGGTATGAAGAATTCCCGTTAAACCGAAGACGCTCCTAAACTGGTTCCCTCGAACGGCTCGACGAATGATTCCAAGCTTTGAATTAATACAAACATGGTTAACCCATTAGTTCCTAATTCAATAGAATGAAAAGGAACACAAGAGGGGAGAACGCTTACCTTACGTTAATTGGCACTAGCACGTGATTGTCTCTCCCAAGGAGCAAGAACGACAAGAACAGTTTGGGTTCAAAGGGGAAGAGAGGGAGAGGCTGCCGTCACACCTAGGGTTGCCTGAAGTACCAATTTGAGGGTTGTAACTCGCAACCCTCACAATCTGATATCTATATAAAGACTCAGACTCGAGCACGACCGTGCTTACTCTTGAGCATGGGCGTGCTCAACTTAGCGTCAACGAGACGCGTCTGACTGCTGAGCACGGTCGTGCTCCCTATTTAGCATGGTCGTGCTCACATCAGCGTCAACGAGACGCATGCAGCCTGAAGCCTGGGCATGCTGACACATGAGCACGGGCGTGCTCATGCATCCGGAAGGGATTTTTAACTTAAAAACCCCACTTAGCCCACTCTAAACCTTCCTAACAAACAAGGCACACATAAAAGCACTCATACGGAAAACGGGGTGTTACACTTTTTAGATTTCTTACATGCTCTTTGTTATCATATGTTTTACCAAGAGATCTCAAAGCATGTGTGATAGTTTGAAACCTACCAAACATTTGATCTATAACTTAATGTTGACTCATTTTGAACAACTAATATTGGTGAACCATCATGCTTACTTTTTATTCCTTCACTTGAGAATATCCTTCATGAGCTAGAGCTAGAGTATCCCATATTTCCTTAGCCATAATACAACTATGGACTTGGTCATGCTCAAATCTGGTAATAGAAACCATCAGGTAGTGTTTAGCTTTTAGATTGAGTTGATGTTGAGTCTTTTGCTCAGTTGTCCATTGAGCTCTTGGAATAGTAGCTCCATTGTCACCTTTGGTAAGGATACAACTGATAACCTACAATGTCGTGAGTTCGAATCCTACTACCAATGTGAGGACCTCGTTGGTGGGTAATCTGTAAGTACCTTTGTAAGCTCTCTTAGACCCGTGAGACCTGCTCTGACCTTGGTGAGCCCCCGAGATCCAACTCACCTAAACTTCTATCCACACAAAAAAATCAGCTCCATATGTCCACATTTTGTGCATAAAGGAAAGATGTCATTCTCTTTTTCTAGTAGTCATAATCACTACCTTCAAAGAGTGGAGGTCTGTTGATTGCTTGTCCTTCGTTGCCCATGCTTGCTGGATCATACTCCCTCAACACTTGTTAGATGCTCAACCCTTTCGAGACTGAGCTCTAATAACAATTGAAGATGACACGAGGAAACACAAGAAAGGGGTTAAATTGTGTTTCTTAACAGTTTTTCAAAAACCTTTCGAAAACGATTTACAAGCAAGCAAGAAGTTAAGCACATACAATAAAATTCTTTTTAAGGAAGAGTTGATAAACTCGATATCAAGCATCTTACAAGTATTTTTTACACTTGGCTCTTCAGATTAACGAACTCACGAGTATTCAACACCTCTCCAGGAATTCAAGTATTCTTTTACAGTCAAGCCATTACATATCTCTCTAACATAAGAGATAAAGAGAGTTTGATCTAAGAGCAACTCACTATATGTGAGGATATGAAAAATTAAGTTCAGATAAGATTACAAAGAAAGTAATCTAGAGAAGTTTGTGTAGAGTTTTTGCACTTTGAATAATCAGAGCTTCGTTTTTTTTCTTCACTAGGGTCATCTAGTCTTTATAGAAGGAGTGCAGCTTCAGCTCTTGTTCTTCAAAGGTCTTCAAGATGTATCCGTTTAGAGATAGCATTAAATGTTGAGATCCGTTGTGTCCGATAACTTGTTATTTGATCTTCAAAAAGAGCTCTTGGTTAGCAGAAAAGCTCAAAGTGGTACTATCACTTTTCTATTGTACCCGAAAGTTGCCTTTTGTCTTTCCTTGTTTGTAAAAGGAGTCAACTTTGCATATATATATATATATATATATATATATATATATATATATATATATATATATATATATATAAATATATATTGAGATAAAAGCACTTAGTAGATGAGATTAGAAAGAACATGTCTTTGGATGTAAAGTGATAACACTGATGTGTAAGATTCAGGTAGTCTACTAACAAATCGTTTAGTGTCTATCGATAAGTCTTTGGACTTGCTTTATTAGACAAACGAACTACCCGAGAAGTAGACTAGTGGGCTCGTTTAGCGAACTTATTATAGACCAGCGATTAGCTTTTGGGCTTATTTAAAGGTGCTTCTTTAGACTTGTGTGCTCGTTTAGCGATACAGATTTAGCCCTGCACACTTGAATAAACTAGTTAGTTAATAAACCTAACTTTGTCATACAAATTTAATCTTCTTATTAACATCAATTTTTTTACAGATTATTAACCACAACCACTTTGGTTCCAACACTCTCTTCCCTGTTTACCCCTAGAAAACTAGCTTTTACACAAATATTATTAAATTATACAAATAACTTCATACTCTTTTTCGTAATTTAATATATAAAAGTTAATTTTTTTTGCATCACCCAAACAAAATAGATTATCTTAAAATCGCTTTTCAGCAACTAGACCAAAACAAAAACAAATTCTGATTATAATCAATTATCACAATAATTATTTATACAAAGTCGATTATCAGCATTATCTTCTTTTTTTTTCTAGCTTTCCCAAATACACTCTTAGTGTAATAAGCATACAACTCTTTCTAGTAGTACACCATTTGCATCAGTCTGGATCTCCTTTGGTTCTTTTTGTGTATGAGTTAGAGTATCCCTGATACTCTTATTCAATATTTTGTTTTATTAAAAAAAAAAAGTTAAAGTTTTCATTTTTTAACCTTTCTTGACTCTCCATTCCAAGTGTATGCACAAACTCCAGGACAACGTTAGAAAAGCCAACCAATCTCAAATTTTCAAGTTTATTTGTGGGTTAAATTCTCTAATTTAGTCTTTATCTTTTCACCTACTCCTATCTTTATATGCATTCATTCTACAATTAATTTTTAGTCTTTATCTTTTTATGCATTTTTTCCAAATTATCTTAGATACAATAATATCATCCAGTGCAAATTGTATCACTTTTTATAAATTTTCCTACCATTTCAGTGATTTACCTTTTACATGGTCGTAGGTGATAGGTGCCTATATAGAAAAACAATTTCAATTTTAATGTTACGTGATCATGCGTGAATCCGAATTATTAAAAATCCATGCCTATAAGGTAATAACATAATTGCTTTCTCTTTTTAGGGTTTTGCTTTCTGTTGAATTGGCCCGTGCGGTCTCGAACTCATATGTAGGGGTGAGCGTGGGACGGATTGGGATATGTTATGCTTGTCCTTTACCCGGCCCTAAACTTCGATGGAGCCAATTTTCCAAACCCGAACCTGTCCATAGACCCGAAGGAATCCGATCATATGCAGGTTGGTTTAAGACTAGGCCGAAATTAGACGGAACCAGGTTGACCCGAAATTAAATAAGTAATTTGTAAATTAAATTTTTGTGAGTGAACAAAAATATTATCACATTCATAGTTTACATCATAGTTTACAACAAAACAATCTATTCTCCATATATATATATATATATATATATATATATATATATATATATATATATATATATATATATATATATATATATATATATTCAATGGTCTGTCTTCCAACCTCATGTGTACCTTATTCAATTTTATTAAAAGTTCACAATAAAGCAATCTTTAAGATATAAGAACATAAAAAAAATGAAAGAGAAATATTGAAACTAGCTGTTTCAGTGAAAACCAAAATAAATAACATTGGAACATTGAAGGGGTTACTGTGTAGTCAGGTAAGTAAATGGTGAAATACAAAATAATGTTCTCATTTCCCTTTAAGTTTATGATACACTGAGATGAGAGAGTAAAAGTAAAAGAATGGTTCAGACTTCTTCTTAGTGACCATGCATGAAACATAAGTTAGGAGGGATAAAGGTAAATGAAGATTTTTATTATATTGGGATGGACCGGGTAACCCGAAGGTCAATCCGAACCCGTCCTTAACCCGGTGCCGGGTCACTAAATGTGACGTAGATCCGTCCCTTCTCTTCTGTGTGTTAGGGTCTGACCCGATCCGAACACTATGGGTTGGGACGGGTTTTAGGGTCGTGCCGGGTTTTTTTTCTTCCAAACGTGATAGGCATGTCTAAGCTACGGAGAAGGATGATGAATTAGAATCTATAAATATCCTAAGTGTTCATAAACCTCAAACACACAGAACAAGAGAAGAAAATTGCTATTGTCTTTGTAGGTGATATTTTCAATAATTAAGGTAGGAATAAATGGATTCTTCAAGGGTTCGTCACTCTCCCATTCAGATAGCTAAACTTGAAGAGTAAGAACATCCTCACTTGTTTTGACAACCTTTTCATTTTATCATATCTTAAGTTTTTTTAATTTCTTGGGTTTGATATAGCATTCCTGCTTCAGGGTCGAAGGCTAAGAAAGGTTTGATCCTTGAAAATTTCATGATTTTAACTAAGTAATTTTGTTGATCAACATCGATCTTTGATATGATTGTAAACATGCTATTTTTTCTTTTAGTAAAATTATTTAATCGTCATATATATAAAATTATTTACAAGCTTTTACCTAGCAACTTAAACTCTAAAAATTAATTGAGCCTCGCACACAAAATGTTGGTTGAGCGACCTCGATGTCTTAGGATTGGGATCAGAAACAACTCTTAATTGGAGACCAAAAGGCTCTTGTACTCCCGCAGTCGAATCAGAATTAGTCTCATGAATAGCCCAAATCATCATTTGTTTAACCATTGTCTCTTTTTTTTAAACAAATTTTGAAATTTAACACAAGTAGGATAATAAATTTCAACTATGAATGAAGTTCATCTAAAGTAAACTCGCCTTGAAAGTGGGTAAATAAAGTATATTTATTATTAATTTTATAATATGTAGAGATTTAAATTTACTATATAATCCAATATATTTCTACTTGCTCATTTTAGAGGAACATTTTGCTTTATCTATTTCACATTTACATGCCATGTTTATGTTATATTTGTGTGTGTGTGTGGGTATATATCTCTGTTTATTTTATATATGTCGCCTTTTAACTATTGTCCGTGTCTTCACTTGGTTCATCAATATTAACATGCCTTTTTCTTTAATCTGATATTTAACTCATCTCTCAATATTCAATCAATTACTAATTGAATTTTCATTTTTGATACAAAGAGCGTTCAAGGAAAACCCATATCCAAATAAAAACCAACACAAAACTTAGGCGAGGAGCTTGGTCTTGATCAGCAACAAATAAAGTATTGGTTTCAAAATAGGAGGATCAAAGCAAAGGTGGGCTATTTTCTTTAGTATAAATATTCTTCATTTATGAACATTTCTTTTAAATGATTTGTTAAGTAAATGGTAATCATTCTATATGTGATATGCAATCTTCTCGGGCATGGTGAGAGAATAGATACTACTTATATTAAGATTGAGAATGAAAATTTGTTAGCAGAAAACATGACGATGAGAGAAGAATTGAAGAATATACATTGCTCAGCATGTAGGGGTCCACCCTCAGAGGATCAGGAAGAGCACCGAGTTTGGTTGCAAAACTTAAAGCTGGAAAATGCGCAACTTAAACAAGAGGCTAGTTAACTACTTTCAATTGAATATGTTTTTTATGAGAAATCTCTCCTATTAAATACTATCTATTTAATTGATATATACGAATAATATAAAGATTTTTTTACACTGGCAACTAATTATAAATTGACGCATCCTTACGAAGGTTTGATTTTTATCCCAACTAACTTAAAAGTTATTTGATTTTTGATTGGTTGACGGTGTATAAAATTTAGACGGAGAATGCATATCAATTAAACACAACTACTTTTACTAGTTTTATTTTATTTTATGTTTTAAACAAAGTAATGCAATGGGTATGTTTTCAATTGATATCCATCTATTAATTAATTTTCAGACTGAGAGAATGTCCAAGCTTCTTTCAAGCTACATACACAGTAGGACAGATCGAATTTCACAACCTGCTGTAGTTTCCCAAGATGGTGTGTTGCCCCAAGCGAGCACAAGTTCAGAGATATGAAAAAAGCAATAATTATAGACTAGATGTTGAACCCACGCGTTGCGTGATGGAAATCAATTGTTTGGACCAGCTTTTTCAATTACATCTATTTATATTTTTATTATTTATCATATGATATAGGGTTGTTAAATTGTAAACCAGACAATAAATTAATTTTAATCATAATCTATAGAATAGCATTTAAACATATATATGACATAAAAATATGTAAATTTTGTCTGGAAACAGTAATTCTACTTACATTGAGCAAACTTGCAGATTCTAAAAAAAAGTAATAACTCAGGTTATTCATATTGATTGCATTGTGAATTATAACACCCCCTTTGAGTATTACTACGTAACACATGCGGAAGTAAATTAAAAAGATAATTTGCTGGTTGCTTTCGGAAAATTGTTTTCTTTTAAGTCAGAAAACTGGGGTATAAAATTTTTCTTTAAGGATAACTCTGAAATCTATAATACATACATTTAAAAAGTAAAGTCACAATCGTAACAAAGTTACCATGACATACAATCATTTCTCTAAGTTTCCATTTTCGAAAGAAAAAGTTTAAACTACAGATGGATGTATATAACACTACATTTACCGACCTCTTTAGATATACAACCCAACTCAGACTCCTAAGCTGGTCATTCTATCAAATATTCATTGGAGAGACCCCCAATCAGAATACTTTCCCAACCTCTGTAACACCCCGATTTTTCTGCTACCTAAGATCGGTATAAATATAAATAAACGTTTATATTTTTATCTGAAACTTAGAAAATGATTTTGGGAAAACCAAAGTCATATTCATATCATACTTATTTTTATAAGTATACGGTAAAATTTTTGGTTGAAAATTCAGACTGAACCCGGTCTGCATTTTTACTGACAGTAAGATATTACTGATCAGAAAACCTAATTTTGACCCGAGAACAAAATGAATAGATTTTATATCTCATTTCCAATGATATAGATTATTTTGAAAATTTTCAAAATAATTAGGTTTTATATATACTCGATTCGGGCTAAAACCCTAATCGGGAAACCGACGGAGTCGGAAATAGAACTGCAGAGACTTGTCAAGAGATCGGGACAACGAGTCATACATGATGACTCATGGAGGATGAGTCACCAATAATTTATATGCATTGAATGCTAGTAATCATGACTTTTAACCACTCATTTTACATGGTGGTAAACCTACCACATCTCCTCAATTTCGTGCATCCATATATACTCAACCATACCTATTTCATTTTGCTTTCGTTTCATTATTTTCCTTTCAAAAATCGAAATTGGGTAAATAACGGAGCTGCGTATGGAATTTGTGGGACCCGCTAACGGATAAATAGGATGTCAGATCATGCTGAGTCACCATGGATGAGTCACAAGATGACTATCAAGTGTAATGATTACTTTTTAGGGGAAATGACCATTATGTCCTTGTGGTTGATTTTAATTACAAATTAACCTAAAGCAAGATTACACCTTTGTCCTTGGATTTTTGGCATATTGACCCTTTTGCCCTTGAAACTCACGGCCCCAAGGCTTCCAAGAGGCCCAACTTCACACCTATTTAAGGAGCACTTCATCTTCTCCAAGAGTTTGCTCTTTTTTTTTCTCAATTAGTGTTAGGTTTCCATAGCTCATTTTGTGAAGGAAGTGTTAGATTTCTTGCCGTTTTCTTGATTCCAAGAGGTAAACCATTCTCATCATCCATATTTAGCATCATGTTCTTCATTGAATTTTTCATTTTGAAGTCTTTACCGGCCATATGATGCATTTTAGGGTTTCTAGATTAAAAAAATTCATAGGAAATTGCATTTGACATGAAACCAATTTCTATAATCCTATTATTACCTCTATATTCTAGATCTAAAAGCTTGCATCAAACAAAATTTTGTAACCCTTAAAACCTAAAGAGGCCGAACCTATACTCTAGAAAACTAGGGTTTTGTTCCAATTTTTCCTAACTAATTTGTCATGATTCAATCTTATTAGTTGAATAGGTATTTAATCTATATTGTATGAACCAAGTGCAGGTCTCTAAGCAATTTTATTGTTCATGGCCGAAATTCATTTGATGAGGGATTGGAAGATTTAAATTCAATCTTTGTTCAATAACCATTGATTTAGGGTTTTGAGTAATTAGGAATGATTAATCCAAAAGTTTAGAATTTTAGAGATTCCTAACCCTAAGGTAAGCCCTAGGACGAAACCTACATGTAGTAATATAGGTTTGATTAGGTTGTTTGACTGTTGATTAGTTGTTGGGTTTAATGAAGGATAAAGTTAGATTACTGTTTACGCGCGTTACCGACACTGCTGGACTTGTCAGAAATTATTCACTGAAGAAACTGTGTTTTTGAGGTAAGGGGAGCTTACCTGAGGAATTTTTCCCAATAAATGTATGTGATTAGTGTGTGGTCTGTATTATTTATCTGTGGTTGTGGTGCTTGTTTAATTTGGTTCAAGTTGTTTAAGTTATGTTATTTTACCTATGATGGTTGATTTGCATTTAAATTGTTTATCGGCAATTATATTATAATGTGTTGTGATGTATGATCTGCCTGGTTTAATTATTATAATGATGTTGTTGGGTGTTGTTTGAGAAGCCAGATAATGGTCAGTGCTCAATTAATTAAACGAGGTAAAAGCTTTAAGAAGATATACAGAGAATATTCAATATTTAACTGAGAGATATGGGAGTATATTTAATTTTGTCTAAATAATTATTGGAGAAAAATAAGATTTTTTCGAAAATATTATTATTTTAATGATTTATTAGTGTAAAAGCAATTTATGAGTCACAACGAGGGCGTAACTGTGAAATTATTTTTGTACTGCTAATTTTTACGTAAGAAATTATGTAATATTATAAGAAGTTATTTTAAGAAATTAATCTTCAAAAATAACTTAATCATGAATTTATAAAATTATTTAAAGAGAAAAATATCAAATTTTGACTTAAAAGTATTTTAAAACGCTAGACGGCAATTAGTTCTGAAAACACGGTTACATAAAAGATTTTAGTATCAGATGATTTTTTTAAAGAATTTTCCCTTTGAGATGATTTTCCAGAAACAAATTTTACGTAAACAGTGTAGACAGTGAGTTTGAACTTAGTAATCGAGATGTAGGGGAAATAGTGTTTTTGTGGCGTTTTGGGATTTGTGTCTTAATTTCGATGTAGTTTTGGACTGCATGTCCTAATTTCAGGATAGTTTTGGACTATGTGTCCTAATTTCGAGGTAGTTTTGGACTGCGTGTCCTAAGTTCAGAGTAAATAATATTATTCAAAGTGAATACTGTTTTCTTTTACCACGAACCTAAGCCCGAGGCATCGGTCTAGGGGTTTCATGATTGAGCACTCGGACTTGATGTCCTATGTTATTAATAAAAGTGTTAAGATGTCTAAAACTATGGTTGGTCGAAAGCTTTTAAGCTCCGGCAAGGAAAGATTGAACACAAAGAAAAGCGTCAAGAACAAAATGTTTTACATGCATTTTAGGCAGACATGCATGTTTGTTAATCATGATATCATGGCTATATTCATGAGTCGACGTATCATTGTGCCCTGGTTGGACAATGAAAAA
Source organism: Sophora flavescens (assembly GCA_030762895.1). Lineage (NCBI taxonomy): Eukaryota > Viridiplantae > Streptophyta > Magnoliopsida > Fabales > Fabaceae > Sophora > Sophora flavescens. Next base: position 137,019,133 of record CM061063.1, on the reverse strand, counting down.
CCATATTCGGTGATCACTGCTCCTTAAATTGGACAGTGGGCTATGGTAACCATATTCGGTGATCACCGTGCCTTGTGTTGGACAGTGTGCTATGGTTTTGGCTTCGTGTCTTTTGCCTGCATGGCTATTGAGTTTGATCAACTCACCTCTGGGTCAGGATATCTCATGAGATTAGGTACTAAATTAGAGCCTGAATATTGAAATGTTCATGCATTTTTTTTAAAAAAACTGTGATCGAGTATGAAACCCAGTGATAGACTACTTGTTTATTTATGGTCATATATATGTGTATATGTCTTCCTTCGTGTTGTGCTTGCGGTTATTATGTTAAATCCATATATTGGCGTCTCACCCATACAAATATATCAGGTTCTTCTGGTAATTGCCATTGTATCTTGGGATACTAGTACAGATGAAGCGGAGGAGTTCTTTAAGTCACTTTAGGACTTAATCTCTAGATGCTTGAAGAAGCATTTGTTTGTGGGTCTCATATATTAAACAACAAGTGTTATATCAGTGGGTCTCATACCCGAATCAATCAATTTTATAAAGATAATGCATGACACTTCAATCATCAGGCTCTAAGCTTAATCTCATGAGATACCATTGCCGTTTTATCATTAAGAAAGAAAGAGTTCATCAGGCTCGTATGCCGCATTGGCAAGTTGTCTCCGTCACCTCATGCACCCGGATCAACATCATCACGAATCCCTTATAACGGCCATTCGGATGTATACATCATCGAATACCACATCTTAAGCGGGTATTCGGTAACTCAAGCACGTCTGCTAAGGGGAAATGCATATGAATAAAAGAATTTTCATTATCGAGACTTTTCTTTGTGTTCATTCTTTTCTGTTGTCGAAGCCCAAAGCTAACCACTATTCACAATTTTCATTACTTGAAAATCAATAACACAGGATGCGCAGTCCGAGTTCTCAATCACAACACCTTAGACCGATGCCGCAGTCCAAGGTTGTGGTCGTAGAAACAATTATAATTTTATCTATGTTTTATTTCAACATGATAAGGACTCCAAGCCTATAACAACGAAATTAGGACACACAGTCCTCAATTCCAATATTAGGACTCCTAGCCCATAATATCACGATTAGGACCCTCGGTCCATAATTCTTGACACGGATCCCAAATCGCGTGCTTATAACTGAATACTAGAGGCAACGTCTCACGAACTAGATTCTCTTTCACATGTGCTTACTTTTCGCCCAGTGAAAATCAAAACCAAAATAAAACCTTGGTCACTTCTCCAAGTAACCGAAACGTTTCTAAATCATTTAGGAGAAAATCTTTTCCTTTACAAATTCTTTTATAAAACATTTAGGAAATTCGTTTGCTTTTGAAATCCTTGATGGAATAAAGTCAAATACTTTCAAAGGGGGTTTTCCTTCATAAAACACAGTTCGAAAAAGGTTTTCTCTCGTACAAACTTTGGATCATAAAAAGGTAGTTTCTATTGACTTAAAAACACTTCAACGTTTCTTTTCAAAACAAGAATCTCATTCTCTTGAAGTAAGCGTTTTAAACAAGGAACTTTTATAAATGGAATCAATACTTTCAAAGTTCTATTCAAGGCTTATTAAGGCTTTTAATCCTTATAATCATTGTGCACAGACTCAAGTCTGGCTTCTCAAACTTCAATCAACAGTAATATATTCTCAACAATAATATCACAGTTAACAGTTCATCACATATATACAACTCACAGTACTTTAAGGCAAGTAATAATCAATTTCAAGTAATAATCACAATAGTTCAAGTAAACAAGTCATTCAAGTATTTGCTCCATATCATAATAATATTAAAATCACTCAAGTAAACACATACACACATGCATATAGTCATTGAATATCCCTAGGCAATCCCCTCTTACCTTCCGTGAAGGTAAGGAGATTAGATGCTTGGAGAGGTATACCACGAACGTCCTTGTTTCCTCCGTGATGGAAGTCTAAGGTGATGGACACAAAATCGCAAGTTAACAGACTTTATTTTACACTCATAACATCCCCCCTCAAGCTGATAAGTGGTATTGCCACAATCAGCTTGAATTACAATCAAGATAAAAGATGAAAAGAAATTGGGAAAGGAAAAGAAGGGAAAAAAATTATGCACATAGCCCAAACGAAAAGATCCAGTACCAAAAAAGAAAAAAAAACATATCCATGAGCCTAAACAACAATAACGAGGCCCAAGCCCATCAGAGCAAAACCTTCAAGCTTCAGCCATTCCATTAGCTATGCTAACTTGCATCTCAGTCCCAAGGTACCCAAGGCAGACCAGAGGCCGGTCCTGGTGACTACGCCGCCGAGGTGAAGAACTCGATGAAGGTGGATTGCGACGGGGCTAGCCACTGACTTGCGAAAGCCGACGAGTCCGAGTTGCGGAGGCTGCGCATGACAGAGTTGTGGACGGCGATGAGAGTTCCGCTAGGATCGAAGGCAGTGATAACGAAGAAACCAGAGATTTACCGGAGTCATGACCATCAGAACCACATTCAGAGACAAACCAGAGATTTTAGATCCAAAATCGCAGAAGAATTGATGGAGAAGGAGGCATTGCGATCTGGATCGCAAGAAGAGAGAGCAAACTGTGACAGTGTCTGAGAATGACGATCTTGATGAAGTTCTCCTTGATGCTTCTCTTCGGCGATGAGCTCCTCTAGTTTCTCGTTGATTTCAGAGAAGGCGATCTTGGCGGTGATGGAGATGGTGCTTTCATCGGTGATGACATGCGTTTCTGTCGTTCCTTTTTCTTCATCCTTCACCGCTTGATCCAAGAATAGTGACGGTATAGGTACTGAATCTTCCTTTTCCTGTGTTATTGAAGGAGGATTCATTGCTGAAATCTTCATCTTCTTGTTTGCAGTCCATTGCTGTGAAGGTGACAAAGGTGTTGTAGTTCTGCGGTTCAGCCATGGCAGCAGAAGATTTCACGGAGGAGATGGAATTGTTGTTCCTCACGGTGCTGGATTGAGGATCCAAGACCAATTGCGCAACATCATCAACAGAAGAATCCCCATTAGCCTTCTGTTTGAAGAAGCTAGAACGTGAATTGACGAGGATACGGGTGACTTCCCCGATCTTGATGGTGGAACCGTTGATTACTGGCTTCATTGGAATTATTGGAATAAAAGGCTTAGTATCAAGATCTGAGTGCCCAAAATTACCGAAAACGAAATCACAGTTGTTCTCCATTGCTACAAATTCTTCGTCATAGTCAGAAGCACAATCTTCATCTTCATCGGTGTCTGAAGCCTCACCTTCATCACTATCCAAAGCATCAGCGGAAGCCTCATGGCATCCCTCTGATACCATGTGGCAAATCCATGGATTTGAGGGATAGAGGTCATATGCATAAGAGAGATAGATAGCATATTGATACTCATGTGGCAACATATTGATTGATTGATAAAAGATGATGAAATGAGATATAAGAGGCTCTATTTATAGAGCTAACTAACTAACACAATTAACTCCTTAATAAATTGTAACTAACTCTAACAGACTTTATTCTACACTCCTAACATTATGTGTCTTTTGTTTTCTCCCTTAACATTTTACCCAGGATCCCATGGTGTGTCATGACAATTGAGCACTTTGTAAACCTTTCTTTTCAACCATATAGTCATCTTGTGTTGTCATATGAGTTTTATTTTCTTTGAAGTTTTTCTCCTTAAGCTTTGTATCTGGATTGACCCTTCATATGAGGATGTTGTCTCTTGTGTGTCTTTTGATTTTTTTCCCTTAATTATCGCTTAAGGATTGAAGCTTCAGTGTCAACTACTCGCTTTTGGATGACTTTTTATTTGTTTTTGTTTTGAAACTTGGTTCCTCTTTGCGTGATAATATTGTCCCTTCATCTAATGGTTTTTTGCTCTGGTTAAATTGTCTCCTTGTTATAGTCTAAAGATAATCGTTAGTTGTTGTAAACAATGATGAATTGTTTAAAAGTTGGATTCTTACTACATGTTTGATTTTTTTTGAGAGGTTGTTCAGTAAGGTTATTGTTTGGTATGAAAGGTAATAAATATTTATAACATATATAAATTATTTTGTATATGCCATTACTAAAAATTGTTAATTAAATGAGTATCTAAACTATTTTATAAATTAAACATGCAATTTAGAAGATTATTTATAAAAAGTTTATTAGATAAATACTACGAATACACACACACATATATATGTTATCATTCAAATTCCATGTTAAAATAAAAATACTTGAAGTAGAGCTTGTAACCGTTTGTCCACCATGTTAATCATAAAAATCCATGGAAATGTAAAATAAAAATGGTGAAAATATGTGAGATTGACATGTCAATGAAATGGATATTTATAAAGATAAAAGGTTGTTAGTTATACTTGCTAAATAGGTGACGTTAGAGCATGCGCTTCAAAAATTATATATTATAATAGATACTGCAACTACTGCAATGGAAGAATTAGTAGGGCTTTTGCGTATGAATGAACCCTTCTGGTTCAGGTCTATAGATGGTAGGAAATTCATTCTTCGGTGACAATACTGCGAAAATATATTCCACAGCATTAATCACTTAAAGGGTCTTCATGCAAGTTTTGAGTCATCAAAAGATCATTCACAAATGGAGAGCATGGGTGGGGGCAATTAGTTGACATGATTTTAGATGCGGTTAGCACTTCTAACTCTTCTTGCTTTGTCCAATATTTACCTCTCTCTTTCTTTCTTTTTTTCATTTTGCTCCCATTGGCTTTATTAGATAAGGATGTGTTGTCTCATTTTGGTGTGTCACACCTCGTACCATCAATAATATCTTGTCAAATATTCTATAATTTTAAAATTACATGAGATTTTAACTTATATGACAAGATATTATTGCTAAGGAAATGGTGTGTGATATATTAAAATGAGACAACAAATCTTTATGACTCTTTATTAATATTGCACTGATTATATATGTCCCCATCTTAATTTCTAGGATAAATGGGTTGATCTTCTCCCAACAATTGTTAAAAAAGCACAAACAATCGAAGTACTTGAAAGTGGTTTGTCTAGAAGCCGAAGTGGGTCCTTGCAGTTGATACGTTTTCCCTATAACATTACTTTATGTAATTTTTTTGCTCTAATATTTTGGATTAGTGAAGTGGAGACTCTTTGTACAAATGTATGCGGCGATGCACATTCTTTCACCTTTGGTTCCAACTCGGAAATTCTTGTTTCTTCGTTATTGTGACCAAGTTGAAGAAGGCCTATGGGTGATAGTAGATGTGTCATTTGATTCCACAATACACAATGCTACTCTTCCTCAAACTTGGAGGCTTCCCTCTGGATGCATGATTCAAAAAATGACTAATGTGTCCTGCATGGTAACTGTTAATTATTCTCATATCCCCATCATTTGTAGTATTGTTGATTTTCTTATGCTTTTACTCAATTTAGATGTTTCAAAGGTGCTAACTAAAACAAATTTTTGATATTATGCTTTATTTTAATATAGGTTACTTGGGTTGAACATGTGGAAGTTTATGATAAGATCTAAATGCACCAACTTTTTAGAGAAGTCATTTGTAACAATAATGCATACAGAGCACAAAAATGGGTTTTGACACTTGAAAGAATGTGTCAGAGATTTGCATGGGCCTCAATTGAAAATATACCTAACTGTGACGTGGGAGGAGGTTACTCTTTGTTATCTTTACTCCATACCGTATTGCTTGTTCATTTATTTGCCCTCGATCCATTATTCCTTTTTCAGTGACCAATACACTTGAAGGAAGGAGAAGTGTGATGCAGCTTGCTCATCGCATGGTTAAGATATTTGGTGGAAATTTCGACATGTCAGAAAACCTTGATCCTCACTACAACATAATAGACTTTTAATAACGCACCTTTAATAGTATTTCCGTGTGGAAATGCTATTAAAAGTGATGGGGGACTTTTAATAGCGTTTCCCTAAGGGAAACGCTATCTTAGGTATCACCTAAGATAGCGTTTCCGTGTGGAACCGCTATTAAAAGTGTCACTTAGGAAAAGATAGCGGTTCCACACGGAAACGCTATCTTAGGTCTTCACAGTAAAATTAGACGCGCGCTCGACCTTCCCTCTCGTTTCTTCCTCATTTTCATTCTACTTGTTTCCTTCCCTCTCGCATGCCATCTCTTTTTTCCTCCCTCACCTTCGCCATTGCTCACCGCCGCTGCTACTCCGAAAGAGAAAGAACCCACTCGAACCCAAACCCCCGTGCCGCTGCTCCTCCTACGCCACCGCGAGTTCTCTCCATACCCGCCGCTGCTCCTTTTGCCACCGCGAGTTCTCTCCATACCCCCATCACTTCACACTTTGACACTGCACAAACTCAGATAGATAGATGACAGACAAAGTGAAAGTGGGTATGAATGGTCGAAATTAGTTATTTTGATTTTATATTTGTTATGAGATTATTTTTATATGATTTAACTTCATAAATTCATTTTGGAAAGTTTGAGTATGAATGGTCAGAATGGGTTTTGTGCATTTTGTGTCAAAAGTATCCTGATATTATACTTGAGTATGAATGCTTTGGCTGTGTGCGTTTCCGAAAGAGTTTGAAAATTTTGTTTTCCATGTATCTTTGGACAACTTGGATATCCTTTTTTTTTCCCTTCATAGCTCAATGTTCTGTATGACCTTTTAATGAGGAAACAAGTAGATAGATGTTACCCACTAAATATCAGTTTCAACATTGTCTTACTTTTAGAACTGAAATATGTTTAAATGGTCCTTGATTGTGCTAACATTAATTCATCACATTTCTTATTAGTGTTAAATCTCAAATGCAAGACAAATTTGTTTGCCAATCTGTCCCTTTTTAAATATGATTAAGTCTCATACTAAGAGCTTCACACTCAGCTCGGGTGCGTGACACGATCACGGGCGCATTCCCGGTTGAACCCGGTTCCAAGTTTGCAGCTTTATTGGAACCCACTTCCAAGTTCACGATCTGTGTTCGGTGATTTTCTATCATTTACAAATTTTATTTCCTGGACATTCTTAATATTTGTGGGAGTGTGTTTTTATCCAAGTTCACAGTCTGTGTTCAAGGTTTTATTTTACTTGCTCTTTAATTTTCGGTTTGATTGGTGTTGAATGGAATGTGACTTGTTTGTGTGTCAATCATTATTTGAAAATATGAATATGGATTGACGGATTGATTTGTATGCATTTTGAACCTAATGTCTGCTGGTATCCTGTTTTGTTTTGTTTCAATGTTTTTCGAATGTGAAGAATGGGTTCATATGTTTGTTTTTGTTGCTTCAGTTTGTTGATCCTTTCCCTTTATATATCATTTAATTTAATGTTACGTGCTCGGATTTTGGTGTTTTTAGAGAGTGAGCAAGTTTGCTTTTGAGAAGTGTTGTCAATTAGAGGGGATACTCTGCATCTTGGTGATTTTAATGCTGTGTTTAACTTGAATATTTTCAGAACTAATAGCATTAGGTCATATGTTAGTTGAACAAATGAGGTGCTTCATTATGTGGGTGGAGTGTTGCCATTTGTCGGGCATACAATATAGGCAAGCTAGAAGTGAGATGTGGAGTGGAAAATGTCAGAATACATAACTGGAAGTCTAATTTGAAGGTTCTTGTTGGTTCATCTCATTGAAAGTAAATAGTGAAAGAGATGACAAGCTGGGTTGACAACATAATAGAAAATACAAAAATCAGAGAAGAGAAGAGAGGAGAAGAAGAGAGTTCTATGCCTAAGTCCTAGTTGTTATGGATCTCATCCAATGTGTATTGTGTATCCCCTGATCTGATGCCTTGATCCTTATTTATAGAAATTGGGAAGTTAGAGTCCCAAACCAACTCAAAATCTGATCTATTTCGGTTTCTTCAGGTCCAAGTAATGCGCGTCACGGCCGTGATGGCCATCACGGCCAGGCCGTGACGGTCTCTGCTTCTGGTTGCTCTGCGAAATTCCAGTCTCTCGCGAGGCGAGCCTATGCTCGCGTCGCGAGCCCTCTGTTATGGCCGTGAAGAATTTCACGGCTGGGTCGTGATGTGCTCTGACTTGTGGTGGTTTTGGGTCACGGCCGTGATGGATATCACGGCCAGGCCGTGACAGACTCTGACTTCAGCCTTTCTTCTTTTTCAGTTTTGCTCGATCATGGCCGTGATGGGCATCACGGCTAGGCCGTGATGGACTCTGTTTGGCTCATTTTCTGCACTTTTAAAGCCCTATCTTTATCCAAACTTCATCATGGTTGATCTTGAGCATTTTACCCTTGATATCTGCAAAACAACACACGAAAACCGCCTTACCCGTTCCAAAGGAAAATTAACCTAAAATCTAATAAAAATATGCCTAAACTACATGAAAATGCATGCAAAATGATAGACAAAGATGATGTGGAATCACACTCATCAACAAGCTGACACTGGTTCCTTCAAAGAATACTCGGCGACAATGTGTTTTGTTTGCAGCCTTTCATTCCTTTAATCTGTATACATTGCATGTAGACCTCAACCACTCTAAACTCAAAGTAAATATGTTTAATAAATATTTTTGTAGATCGGAAAAGCATGGATCGGAAATGGATGTCTGCCAATCGTTTAACGAAGGAGTATGAGGATGGGTTGAAAGAGTTCATTAGTTTTGCAGTTCGGCATGCGAAAAACCCTAATACAATCATATGTCCTTGTTTAGATTGTTGTTATGCAAGGCGAGTTAGTGCAGCCGATTTGGAAGAACATTTAGTGTGTAATGGAATCGATCAAAGTTGTACATGTTGGACAAAACATGGTGAGACAAGAGCCGAGTCTAGTGAAATGAGGAATCGTGTGAGATATTCATCATACGATACCGACACAAATACTTATGAGGGCGATCATTTTGAAGACATTGCAAATGCTGTTGAAGAGGATCTTCGGGATTGTCCACAAATGTTTGGGAGGTTGGTAAGTGATGCAGAGCAACCATTGTATGATGGATGTACTAATTTCACAAGATTGTCGGCGATGTTAAAGTTGTATAACTTGAAATCGGGCAACGGATGGACTGATAAGAGCTTTACGGACTTACTCACACTATTGAAAGACATGTTGCCAGATGATAATGTGCTTCCTAGTCGGACATACGAGGCTAAACAAATGTTACGCTCTATTGGCATGAGCTACGAGAGGATACATGCTTGTCCTAACGATTGCATTTTATTTCGGAATGAATATGCATCGTTACAGATGTGTCCTAAATGTAATGCCTCACGATATAAGAAGAAAGAATCAGATCCAGAGAAGGTTGTGTGGTATTTTCCCATAATACCCAGATTTAGGCGCATGTACCGTAGTTCTGAAGATTCAAAGCACTTGACATGGCATGAGGATGAAAGGATCAAAGATGGCAAGCTGCGGCACCCGGCAGATTCTCCGCAATGGAAGAAATTTGATCATGATTATCCTGATTTTGGGCAAGATTCAAGAAACCTACGACTTGCATTGGCTACTGACGGATTTAACCCGCATGGTGTTCAAAGTAGCTCTCACAGTACATGGCCTGTGATTTTGGTGATTTACAACCTATCCCCATGGCTATGCATGAAGCGCAAATTTATGATGTTATCTATGTTAATTTCTGGGCCCAAACAACCAGGAAATGATATAGACGTCTATTTGACTCCTTTGATTGAAGACTTGAAACAACTGTGGGAGACAGGTGTGGAGGTGTATGATGGGTATAAGGAAGAAAGTTTCAATTTGAGAGCTATGTTGTTTGGGACAATTAATGATTTTCCATCCTACGGTAATCTGTCAGGATATAGCATCAAGGGTCAGTGTGCATGCCCTATATGTGAAGAGGGTACGGATTGGATGCGGTTAGAACATTGTAAGAAGAATGTCTTTCTTGGGCATCGTAGATTTTTGCATCCAAGTCATCATTATCGGTGGTGGAGAAAGGCGTTCAATGGGAACTCGGAAGAAGGTAGAGCGCCTTCACCTTTGACGGGTGATCAACTTTTTGAAAAGGTAAAGGATTTGAATATCCAATTCGGTAAACCTTTTGCGAGAGATATTGTCACAAGAGGGTGGAAGAAAAGGTCGATTTTCTTTGAGTTGCCATATTGGAAATCATTATATGTAAGACATTTCCTCGATGTGATGCACGTTGAAAAAAATATCTGTGATAGTGTCATTGGTACGTTACTCAATGTGCCAGGGAAGACTAAAGATGGCATCAATGCAAGGTTGGACTTGGTTAGTATGGGAATAAGAAGAGAATTGGGACCGACGAAGAAGTGTAAAAGTACATATCTTCCTCCGACTGCTTACACTCTATCTAGAAAAGAAAAAACTGTTTTTTGTAAGTTTCTTGAGGGAGTTAAGGTTCCAGAAGGGTACTCTTCAAACATTAGGAACCTCGTATCGATGAAAGATCTCAAGTTAAAAGGTCTAAAGTCCCACGATTGTCATATTCTCATGGAGCCGTTGATACCCATTGGTATACGGTCTATTTTACCTAACAAAGTGCGGGGGCCTTAACTAAACTCGTTTTCTTCTTCAAGGCAATTTGCAGCAAAGTGATTGACCTTGGGAAGTTGCCATCATTGCAAAGAGAAATTGTTGTGACTTTATGCGAGCTTGAGATGTACTTTCCACCTTCATTCTTTGACATAATGGTTCATCTAACCATTCACCTTGTTAGAGAGACACAACTGTGTGGGCCAGCTTATATGAGATGGATGTACCCGATTGAGCGTTATATGAAGATATTAAAAGGGTATGTGAAAAACCGATCACGACCAGAAGGTTGTATTGTTGAACGGTATATTGTCGAAGAAGCTGTTGAATTCTGTACCGAATACCTATCCAATGCTGAATCTATAGGGCTGCCAAAGTCTCGTCACACATGGAGAATGATGGGGCAAGGAATTACTGGAAATGAAATAGTGACTATAACAAGGACAGAATGGGAGCAAGCACACTTATATGTTCTGCACAATGCCGATGAGGTTGAGCCATATGTTGAAAAACACAAGGACATGCTTAAGAGTTTGTATCCAAATAAGAATCAAAATTGGCTAACTAGAGAACACAATTGTTGTTTTATAACGTGGCTAAGAGATCACATTTATGCAGAGTTGACTGAAAATGATACTTCAGTTTCAAATAGATTGAGATGGTTAGCCAAAGGTCCAAGTTTGCATGTGTTCTCTTACCACGGTTATCAAATTAATGGGTACACATTCTATACAAAAGAACAAGATGGTCGGAGTACAATGCAAAACAGTGGTGTGACTCTAGTAGCTCAGTCGATGCATATCTCAAGTGCCAAAGACAGAAACCCGATATATGCAAATATGTCATACTTCGGCGTCATTGAACGCATATGGGAGTTGGATTACACAAAGTTTAAGGTTGGTGTGTTTGGTTGCAAGTGGGTTGACAATAATAACGGTGTTCAGATTGATGAGTCAGGGTTCATGCAGGTGGATCTTAATAGGGTGGGGTATAAAGATGAGCCTTTTATATTAGCATCTAAAGCTCAACAAGTGTTCTATGTCACTGATCCAGCTGATATGAAAAGGTCCATTGTTCTTTTGACTAACAAAATAATTACTAATGTTGATGATCAAGACCATCGAGATGTTGATATTGAAGATGATCCTTTCGTCAGGACATTACAATCACTTGAGATTGATCCAACTAGGGATGATGGTATGTATATGAGAGATGATCATGATGAGGGGCTTTTGGTCAATCCACCATTTCGTACTAATAAAGGACAAACAAATCTCAATCCAACGAAGAAAAGAAAAAGGTTGACTTAAACATGTATGTAGTGTTTGTGTTTAAATGAACTTTCTGATCCTTTTATATTATAGTTAGCATCTTCCTTTTATATTATAGTCAATTACAACCCCAGAAAATAAAGGAGGCAACTCTGAGGCCAACCCACCTACAGTTGGTTCAACTACAACTTCTCTGGAATATTTGAATTTCCTTAAAATACATGAGCGAAAGAATATGAAAAATGCTGACCAATTGTACGTAGAGATGGAACAAAATATTTTTGGTCACCATTTCATTGAGATGCTCAATACTGAAAATATCAGAGAAGTTGTAAATCATGAATGGGTATCTGCCTCCGTTATTTCCGCATATATCAGGTAATAAATCAGGCTTAAAGTGTACAATATTTTTGTAGTCTTTCCATTTAAATATTGATGTCATTGGTGTAATCCATTTTTATATTTTAATTGAAGGTATTTGTATGAAGAATTGTTGCTTCCAAAGGAAATAACGAGGAGGTTTCTGTTCTTGTCCCCACACCAAACAAATACATACGGCTACTTCGAGAGGGATTCACAGACAACGTATCTAGCTGACCGGTTTGCAACTAAAGAAAGAGAATATCAGCCCTTGTTTTTAGCGCCGTGCAATGTTGGGTGAGTCGCTTATCCTATAGGACTTAATTCACAATAATGAATTACATAAAAGTTGAGGTGCTTAGGATTTGTTATCTCAACATTTTTGTAGGAATCATTGGGTGCTGTGCGCGATAAATATTGTTGAAGAGATTATTTACTATCTGGATCCCTTGTATGTTGATCCTAGGGATCGCCCAGAATTAAAGAATCTGTTCGATACGTAAGCATGTTTTTATATTTCTGATTTTCTATGATTCTGTTCGATACGTGAGCATGCGTGTGTTTGTGATGATTGAAAATATGTTTCTTAATGAAGTCTGTTTGATTTTGTGATTAGTGGTTTGCAAGTTTATCGCGCAAATATCGGAGCTAAGGTGCCGCGTTTAAAGGCAACCAACATTAAATGGATTCAGATACAGGTATATTTGCAAAAACTTAATGCGCAATTAGATAAAAAAAACTATATTGATTAATATTTTATTTTTTATAGTGCCCAAGACAACCCAACAGTACAGATTGTGGGTACTATGTCATGCGTTTCATGAAGGAGACTATCTTGCAGAACCAAGTTAAAATACCAATGGCGGTATGTTGTTTACTTAGCTTTTAACTGTGACTGTTCAAATGTTTTAGCAATTGTAACTTAATTTATTTAATTTTTATGTCGCAAAGATTTCCTCGACTTCAAATGCTCCACATACTCCACTGCTCAACTATCTGAAGTCGAGGAAGAATGGTGTCGCTATATTGTTGAAAAGTTCGTTTGATTATGTCAAATTGATCACAGTAGTTGCAGCAATACTCATTGGTATGTGAATAATGCTTTATATTTATCAACCCCAAACTATCTATGTATTTGTTTTTCATTGGTACATGCCTTCGAGTTGATGTGCATGGAAAGGAGAAAATAAGTTCAAACTTATTATTTTTGTTAGACTTTGTTAATGCTTGATTTGAATTCTGTTTCTTGCTACAGTAGTATTTACCTAATTAGTCTGCTGTATCCCAATGTAACAGGTTAGTCTTTGTGGTGGAAATGCAGTATGTATGCTACAGAGTCTTTGGATCACATTTCGACACATTACTTTGGTGTTGTCTTGGTCTCATGAAAAACAAACAGAAGCTATAAATGTAGATTAATTGTAGATGTATGTTGGTTTTCTGATTTTGGTTTCTTAAGGATTGAGATCTGGTATAGTTGCTGCACTTTGATTTTGTCTTACTCGTGTGAATTTGAATACTTTAGAAACAGAGTGGTGTACTTATATCTGGTTATATATATATATATAGTTGCTGTATAGAGTGTTGCACTTTGATTGTATAGTTACTGGTTTCCTGCACAAACACATGCAGTGCTGCATTGAACACTTATATTTTGAACACATTTTGAACAATTGTGTTGACTGCAACAATTGTGGTTTTTTGGTGTAAATATGCAGGAATAATGGATGTAAAAGTTAAGAAATAAAATTAAAAAAAAAGGGCTTTAGATAGCGTTTTTGAGCGTTCCTTGTACAAACGCTATCTAAAGTCTGACTTTAGATAGCGTTTCCGTGTACAAACGCTATCTAAAGTCACCTATTAATAGCAGTTCCTAAATGCTATCTTTGCTAACGAGTTTTAATAGCGGTAGCATAGATAGCGGTTACAAACGCTATTAAAAGGCATACAGAAACGCTATCTAAAGTCTAATCTGTTGTAGTGCCTACACACCTGATTAAGATGGATGATAGTGAGATCAAGGTTTCTGTTTGTAAATATACAATTATGTCTGGTGTGCAACGAGGCATTGTTGTTAGTGCTGCAACCTCCTTTTGGCCTCCTCTTTCTCCTCACATTTTTTTGACTTCCTAAATGCTTACACATGACGACCTTAGATTCACAAGATAAACGACCTTTAGTTGAGTAGCATATCTTTTTAATTTGATTAGTAAATTTTTATCTTGCATTGTAAACTTAGTAATTATTTCTTTTAATTAAAATTCTTGTAGTGGGTCGATCTGTGTAATGAAAACCAGTATATGAGATGCAACACTTTCAAATGGATCTCATCTTGATAATTGCACAACAATTATTCAGGCAGTTACTATCTTTATTTCTAATTTTATGTTTCAATTATGTATATAACAAACATGTTGATTTCCAATTAGGTTATATCATAAAAGACAAATAATGACCACAATAGATCGAGTTTCAACTTTATCTTTTCTTTTGCTAAAGATATTACCCTAAATAGGTTTAGTAAAGCTCATTATGGAAATATATCTATGATCATATTTTAGAGTGAATAAAGATCAAGAAATATCGTGATTTAAATAAAATGATATATAATGTTTATTTGAATTGGATGTTGCATATTTGAATAAATTCATTTTTTACTATTCTTGTGGTTCAGCATTTCAAAAGAAAGTTGTACAGATCCCACGGGAGCCTTGATAGTATATGCTCCCCTAGTTGTCGCAGCAATCAATGTGGCAATAAGAGGAGAAGAGTCTTCAATGTTGCCCATTCTTCCATATGGTTTTACCATATATGAAGCAGGGCAGCTCAGTTGGTAAAAGTTATCTCACCTACTCCCATGGGTTGCAGGCTTGAGCCATGTTATAGGGAGAAGTTGAGAATCACTATTGATCCCCTTTTAAAGAAAAAAATATGGTAGATTAGATATTGCTTTAGGAAAATCCAGTGTCGAGCATGATGAAAAATTAGGAGGTTCATTGGTGACTTTAGCAATTCAGATACTGGCTTGCTCTCCATCCACAATAGGGAAGTTTAATATGGAAACAATAGTTGATGTTAATAAAATGGTAGCCTCAACGGTGGAGAAGATTAGAATTACTTTGAATTTTTGTTTTTTTTATTAAAGGCTATGGCAAGGCATCACTATAGAAGAAGGCATCCCAGCTAGGTTGACACCCCAACTTCTAACAATCATCTGACGCAAGCCAGTATATTATTAAAGATAAAAAAGAATACAAAGAAAGCATGGGGGGACAAAAAAACCAAAACCCATGAAAAAAAAAAAACAATCAACTAAACCTATAGTTAGGCAAGCCTATCCTATTACGAAAAAACTCGTCCCTAATAAAGTCAGGGACATTGTCCCACCAGTTAAAACAATGACTAGCTACACCCACTACTACAAAAAGGGCTTTAATAACGCATTTTCAATAGCGTTTTAATTTGAAACACTATTTAAAATGAGGCGGAAGATTTTTAACGGTGCTTCCTTAAGAAAGTGCTATCTTAGGATACACCTAAGATAACGCTCTTTTAAGGAAGCGCTATCTATTTCTAATGTGTAACAATAGATAGCGCTTTCTTAAGAAAATGCTATTTAGGTATAAGAATAGACCGGGCTTCTTTTCCTACACCTAAGTATTAAGATCTTTCCCCCTAAAACTAAACTGTTGGCTCTCAAATTTGTCTTGCTAGGTCTACCCTCCCACTGCTTCAAGGCACTACGCGATCTCCCCCCTCCATCGCGCCTTTCACTGCGTCGCCGTTCTCCTTCGGTTTCGCTAGTCGCAAAGATCATCTCCGAACGGTAAGCCTTCCTCTGTCTTCCCTCCTCGCCTTTTTCACTCTTCCATTCACTCTCCACCATCGACCTCAAGCACGTCATTGCTACTTGCCGGGCAGAGAGAAAATGGAATCTTCCTTCACTCTCCCCTGGAACCGGAAGAAGAAGAGTCAAACTAGAGAAAAGGGAACCATCGATCGCCATCTCTTCACCTGGACTAGGGTTTCAACAAAACACATGAACCCTTATTTTTCGTATGCTTCTCCCTCTATTTGCTTCTCTCTCCTTTTCCCTCTTCTATTTTCTGAAAAACAAGTGTTATCGGACCAATAATTATGCTAGATTTCCTTTCTTCTAGGTTTCACATGCACACAGCAGGACTGTTATTCAGTATCTCAATTCTCTCAGAAGTGATGCTGCAACAAACGTAGGTTCAAACTGTTATTCCTTATTACAACCGCTGGATTCACAAATGGCCCACCATTCACCATCTCTCACTTGCTTCTCTTGAGGTTTTCATTCTCTCTCTCTTCCCATTTTTTGTTTCAATTTTTGTTGTTGTTGTCTTCTGCAATGTTGAGGGATTTTTGAGAATTGAGATTCTGTGTTGTTCAATAGTTGTGAAATTGTGAACTTCAATGCAAATGTTCTGTTAATTTGTTTTCAAGTTCAAGTCTTTATTTTTTAATTTTTTCTTGTCATGAAAATGCTAAAATATTATACTTTGATGTTATGATGTAAACAAGCTGTGAACTTCATGTGCTGATGATTATGCTACGGTTTCATGTTCCATTTCATAATTGGTGCTTCCTAACAAATCTGATGAGATAACTTGGGTGCAAAATAAGCAGGTATTATCTTTCCTGTTAAATGGCTTCTAAAATCTATCTTCTCATACAATGGCTTGGACTAAGAGAAAATAGGACTTGACTTAATGGATTACTACAATTGTGCAAGAAAGGCTCGCAAAGTGAGCTAAACATAAGGACACATCTTGCATAATTTTCCAGGAAATATAGATATAGGAACCTATATACCACTGATTTGTTTTCATATGCTTTTGACTATAGATAGCAATGGCAAATTATTCACTCTTTGATTCCCTTGTATTCCTTGTGTGCCTGAACTTAGAAGCGTTTTTGGTAATTTGCGGACTAATTGTATCCTCACCATAAAATTATTGCCATCTTTGTGCAGGAAGTAAATGAGATGTGGGCAGGTTTGGGCTACTATCGAAGAGCTCGTTTTCTTTTAGAGGTAGTCTCTCATTTGAACATTGTTTTTTATCACTCTCCATTGTGTATCTTGTTTTATCTTAAAGGTTTATATGAAACATACTTTTTTTACTGCACCCTTCTTCTTAATAACATATTGGACGCTGTTTGAATTTCTAATGGCTAATATGGGTGTTAAACCTTCACTTTATATTTTATGCCTACTTAGTAAAAACAGACACATTCATCAAAATCTCACATATTGGATGCCAAACATAACCTTCATAGTCATAGTATCAGAATTTTTTTAATTTAATATCTTTAGGTTTTTGTTGAACAACTTTTTTCTGCTTTTTATCTATGCTAAATGGTCCTCAGTCTGTCATTACAAAGAATGAGAAGGTAAGTCCTACTTAATATCACAGATCTACACTTTACTTCTGCTGTCAGGGAGCAAAGCAAATTGTTGCAGAAGGAGGCAGAATTCCTAAAGTTGCTTCTATGCTACGAAAGATTCCTGGAATTGGAGACTACACTGCTGGAGCAATTGCCTCTATAGCATTCAACGAGGTGGGCAGTTTATGTGATTTTGGTCCCTGAAAAGTAACTATTGGCTATTGCTCATGCATTAAATTATCAGGTTGTACCTGTTGTTGATGGAAATGTGGTAAGGGTGATTGCTAGACTAAGGGCTATTTCCGCAAATCCAAAAGCTTCAAAGAATCAGAAAAGAGATTTTGGTGAGTTTTTGTGAACTCCTAGAAAAACTTATTCAGCATTTTTATGTCATCAGAGAATCCTAACTGTTTCTTTAACTCAAAAGAAGAAACATGTTTTTCTTTTCACTTTTATAATTTTGGTTTCTCAAAAGATGTTTAATCTTATCTAGAAACAATGGGGCAAACAGAAGCATATTTTCATGCATTCAATTAACACATCTTTATTTATATTTACAAGGAAAGTGATAGTAAATACAACTATGAGCTTATCACATTAGTTAGAAAGCATTTCTCTCATTCTTCCCTTCGTTTCTTGGCACTACTAATGAGGAGCATACACATGCATTAATAATTCAAAAGAGTTGGGGGGTTGAATTTCTTATTTGACATTTTGACATGATGTTCCTCTAAATAAGGTGTCTTCTCTTTATTGGTTCTGCCTAAGGTACATCTGAAAGGCTGTGACTATGCCATAATTTTACTTCTTTCTTATAGTTATAGGCACTATCTAATTATTTCATAATTTCCCTATACAAGATTGCTGGCTTTCTATTTTGTAACCCGCTGATGCACTAACAACCTTTAATGTCAGTTTAATGAATTTGGATCTGTAAGCAACTTAGTAAAGTTTATTTAGTCATTGGGATGTATGGTTCACACATAAATTTACTTGTATTGAACTTCTCGCTTTTGTATTTCATCTGTTTCTTTTTTGCTTCAATGGCAGGTTAAGTCGGATGTGGGAAGTGATGTTTGAATGCCACAAGTTTCAGTTTCAGCTCATGTCAGCATCATATAACAATAGCCATTTTAGAATTGCCATGCATTCTGAATTACATAGGTAGATTACTGCCTATCTTGAAAATGAACTCCACTTTCTATCATCAAGCTTTACCAAGTGGGTCGGAGCTCAGAAATCCTATCAGGAGGCTTTAACTGGGTGGCTTCACAAATGTGTTCCTTTTCAGCAAAAATCATCCTATCTGGTGGCTTTAACATTGTTGGTATAGCTTTGCGTTGAGCACATGAATGGTGACTTTCAGATACAAGTCCATTGGATGGAGGCATTTGTACACGAAAGGATGTAATAAAGTCAGCATTGAATTACCTTATATGTAAGTTTAGTCATTTTAATAATAGAAGGAAACTGATAATTGGTTTGGATAGGTTATCATGATTGGATGGTTGCAGACCCAGTAAAAGCTGCAAGTACTAGGTTCTGATGGTGAATAAATTTTTGTGCCAGAGACAAGTTGTATAGTGCCATTTTTGTAACCAAGGGTTTGTGGCAAGACTTTTACCTTCCTCCTTCATTTTCTGTACCAACAATGTTATCTTTTCATTTTATGTTATGTATATATAATTATAGGTTAATGTTTATTTGAATTTTAGGAGGAAACACTCAGATGACTGAGCCGAGAGCTCTTACAGTAGACTATCTTGATTAGTAAACTCCTTTAGAGTGGTTCTTCCTTATGTTGTTGGGTTATTATTGTATACGGGTTGGGGTACCCCTTGTACCCTTTAATCAATATACTTTTAGCTTATCGAAAAAAAATATTGTATTTAAGCTTTTGTATGTAAATGTATGGTTTGTTGAGTTTTTCTAAATGCAATGGGATGGATAAACTGTTTAATGTCTTAGTTTTGTTGAGTGCATGTGGGAAATATAAAAAAACAATGTAAATAATTAAAAAAAAAGGGGAATAGGTAGTGTTTTCTTGAAAAAACGCTGCCTAAAGTTAAAAATAGATAGCGCTTCCTTGAGAAAACGCTATCTAAAGTATGTAATAGATTGCCTTATTACGCACTTTAGACAGCGCTTTCTCAAGGAAGCGCTATCTATTCCTACTTTCAGTAGCGCTTTCTTGAAAAAACACTGCCTAAAGTGACAAATAGATAGCGCTTCCTTGAGAAAGCGCTGTCTAAAGTATGTAATAGATTGTCTTATTACCAACTTTAGACAGCACTTTCTCAAGGAAGCGCTACCTATTCCTACTTTCAGTAGCGCTTTTTTAAGCGCTATTGAATCTCTCCCACCTTCAGTAGCGGGTGAATAGATAGCGCTTTGAAGTGCTACTAAAGGCCAAATGTGAGTCACCCGAAAGTTCATGCTTCTACTTTTCCCATCTATTATCAAGCTGCCATGGGACTTTCCTGTTAAAAATGAAAGCATCTACCACCACCTTTGAATCACATTCGAGCCACAACGAGGACCAACCCTTTTGCCGAGCAAGTTCAATTCCCATCATTGCTGCTACAAATTCTGCATGAAGGCCTGAAACTATACCAAGGAAAGCTGAAAAACAGCCCAAGACTCTCCCATTAGAATCCCTGAATATGCCTCCAGCAGCAGCATACCCTGGACAACCCTTAGCTGATCCATCAGAGTTGCACTTTATCCAACCAATCGTAGGAGGGAGCCAATCCACTTGTTTAATGCCATCCGCTTTAGCAAAGATGCCACCACAAAAAAGAACTTGATCACCTTAAAATCATCCATTGAATTGTTTGCAGTCCCTGCATTTGTCCAGTTCATAAAATCATCACAGGATGTTTTAAGAGGAAAACACCCTCCCAATTTCTCATGAGCCCCAAGGACAGCGTTGAAGTCACCTACGAATAACCAAGGACCAGGGAACCTTTGATTATCCAAAGTAACATAGAAAGCACAGCACTAGGAAGAGACAAAAATAACCACAGGATCCATTGAGTGTATACAAAAACACCATAAATTTGGAATTCTATTAACTCTATTATTAGAAGAAAAATGCTTTAAACCAAGACTCCTCCAAAAGGACTGGTGAATCTGATCCACTTCAATCCAAGGCTTAGTCAATAGCACCAAATCTGGTTTATTCTTTTTACACAGCTTTTTAAGCATTTGCATAGTTTCAGTGTTACCTATGCCTCTAGCATTCCAAATAATGGCTTTCATTAATCAAGATTACGTGGACCACCCCATTGGGAGTTAGGAACAACAACCTTAGCTTTGACACCTTTCTGTTTTTGTCTAAGCTTCTTTTGAGACTTAGTTAAAGCAACAGTGAAAGAAGAGTTGCCTGCTGCATCTTGAGCTCTAATTGCGGTAGGGGAAGGGTCATGCTCAAAATTCTCTTCTTCATCTGCCCATAATCTAGAAACAATTTGCATGTCCTTTCTAACATTTGGAGGAACAGGGTCGGAAAGAAACTCTGGTGACTTTGAATATGTTGAAGCTGCATTCCCCTCCAAAGAATCAGGAACCACCAGACTTTGTGAAATATGGTTTTCCTGTTCCAAAGTAGAATATATGTTATCATCCAGGTGAGGTTGGGATTCATCATAAATAGTCTTAATCGAGTCACGGTCCTCGTCAATCACCGGTTTCCTAGACTTCACAGCATCACCTAATCTTTGAAACACGGTGGCCATAGGCACTGTCTCATTAATCCATGTTGCTACCCCCCCTATCGAAAATTTTGTCTGTGTGTGGGCTACCAATGACCTGGTTAACAATATTTTGATCAGCCAAGCCATTAGCAACTTCACTAACCACCTGAGGCATTTGATCAACATGATCCTTCTTCAAACCGCTACCACCAAGACTAACCAGATCAACAACTGGTTTTTCTTGGTTCTCAACAACCTTATCTCCTTGATTAGCATCAATAGTCTGTTTTTGCTTAGGGACATATATTTTAGTACCCTTAGCAATCCCTCGATCCTCATTCTTTGCCAGAGATTCTTTACCAGGGTTGACTCTCTCACCCTTATTCATCTTGCAACTAGCCTCCTCATGGCCAATTATACCACAAAAGTTACTGTAAGCTGGTATGTTTTCATAGTCAATTTCCACGTAGAAAGCAAAGTCATTCCTTTCTACCATTATCTTGTTAGGAATTCTGCCTTTTAAATCAATCTCAACCAGGACCCTTGCAAAGTGACCCAAAGTTCTCGACCTAGTTGCTTCATCCAGAGTAATTGGAGTACCAACACCATTAGCTATATCAAATAGAATTTTTGGACGCCAATATTCTTGGGGGAGATCATAAATTCTCACTCAGCATTGCACCGGTGTTTGTCTTTGTTGATTCGGGTTAAATTCTGCACTCCACCGTGTCAATCTCAAGATCCCTGGACTTAAGCTCCATGAACCCGAGGACCATATACGAGTACAGTCTTCCTGGGATTGAAAACCAAACTCAAAGTAACCTTTTCCCAAAGGAGTCATTCTCCATTGTGATATTGGCTTCCACAATGCAGATATCTTGGAGCGCAAGTCAGTGATCTTAAGAGGCTGATTCCCATTTGCCATCAATAAGCGGCCATGAAGGCAATTCTTGGTGCTGTGAAGGCCAATATTGTACTCCTCCTCTGAAATCCAGATGGAGACAACACCACTTATGATTCGAGGACAAGGCAATTGAGACAATGAGATATCCATCGTGTTGCAAACCGGTTGAGCAAACGACTTTGGAGCAATCGGCTGAGCAGGTTGATCATGGATTTTGGCCAGAGGAGCAATCAGACTGTCAGGGTTTGAGGAACCATTGTTGGGAGGAGCAGATTTTGGGGGAGGAAGAATGTCAGGGAACATGAATTCCCACGGGCATTCGAGGAGAATGCCATGGGGGAACACATACAACCCTAAACTACCATGCAAACCCTAACATAGATTAATCTTTTCTTTTTGTACTTTAATTTAATTGCTTAAGATAGTTAATGATGTTTTTAATGCGTTCAAAGTTATTTGTAATTATTAGAACATTTTTTTACAATCATGCAGACCCATTTTTGAAGAAAATCATATAACAACATTATAGATACAAAATAAGAAACAAGAAATAAGAAATTCTTGGTTGAATCACTAAAAGTTAAATACATTGACCAACGAATGCTCAAGCGTAAAAACATTACACTTGTTTTTTGTTTTTATAACAAACTCTAATGCAAATTGAAATCAAGTGAAGAGCATAATACCCTATATTTGGATCTTGATTTCTGTTTGTTTTCATTTATACAATTATGAAATATGTCTTTTCTAACATTTGTCTCCTAACATTGTGGGCTACCAATGACCTGGTTCACAATATTTTGATCAGCCAAGCCATTAGCCACTTCACTAACAACCTGAGGCATTTGATCAACATGATCCTTCTTCAAACCGCTACCACCAAGACTAACCAGATCAACAACTGGTTTTTCTTGGTTCTCAAAAACCGTATCTCCTTGATTAGCATCAATAGTCTGTTTTTTCTTAGGGACATATATTTTAGTACCCTTAGCAATCCCTCGATCCTCATTCTTTGCCAGATATTCTTTACCAGGGTTGACTCTCTCACCCTTCTTCTTCTTGCAACTAGCCTCCTCATGGCCAATTATACCACAAAAGTTACTGTAAGCTGGTATGTTTTCATAGTCAATTTCCACGTAGAAATCAAAGTCATTCCTTTCTACCATTACACTACAAAAAAACAATTGTTTAGCGACCGTAATTTTCGGTCGCTAAACCATGTAAATCGGCCGCTATTTGTTTTAGCGACCGAATCAGAGACCGATTTATGATGGTTGCGGAATACCTGGTCGCTAAGGTTTTAGCTACCGAATTATTATTTCGGTCGCTAATTAGCGACCGTAAATTCGGTCGCTGTATAATAATAATTGGTCGCTATTAGGTTGTTCGCATTTTTTGGGTAACCATTTTTCGCGACCTATAATCGGTTGCTAATTCGGTCGCTAATTTTGGTTACTGTTAACCTATATTAGCGACGGATTTTTGGTCGCTATACATCATCTGTAAATCTTAAATAAAGTTTAGCGACCGAATTATTGGTTTCTAATTCGGTCGCTAAACTGGTTATTATTAATTTTTTTTTAATTTTAATTTTTATAATATTTTTTTTCTGATTTTCTTTAAACGTTAAAAAAATTACTAATAAAACACACCAAATAACTTATGAAATATACAATCATAAAAAATAATAAATATATATAAAAAGAATAATCGAAAATGTCGTACAAGAATCGTTTAAAGTCAAAAATATGGAGAGAAAAAATCGGACATGATGAGGGGGAGATGGAGGAATCCAATCATCCTCGCCGTCCGTACCATCGACGCTCGCTAGCCGATCGTCCTCTGCGATGAGCATCGATGATCGTGGCGGGCGGAATGGAGGAGCGGCAGCAGCGGCGGCACATCCGTCGAGCATCATCTCGAGCAACTGGAGTCTGGATCTCATCTCTGCTCCAACACCAGCCGCAATGTACCGCCTCGCTGATGCTCGCCGCATCATCCTGTGTGCCCGAGCCAATCGGTGCAATCTAGTTAGCCATCTGCTGCTCTCTCTCGCTCTTCTCCCAAAGCTCCGCGTTCAGCTGCGTGATGGTGTCCTGCATTTAGTGGAACTGCTCCTGAGGGACGGTATCGGCGCAGCAAGGAGCAGGCGTGCCGGATGATGAAGCGATGAACTCGGCTCCCAGTGTCCGAGGCCATACACGTGCCCCTTCTTGTTCCCGCCCCGACGACCTCCAAATAAATGGCATTATCATCGACGGAGACAGAGAGCAGCCATCATCACCAGTCCAAAGCCTCATCTTGTGACTGTGAGGCACGCGATATGGCATCGTCCTTCTTCTCGTTGAAGCCCGCCTACAAAGTATAGTTGAATAGATTTAGTTAAAATAATTATATCCAATATTAACAAATCATTTATAATAAATTACAAGTAAACACTAAATTATTTTTTTGCTTACAGCATAGTTACGGGCCTTGTCGTTGACCCATGTCCCCGACTTCAACTTCTTCGTCCTCTCCACCAACTCCATAGCCATGGGGCCCACTGTTTCTATGCTTTCTGCACAGAATAATATAATATTAAATTCATAAGAATAATTAAAAATGAAAACTAATTAATTAAATAGTATATTAAGTCAAAAGTTTAATGTATTACCAGCTCGTCGTAGTGGGCGGCGACTGATTTAGACCCACCGGTCCAAGCACATGCGCCACCATCAGAAGCTCGATTACGCCGAGCTGTGGCCTGGATCTCCTGGAACTTCTCAGTAGCCCAAGATCTGGTCCAGCTGCCTCTTGATCTCAGGATCCACCCACCTCCCCTTATTCTGCCCCTTCCTCAGCTTGTTCATCAGATTCTTCATTACCAGTGAGCCTTTATGCTCAAATATGTCCCTGACGAGAGCCTCTAAAGCTAAGTCCCACCTATACTCTTTCTGCAACTTACAGTTGTTAGGAAATTCGTGTGTACATATATATAATGTAAATTTAATTTAAAAAACTTAATAAACTGTTACCTTAAACTCTAGAAACAACTGATCCCTATGGCCCAGTGGGATGGCCTTCCATGTAGGCCATGGACCATCAAGCTTGCGTCGCAGGATCTTCGATATCGAATCAGAAGGGCCCTTCGCGGGCAGAAAGCTGTAGCAAAATTAGAGCATTAATAAATGTTATAGTTAAATTTTAAAAACAAGTAAATAGAAATTAACGATACTTTATATATATTAAAAAATTAAATTAGCATACTCGTTATCCCCCCTGGGGATAAGAAGAATCCTCCTGTCGGATGGACCACGACTCTCCTGTCCCGATGATGATGATGGTCCTATCGTCGTAGGTGTGGATGATGAGGGTGCAGCCTGTGTCCCGACCACATGAGGATGGGTGGGGGGTGCAACTCCATCACCCTGAGGTGTCCCGTCAACAGAGGTGCTGGTAGGATAGTCTCGATCTGAAGGCTGTGGGTCGGCCGGCGAAGGGACTCTCGTAGCACGACCTCCACGACGACCTCCACGACGACCCCTACCTCTGGAGGAATCTGCCATCTGTGAAAAAAATGAATATATGATTACACAACAGTGTCAATAATACAAAAATAAATTACCTAATAAGTAGAATGACATTCACACAATGAATTATGACATAAATAAATTACCTAAGTAGAATCTCCGTCACTAAATTCACCCCCAGTCTCATCAGTATCACTTGATCGGAATGTACCTTCGCTAGATGCGTCCAACTCAGATTGATCCATCAACTCTCTTTCAACTTCTTCCCCATTTCCGGAAATGTCCGCCAGAGAATTAACAATAATGTCCGGCGTAATTTGCAACGGTACGTGGGGTCTTGAAAACTCATCATCTTGGTACGGAGCATCTTTTTCAGGCTGGTTGATTACATTATCAGTAATTATACTGCGAGCCTTTATCTTAATAACACCCAACCAGCCATGATGTCCTTCGGGATATGGCGAGTAATAAACCTACTCTGACTGTTGTGAAAAAATGAATGGGTCGTACGCCTTATTATACCTTTGAGACAGCCTAACTTGAACAACACCATAATTTTTTATCTATTTTTGTCCCTACGTCAAGAGTAGGATCAAACCAATCACACTTGAAGATAACTAATTTCATCACGGGGAAACCGGTATAATCGAGTTCAAGGATGTCGATTAGAACCCCATAGAAATCATCCTCTACATTGCCATCAGTGGCTCGCACACAAACACCATAGTTACACGTCTGCATTCCTTCATTCCATGTTTTTGTGTTAAATTTATATCCATTTACAATATAAGTATTCCATGATGTAACCCATCTGTTAGGCCCCCATGCCAAATTTGTCAACAATGGATTTTGAACATTGTTTTCTGGATCTAGTACCTAAACAATCAAATATTATATTATTCTTATACATGCTATATATTTAAGGAGATAAAATGTATGCTTCAAAAAATTAAGATGCTTAACCTACATATTTACTGAACCACGTAGCAAAGTGAGAAGTAATTTCTCGATCAACCTGATCATTTGAAATGTCAGGTTGGAGATCCCTTAGAAAATTGTCGTACATCCTACATATGGGAGATTAACTGCAGGACGATTAATAATAATAAATGTCAATTGAACTTATTAAAGACGTTGTAGAAACTTACTCTAAATATGGTGCCACCTCTTCATAATTTTGAAGGATATACAGATGAGCAGCATTAATGTCACGCTGCTCCAAGAAATATCCTTTTGATTTGCCACTAAATCTGCCCTGGATAGTTGAATATTGATATAGGAGGACTAGTTGAACATCCTTCGCCCGAATCAACGTTTCTAGGCATCCTTGTCCTTCTCGTGTTAACTTCGTCCGGATAGTAATAAGAGGCAAAAGTGGAAGTCTCCTCTACTAAGTATGCTTCACAAATGGAACCCTCCACTCGTGCCTTGTTCTTGACTTTGTGTTTAAGGGAGTGCAGGAACCTATTAAAGAGGGATACATACAAATAATTACTAGTTTTAGGGAAAGCTAAACTACGCTCTCGTGTTCGTGAATTTCATATGTATTAAGTAAAATAGTTGATGTTGTTTACCTCTCAAATGGATACATCCAGCGGTATTGGACTGGGCCACCAACTCTTGCTTCGTAAGGTAGATGAACTGGCAGGTGTTCCATGGAATCAAAGAAACTCGGCGGGAAGATTTGCTCCAGCTTACATAACAAAATGGGTATCTTGACTTCCATATCCTTTAATTGATTCACATTTAGTGTTGTCGATGTAAGCTCCCTGAAAAAGTGGCTAAGCTCAACAAGTGGGTTCCAAATTTGCTTCGGTAATGCGTCGAACGCAATTGGAAGCAACCGTTGCATGAACACGTGGCAATCATGACTCTTCATTCCATGTAACTTTGCTTCCTTAATGTCAACACATCTACCCATATTGGAAGCATACCCATCTGGTAACTTTAGTTCTTTAACCCACTTACAGACGGCCAATTTCTGTGCTTTGCTTAGTGTATAACTTGCCTTCGGTTTGATAAGTCTGCCACGACCACCGTCTTGCAACTCAAGCTCCTTCCGATTACAAATGTCAGCCAGGTCCAATCGGGCTTTATTTGTATCCTTTGTCATCCCCTTGATTTCCATCACAGTGTCAAACACATTCCTCTCAGTATGTATGACATCAATGTTGTGACGGAGTAGCTGCGTCCTCCAATACGGCAACCTCCAAAATATACTTTGTTTTGTCCAATTATGGTTGACGCCATAATCAGGAATATGTTCTCCTTGGGTTTCATGGCCGAGCGGTAAGTACTGTACTCTGCGCCATACATTAGGACCAGTCAAACATGGTGGATGCGGTGTTCTCTCCGCACAACGCTTCTTGAATGCATTCTTGTTCCGCCTATAAGGATGATCTTCTGGAAGCAATTAACGATGACAATCAAAATATGAGATCTTTCGATTGTTTTTAAGCGTGAATGCCTTCGATCGCTCCATACATATTGGGCATCCAAGCTTCCCCGCGGTCATCCAACCCGACATCATCCCATAAGCAGGAAAGTCGTTGATCGTCCACATTAAAGCTGCTTTCATGATGAAATTCTGCCTCAAAGATACGTCATATGTCAACACACCATCATTCCACAGAAGATTGTCAACTCATCTATCGGTGGCTGCAAGTACACATCAATCTTACCTTTTGGATTAGACGGACCTGAATTATGACTGTTAGGAACATAAACTCCCGCTTCATGCACATCCCCGGGGAAGATTGTACGGAGTCGGGATAACCGCCAACAAGAGTATGCTTTTCCAGATCGCCCAAAAGGATTAAATCCATCGCCAGATAACTCCAATCGGACATTGCGAGGTCCTGCGAAAATGCCATATGAACCCTATCAAAATGCTTCCAAGCTTCTCCATCAGATGGATGACACAAGATATCTTGCTCCCTCTCATGCTCACTATGCCACCTCATGTGAGCTGCAGTGGCCATTGAAGAGTACAATCTTGTAAGTCTTGGCACGAGCGGAAAGTACCACATCTTTTTTAGCGACCTCTTCTTCTCAATGCCCATCCTAGTGGTTGTATTATACCGATCCGTACCACAAAATCGACAACACGTTATGCTTTCCTCTGAATCATCCTTACAGTACAAACATACATCCATTCGGGCAACAATCAATTTTCAAACACCCCGCACTCCAAATTTTCCACGGACTTCTTAGCATGATAAAAACTTGTAGGCATCCGATTGCCTTCTCGGCAACGCCTTGACACCGACCTGTGAGGCGATTAAAACAGCCTTTCGGCATATTGTAGTCAGATTTGATACTCAACCATTCCATGCACATCGACAACTCTGTGTACTCCTGACATCCTTCCCACAATGGAGATCGTGCAGCACTTAGCATATCATAGAATCTTTGAGCTTCGGGATTCGGATTCTCCTTTATGTATTGGGAACCCATTCCACCATCTTCTCCCCCATCTTCTTCTAGTACAACACCAACCAATGGTCCAACATGATCCATTATCATCTGCTCGTATGGATTCAATTCTTCCCTCCCGTCACCACTTCCATAGTACGAACCTTCAGCCACAATCGGGTTTAAGTCAGGCAACGTCTCACCATGGTTACTCCACCAATAGTAATCAAGCATGAAGCCCTTCTCATAAAGATCGGCTACAACTCCATCCACACTTTTGAAAGATTGACACTTGCATTTTTTGCAAGGACACCTCAATTGATCACCGCCCAGCGGTATAAATCTCTCCTGGCTAACAACAAACTCTATAAACTCACCCACTCCAACTCTATACTCTTCCCTAAGATGTTTATTCCGATCCAACCTACGATACATCCATTTTCGATTCTCCGGAATATCCGTTGTTGGCAATTAAATAGCCTGACCAATCCTACAATAACACTTATATATTACGGTGCATTCCAATAACTCCATCAATCTCGTTCTTATGACAAGGTATGAACCTATCCCATTCGAGAAGAAACCTTTGTCACACTCGACTACTAATAGTTATTCCCATATTCAAATACCTTATACTTGACAAAATTTCGGCAGCATTTCCCATCGGTCTCCAAGTTACACGACTCGAGCACGGTCAGAATCACCGCGATCAAGTATGCACCAGGAGAACAAAAGGAAATGCATCAGACCGAGATTTCAACAAGTATATAAGGCATTTGAACATTGAAATGATTATTGTACGAGTGTGAAAAAGGTTTTTTCCCAAACTGTCCCACTTGGACAATTCAAGATTCAATACAATGAGCATGCATACCTTGATAAGTTACGCATGCTCATTAATATTGAATCTCAAATATGAAACTAAGGCTTTCGTAAATTAATTATTAACTCTAACAGAAAATAAAACCATTAACCTATAAATATTGCAACATTGTTGAGTTTATATAAATTGCAGCGTAAATCAATACAAACTTAGATTAAATATTGTAGCAAACATTCTATTGAGCTTCGTTCTCCACTAACAAGTAGCAGTTAATTGTCAAACACATGCATAATTTCTAAATTATCAGCACACAACCAGCATCCCGCCTTTTGGACAGGATCACATCCTATTGAGCTCCGCTCTCCACTAACAAACAACACATATTGACAAACACATGCATAAACATTAAATTAATTATCAGCATACAATCAGACAAGATCACATCCTATTGAGCTCAGCTCTCCACTGCCAAACAAGACGATAATTCACATAATACATTACACTGAGTGTTCAGAGAACTGACCTGAGAGAGAAAACACAACTGAGCAAGGATAAGTGGAGGAGCCGGTAGAAGAATATGACAACAAGGACCTATCGTGCATAAATGAAATTATTCATTTCAACTCAAATCACTATTCTATTATGTTAAATTGTTATACCTAAATAATTTATCTCATGAATATCTAGTGTTAAAGCATGTGCTCACGAAAAAATAATCAATGAAGCATAAAAAATAATAAGATTGGAGAGCTGAAGGTCAATTTATTTTGATTTCGACTTTTTTTTAAAAAATTATCCTTAAATCGGGCCTAACTGTTTACACAAATCGAATCAATATATTACATATCCAGTACCATAAAAAAAATGTGGATAATGCTAGAATTTCTTTCTATCAAAGAGAAGATTTTCCATGTTGTTCAATGTTCATGTTAGTAAACATGACAGTGCCCATTAAAATAGAAAATAATAGAGAGAAAAATGAAAGGTGTAATTGATTGAATGAGAAAGTTTATTACATCAAGTCATATATAAAAGTGACTTATATTATATGTAAGATAAAGCAACTGATTTGCAACTAACCACTAATTAACTATATTAATTATATGATCTAATAGTCCATCCTAGATAGACAAGATGTTAGGGTCTTAGTTAGTAGGGAAAAATTGTCATAACTCACAAAGTCCATTTCTATGATTTTCTAGAATTTAAATCATAAAAATCAAGGAATATGGAAAGTTGTAGCAACTTAGTGATTTGAATGAAAAACATGAAGAGAAAGGAAGGATGATCATTGATCACTAGACAAGCACAGATATCAAATTTGGAGATTTGTTTCCCTTTATGCAAAGAGTTACAAATTTTTGAAATCCAAGAGTAAAATAAAATGGTATGGTTCGGCCAAGTGGGGGAAAATAGGGGAGAAATTTTTTTTCATCAAATCATTTGGCAAGCATGAAGAGTATGATTATAGAAGCACCAATATTAAGTTTCAAGACTTAAATCAATGGGTACAAAGAGTTATGATTTTTCTACCATTTTCAAGCTTAATTCTTTTTGAACAAAATTAAGAACAAGCATGAAGCTAATCAACTCAACATCAATTGTAATGAAGAAAGGTTGGAGGAAAATTACCTCTAAGTGATGATCCTTGAGTAAGAAATCAAGACACCTTGAGAAACTAAGAGAAAAGAGAGAAATGTGTTGGATGAAAAAATGAAAATGATGAGTAACAAAAACACACATCCCTAAACTCACACACATACACTAAACACACACACATACACTAAACACACATCTCTGCACACACACACACACACACACACACACACACAAACATCCCAAACAGACACACACACATACACTAAACACACATCTCTGCACACACACACACACAAACATCCCAAACAGACACACACACAGGGCACCCCAAATGCACAATACACATCAAACACACACATCAAACACGGTGAGACACACCTACCCTATGATTACAATCCAATTGAACACACAAACTTTAGTACACAGAACACACAACAAACACACACTCACAACACACACACACACACAACACAACAAACACACACACAACACCAATGTACACACAACACACAACAGAAACAACAATGTAGAGAAAGACAACGAGAGAAGCAATTACCTTGGTCAGTGTGAGGGAGGGCGTTGTGGTGGTGGTGGTGTGAGCAATGTGACCAGAATGAGCCCTGAAATGAGGGGGGAAATGATAGACAGTGACATAGTGAGACAATGAGATAGAGAGATGGAGTAGAGGAGAGCTTACCTGAGCAGAGGGGAGATGACGGTGGTGACGACCGGAGGTGTCTTGGGGTGTTGAGGTGGCCAAAGCGCGCGCCGTAGAAGAGAGAAACAGTGGGTGGGAGAGAGAAAACGACGAAAAAAATGAGGAAGAAGGAGGTTCTGTCGAATTTAGGGATTTCAGTTTTAGCGACCGAATTAATTCGGTCGCTAATTCGGTCGCTAATACGGTTAGTTTTAATTTGAATTTGTAATTTTAGCGACCGATTTAAATTTCGGTCGCTAACACGCGCAATTTTATTTTTTCAACGCGCCATTTAGCGACCGAATTAATATCGGTCGCAAATATAAATAAAGTTTAAAGTGTGAATTCATAAATTATGGACGGATTTATAAATCGGTCGCTAATATAAACACAGTTTGACCGTTGCATTTAATTCGGTCGCCATTTCGGTCGCCAACAATTCATAAATTTCTGACTTTTACTTTCCTTTGTTTAGCGACCGAAGTAGCGACCGATATCTCTGCTACGCTCTATTTCGGTCGCTGTTTCGGTCGCAGAATCAACTCTAACCAGTGTTTCATGTAGATCCTACAATCGGTCTCTATTTCGGTCGCAAAAAGGAACCTAAAAATTCGGTCACTATTTTCGGTCGCTAAATGACCTTTTTTTTGTAGTGTTATCTTGTTAGGAATTATGCCTTTTAAGTCAATCTCAACCAGGACCCTTGCAAAGTGACCCAAAGTTCTCGACCTAGTTGCTTCATCCAGAGTAATTGGAGTACCAACACCATTAGCTATTTCAAATAGAATTTTTGGACGCCAATATTATTGAGGGAGATCATAAATTCTAACTCAGCATTGCACCGGTGTTTCTCTTTGTTGATTCGGGTTAAATTCTTCACTCCACCGTGTCAATCTCAAGTCCCTGGACTTAAGCTCCAAGAACCCGAGGACCATATACGAGTAAAGTCTTCCTGGGATTGAAAACCAAACTCAAAGTAACCTTTTCCCAAAGGAGTCATTCTCCATTGTGATATTGGCTTCCACAATGCAAATAGCTTGGAGCGCAAGTCAGTGATCTTAAGAGGCTGGTTCCCATTTGCCATCAATAAGCGGCCATGAAGGCAATTCTTGGTGCTGTGAAGGCCAATATTGTACTCCTCCTCTGAAATCTTGTTGGAGACAGCACCACTTATGATTCGAGGATGAGGCAATTGAGACAATGAGGAAACATTGTTGAGAGGAGCAGATTTTGGGGGAGGAAGAATGTCAGGGAACATGAATTCCCATGGGCATTCGAGGAGAATGCCATGGAGGAACACATACAACCCTACACTACCATGCAAACCCTAACATAGATTAATCTTTTCTTTTTGTACTTTTATTTAATTGCTTAAGATAGTTAACGATGTTTTTAATGCGTTCAAAGTTATTTGCAATTATTTGAACATTTTTTTACAATCATGCAGACCCATTTTTGAAGAAAATCATATAACAACAATATAGATACAAAATAAGAAACAAGAAATAAGAAATTCTTGGTTGAATCACTGAAGTTAAATACATAGACCAACGAATGCTCAAGAGTAAAAACATTACACTTGTTTTTTGTTTTTATAACAAACTCTAATGCAAATTGAAATCAAGTGAAGAGCATAATACCCTATATTTGGATCTTGATTTCTGTTTGTTTTCATTTATATAATTATGAAATATGTCTTTTCTAACATTTGTCTTCTAACATTGTGGGCTACCAATGACCTGGTTCACCATATTTTGATCAGCCAAGCCATTAGCCACTTCACTAACCACCCGAGGCATTTGATCAACATGATCCTTCTTCAAACCGCTACCACCAAGACTAACCAGATCAACAACTGGTTTTTCTTGGTTCTCAACAACCTTATCTCCTTGATTTGAATCAATAGTCTGTTTTTGCTTAGGGACATATATTTTAGTACCCTTAGCAACCCTCCATCCTCATTCTTTGCCAGAGATTCTTTACCAGGGTTGACACTCTCACCCTTCTTCTTCTTGCAACTAGCCTCCTCATGGCCAATTATACCACAAAAGTTACTGTAAGCTGGTATGTTTTCATAGTCAATTTCCACGTAGAAATCAAAGTCATTCCTTTCGACCATTATCTTGTTAGTTATTCTGCCTTTTACATCAATCTCAACCAGGACCGTTGCAAAGTGACCCAAAGTTATCGACCTAGTTGCTTCATCCAGAGTAATTGGAGTACCAACACCATTAGCTATTTCAAATAGAATTTTTGGACGCTAATATTCTTGGGGGAGATCATAAATTCTCACTTAGCATTGCATCGGTGTTTGTCTTTGTTGATTCGGGTTAAATTCTGCACTCCACCGTGTCAATCTCAAGATCCCTGGACTTAAGCTCCATGAACCCGAGGACCATATACGAGTACAGTCTTCCTGGGATTGAAAACAAACTCAAAGTAACCTTTTCCCAAAAGAGTCATTCTCCATTGTGATATTGGCTTCCACAATGCAGATAGCATGGAGCGCAAGTCAGTGATCTTAAGAGGCTGGTTCCCATTTGCAATCAATAAGCGGCCAAGAAGGCAATTCTTGGTGCTGTGAAGGCCAATATTGTACTCCTCCTCTGAAATTTTGATGGAGACAGCACCACTTATGATTCGAGGACGAGGCAATTGAGACAATGAGATATCCATCGTGTTGCATACCACTTGAGCAAACGACTTTGGAGCAGTCGGCTGAGCAGGTTTATCATGGATTTTGGCCGGAGGAGCGATCAGACTGTCAGGGTTTGAGGGACCATTGTTGGGAGGAGCATATTTTGGGGGAGGAAGAATGTCAGGGAACATGAATTCCCATGGGCATTCGAGGAGAATGCCATGGGGGAACACATACAACCCTAGACTACCATGCAAACCCTAACATAGATTAATCTTTTCTTTTTGTACTTTAATTTAATTGCTTAAGATAGTTAATGATTTTTTTAATGCGTTCAAAGTTATTTGCAATTATTTGAACATTTTTTTACAATCATGCAGACCCATTTTTGAAGAAAATCATATAACAACATTATAGATACAAAATAAGAAACAAGAAATAAGAAATTCTTGGTTGAATCACTGAAAGTTAAATACATTGACCAACGAATGCTCAAGCGTAAAAACATTACACTTGTTTTTTTTTTATAACAAACTCTAATGCAAATTGAAATCAAGTGAAGAGCATAATACCCTATATTTGGATCCTGATTTCTGTTTGTTTTCATTTATACAATTATGAAATATGTCTTTTCTAACATTTGTCTTCTAACATTGTGGGCTACCAATGACCTGGTTCACAATATTTTGATCAGCAAGCCGTTAGCCACTTCACTAACCACCTGAGGCATTTGATCAACATGATCCTCCTTCAAACCGCTACCACCAAGACTAACCAGATCAACAACTGGTTTTTCTTGGTTCTCAACAACCGTATCTCCTTGATTAGCATCCATAGCCTGTTTTTGATTAGGGACAAATATTTTAGTACCCTTAGCAATCCCTCGATCCTCATTCTTTGCCAGAGATTCTTTACCAGGGTTGACACTTGTTGACGGTTCTAGGCAAGTATACCTAGTCGTACAAGTAATACGGTGGTGAGACCGATATCGTTCCCACGAGGATTGGATTTCAAATACCAATTCACAAGTTCAGCAGCTATCTAGACTAAACAAAGAATTCAAAACAAACAAAACAAAAGGAATAAAATCTTTTTGTATTTTTATCGAATACTTGGAATGCGAAAAGAATATGTTGTGATTAAACTTCACCAAACCTCTGCCTCATGTACTACCAGGACTAGATACCTCCCATTCATGCTTCAAATATTAGAATCAATCCACTAAATTACTCAAGCCCTGATTCCTCAGATGACAAGAGCCTAAATCCACTAATAGACCCTAATTCCTTAGGTGGCCTAGATTAATGAATTTGCATTAGGATTAGGGATTACACGATTACTAATAAACCAAACTCTATTCCTAGATGCAAGGTTTACTAGGTGGTTAATTTCAGTTCTGGTTTTAATACGAATTTTCCAATTACATATCGAAACACTAATCAAGTCATGGGGGTGCTAGCCACAACAGGCATTAAGCATGGAAATCAATCACTAATAGAGAAACATAAACACAGATTAATCAGTCAAGACAAATACATGAAGTTTAGTTTAGTTACATCTAATCCCAACCAAAAAGGGATTTAGCCACTCATGGTTATAGAGAAAGCCAAAATAAAATCAATAGAGAAAAGGGAAAGGAAGAACTCCATGACAGCTTCCCACAGTAGTCCAGCAGCCCCTCTCAGCAGCTCCCTTCTAGGGTTGGAACCCTTTTCGCAGCCTCCAAGAATCCTTTAGGTTAAAAGTTGTCTGATGGATCCGTGTCAGAGACCCCCCAGAATCCCCTTTTCTATCTGTTGCGCTCTTTATTTATAGAGTGGCCGCGCGTCATGGCCGTGATGGCCATCACGGCCAGACCGTGACGTGTTCTGGAGTGGGCGCGCTTTCAAATTTGGAGCATCACGGCCGTGAGCCTCATCACTGCTAGGCCGTGATCAGTTCTGTCTGGCCTGTCACGGCCGTGATGGGCATCACGGCTAGGCCGTGACAGCTTCTGACTTTTGCCTTCAATCTTCTTGATCATGGCCGTGATGGTTATCACGACCAGGCCGGGATGGGCTCTGTTTGGCACATATTCTTCACCTTCTTAGCTCTATTTCATCCAAGCTCCATCATGACTGATTTTGATCATTTTTACATTAATTTATGCAAAACAACACCAAGAAGCCGCTTCACCCGTTCCAAGGGAAAAACTAACTAAAATCAAATAAAGAATGCCTAATATATATGAAAAATGCATGGAAAAGTGTAGAGGAAATATGATGTAAAATCACAGTATCAACGCTCTCACCCTTCTTCTTCTTGCAACAGGCCTCCTTATGGCCAATTATACCATAAAAGTTACAGTAAGCTGGTATGTTTTCAAAGTCAATTTCCACGTAGAAAAGAAAGTCATTCCTTTCTACCATTATCTTGTTAGGAATTCTGCCTTTTAAATCAATCTCAACCAGGATCCTTGCAAAGTGACCCAAAGTTCTCGACCTAGTTGCTTCATCTAGAGTAATTGGAGTACCAACACCATTAGCTATTTCAAATAGAATTTTTGGACACCAATATTCTTGGGGGAGATCATAAATACTCACTCAGTATTGCACCGGTTTTTGTCTTTGTTGATTAGGGTTAAATTCTGCACTCCACCATGTCAATCTCAAGATCCCTGGACTTAACCTCCAAGAACCCGAGGACCATATACGAGTAAAGTCTTCCTGGGATTGAAAACCAAACTCAAAGTAACCTTTTCCCAAAGGAGTCATTCTCCATTGTGATATTGGCTTCCACAATGCAGATAGCTTGGAGCGCAAGTCAGTGATCTTAAGAGGCTGATTCCCATTTGCCATCAATAAGCAGCCATGAAGGCAATTCTTGGTGTTGTGAAGGCCAATATTGTACTCCTCCTCTAAAATCTTCATGGAGACAGCACCACTTATGATTCGAGGACGAGGCAATTGAGACAATGCAATATCCATCGTGTTGCATACCGCTTGAGCAAACGACTTTGGAGCAGTCGGCTGAGCAGGTTGATCATGGGTTTTGGCCGGAGGAGCAATCAGACTGTCAGAGTTTGAGGAAACATTGTTGAGAGGAGAAGATTTTGGGGGAGGAAGAATGTCAGGGAACATGAATTCCCATGGGTATTCGAGGAGAATGCCATGGAGGAACACATACAACCCTAGACTACCATGCAAACCCTAACATAGATTAATCTTTTCTTTTTGTACTTTAATTTAATTGCTTAAGATAGTTAATGATGTTTTTAATGCGTTCAAAGTTATTTGCAATTATTAGAACATTTTTTTACAATCATGCAGACCCATTTTTGAAGAAAATCATATAACAACAATATAGATACAAAATAAGAAACAAGAAATAAGAAATTCTTGGTTGAATCACTGAAAGTTAAATACATAGACCAACGAATGCTCAAGCGAAAAAACATTACACTTGTTTTTTGTTTTTATAACAAACTCTAATGCAAATTGAAATCAAGTGAAGAGCATAATACCCTATATTTGGATCTTGATTTCTGTTTGTTTTCATTTATACAATTATGAAATATGTCTTTTCTAACATTTGTCTTCTAACATTGTGGGCTACCAATGACCTGGTTCACAACATTTTGATCAGCCAAGCCATTGGCCACTTCACTAACCACCCGAGGCATTTGATCAACATGATCCTTCTTCAAACCGCTACCACCAAGACTAACCAGATCAACAACTGGTTTTTCTTGGTTCTCAACAACCTTATCTCCTTGATTAGCATCAATAGTCTGTTTTTGCTAAGGGACATATATTTTAGTACCCTTAGCAATCCCTCAATCCTCATTCTTTGCCAGAGATTCTTTACGAGGGTTGACACTCTCACCTTTCTTCTTCTTGCAACTAGCCTCCTCATGGCCAATTATACCACAAAAGTTACTGTAAGCTGTTATGTTTTCATAGTCAATTTACGTAGAAATCAAAGTCATTCCTTTCTACCATTATCTTGTTAGTTATTATGCCTATTAAAACAATCTCAACCAGGACCCTTGAAAAGTGACCCAAAGTTCTCGACCTAGTTGCTTCATCCAGAGTAATTGGAGTACTAACACCATTAGCTATTTCAAATAGAATTTTTGGACGCCAATATTCTTGGGGGAGATCATAAATTCTCACTCAGCATTGCACCGGTGTTTGTCTTTGTTGATTCTGGTTAAATACTGCACTCCACCGTGTCAATCACAAGATCCCTGGACTTAAGCTCCAAGAACCCGAGGACCATATACGAGTAAAGTCTTCCTGGGATTGAAAACCAAACTCAAAGTAACCTTTTCCCAATGGAGTCATTCTCCATTGTGATATTGGCTTCCACAATGCAGATAGCTTGGAGCGCAAGTCAGTGATCTTAAGAGGCTGATTCCCTTTTGCCATCAATAAGCGGCCATGAAGGCAATTCTTGGTGCTGTGAAGGCCAATATAGTACTCCTCCTCTGAAATCTTGATGGAGACAGCACCACTTATGATTCGAGGACGAGACAATTGAGACAATGGGATATCCATCGTGTTGCATACCGCTTGAACAAACGACTTTGGAGCAGTCGGTTGAGCAGGTTGATCATCGATTTTGGCCTGAGGAGCAATCAGGCTGTCAGAATTTGAGGAAATAATGTTGAGAGGAGCAGATTTTGGGGGAGGAAGAATGTCAGGGAACATGAATTCCCATGGGCATTCGAGGAGAATGCCATGGAGGAACACATGCAACCCTAGACTACCATGCAAACCCTAACATAGATTAATCTTTTCTTTTTGTACTTTAATTTAATTGCTTAAGATAGTTAAAAATGTTTTTAATGCGTTCAAAGTTATTTATAATTATTAGAACATTTTTTTCCAATCATGCAGACTCATTTTTGAAGAAAATCATATAACAACATTATAGATACAAAATAAGAAACAAGAAATAAGAAATTCTCGGTTGAATCACTGAGAGTTAAATACATAGACAAACGAATGCTCAAGCGTAAAAACTTTACACTTGTTTTTTGTTTTTATAACAAACTCTAATGCAATTTGAAATCAAGTGAAGAGCATAATACCCTATATTTGGATCTTGATTTCTGTTTGTTTTCATTTATACAATTATGAAATATGTCTTTTCTAACATTTGTCTTCTAACCTTGTGGGCTACCAATGACCTGGTTCACAATATTTTGATCAGCTAAGCCATTAGCCACTTCACTAACCACCCGAGGCATTTGATCAACATGATCCTTCTTCAAACCGCTACCACCAAGACTAACCAGATCAACAACTGGTTTTTCTTGGTTCTCAACAACCTTATCTCCTTGATTTGAATCAATAGTCTGTTTTTGCTTAGGGACATATATTTTAGTACCCTTAGCAACCCTCCATCCTCATTCTTTGCCAGAGATTCTTTACCAGGGTTGACACTATCACCCTTCTTCTTCTTGCAACTAGCCTCCTCATGGCCAATTATACCACAAAAGTTACTGTAAGCTGGTATGTTTTCATAGTCAATTTACGTAGAAATCAAAGCCATTCCTTTCTACCATTATCTTGTTAGTTATTCTGCCTATTAAATCAATCTCAACCAGGACCCTTGCAAAGTGACCCAAAGTTCTCGACCTAGTTGCTTCATCCAGAGTAATTGGAGTACTAACACCATTAGCTATTTCAAATAGAATTTTTGGATGCTAATATTCTTGGGGGAGATCATAAATTCTCACTCAGCATTGCACCGGTGTTTGTCTTTGTTGATTCGGGTTAAATTCTGCACTCCACCGTGTCAATCTCAAGATCCCTGGACTTAAGCTCCAAGAACCCGAGGACCATATACGAGTAAAGTCTTCCTGGGATTGAAAACCAAACTCAAAGTAACCTTTTCCCAATGGAGTCATTCTCCATTGTGATATTGGCTTCCACAATGCAGATAGCTTGGAGCGCAAGTCAGTGATCTTAAGAGGCTGATTCCCTTTTGCCATCAATAAGCGGCCATGAAGGCAATTCTTGGTGCTGTGAAGGCCAATATAGTACTCCTCCTCTGAAATCTTGATGGAGACAGCACCACTTATGATTCGAGGACGAGACAATTGAGACAATGGGATATCCATCGTGTTGCATACCGCTTGAACAAACGACTTTGGAGCAGTCGGTTGAGCAGGTTGATCATCGATTTTGGCCTGAGGAGCAATCAGGCTGTCAGAATTTGAGGAAATAATGTTGAGAGGAGCAGATTTTGGGGGAGGAAGAATGTCAGGGAACATGAATTCCCATGGGCATTCGAGGAGAATGCCATGGAGGAACACATGCAACCCTAGACTACCATGCAAACCCTAACATAGATTAATCTTTTCTTTTTGTACTTTAATTTAATTGCTTAAGATAGTTACAAATGTTTTTAATGCGTTCAAAGTTATTTATAATTATTAGAACATTTTTTTCCAATCATGCAGACTCATTTTTGAAGAAAATCATATAACAACATTATAGATACAAAATAAGAAACAAGAAATAAGAAATTCTCGGTTGAATCACTGAGAGTTAAATACATAGACAAACGAATGCTCAAGCGTAAAAACTTTACACTTGTTTTTTGTTTTTATAACAAACTCTAATGCAATTTGAAATCAAGTGAAGAGCATAATACCCTATATTTGGATCTTGATTTCTGTTTGTTTTCATTTGTACAACTATGAAATATGTCTTTTCTAACATTTGTCTTCTAACATTGTGGACTACCAATGACCCGGTTCACAATATTTTGATCAGCCAAGCCAATAGCCACTTCACTAACCACCTGAGGCATTTGATCAACATGATCCTTCTTCAAACCGCTACCACCAAGACTAACCAGATCAACAAATGGTTTTTCCTGGTTCTCAACAACCTTATCTCCTTGATTAGCAACAATAGTCTGTTTTTGCTTAGGGACATATATTTTAGTACCCTTAGCAACCCCTCGATCCTAATTCTTTGCCAGAGATTCTTTACAAGGCTTGACACTCTCACCCTTCTTCTTCTTGCAACTAGCCTCCTCATGGCCAATTATGCCACAAAAGTTACAGTAAGCTGGTATGTTTTCATAGTCAATTTCCATGTAGAAAGCATAGTCATTCCTTTCTACCATTATCTTGTTAGGAATTATACCTTTTATATCAATCTCAACCAGGACCCTTGCAAAGTGACCCAAAGTTCTCGACCTAGTTGCTTCATCCAGAGTAATTGGAGTACCAACACCATTAGCTATTTCAAATAGAATTTTTGGACGCCGATATTCTTGGGGGAGATCATAAACTCTCACTCAGCATTGCACCGGTGTTTGTCGTTGTTGATTCGGGTTAAATTCTGCACTCCACCGTGTCAATCTCAAGATTCCTGGACTTAAGCTCCAAGAACCCGAGGACCATATACGAGTAAAGTCTTCCTGGGATTGAAAACCAAACTCAAAGTAACCTTTTCCCAAAGGAGTCATTCTCCATTGTGATATTGGCTTCCACAATGCAGATAGCTTGGAGGGCAAGACAGTGATCTTAAGAGGCTGATTCCCTTTTTCCATAATTAAGCGGCCATGAAGGCAATTCTTGGTGCTGTGAAGGCCAATATTGTACTCCTCCTTTGAAATCTTGATGGAGACAGCACCACTTATGATTCGAGGACGAGGAAATTGAGACAATGAGATATCCATCGTGTTGCATACCGCTTGAGCAAACGACTTTGGAGCAGTCGGCTGAGCAGGTTGATCATCGATTTTGGCCGGAGGAGCAATCAGGCTGTCAGAGTTTGAGGAAACAATGTTGAGAGGAGCAGATTTTGGGGGAGGAAGAATGTCAGGGAACTTGAATTCCCATGGGCATTCGAGGAGAATGCCATGGAGGAACACATACAACCCTAGACTACCATGCAAACCCTAACATAGATTAATCTTTTCTTTTTGTACTTTAATTTAATTGCTTAAGATAGTTAATGATGTTTTTAATGCGTTCAAAGTTATTTGCAATTATTAGAGCATTTATTTACAATCATGCAGACTCATTTTTTGAAGAAAATCATATAACAACATTATAGATACAAAATAAGAAACAAGAAATAAGAAATTCTCGATTGAATCACTGAAAGTT
This sequence comes from Sophora flavescens, assembly GCA_030762895.1. Taxonomy (NCBI): domain Eukaryota; kingdom Viridiplantae; phylum Streptophyta; class Magnoliopsida; order Fabales; family Fabaceae; genus Sophora; species Sophora flavescens. The sequence continues at coordinate 136,976,205 of CM061063.1, read as the reverse complement.
AAATACATAGACCAACGAATACTGAAGCATAAAAACATTACACTTGTTTTTTGTTTTTATAACAAACTCTAATGCATTTTGAAATCAAGTGACGAGCATAATACCCTATATTTGGATCTTGATTTTTGTTTGTTTTCATTTATACAATTATTAAATATGTCTTTTCTAACATTTGTCTTCTAACATTGTGGGCTACCAATGACCCGGTTCACAATATTTTGATCAGCCAAGCCATTAACCACTTCACTAACCACCTGAGGCATTTGATCAACATGATCCTTCTTCAAACCGCTACCACCAAGACTAACCAGATCAAAAACTGGTTTTTCTTGGTTCTCAACAACCTTATCTCCTTGATTAGCATCAATATTCTTTTTTTGCTTAGGGACATATATTTTAGTACCCTTAGCAATCCCTCAATCCTAATTCTTTGCCAGAGATTCTTTACCAGGGTTGACACTCTCACCCTTCTTCTTCTTGCAACTAGCCTCCTAATGGCCAATTATGCCACAAAAATTACAGTAAGCTGGTATGTTTTCATAGTCAATTTCCATGTAGAAATCAAAGTCATTCCTTTCTACCATTATCTTGTTAGGAATTCTGCCTTTTAAATCAATCTCAACCCGGACCCTTGCAAAGTGACCCAAAGTTCTCGACCTAGTTGCTTCATCCAGAGTAATTGGAGTACCAACACCATTAGCAATTTCAAATAGAATTTTTGGACTCCAATATTCTTGGGGGAGATCATAAATTCTCACTTAGAATTGCACCAGTGTTTGTCTTTGTTGATTCGGGTTAAATTATGCACTCCACCGTGTCAATCTCAAGATCCCTGGACTTAAGCTCCAAGAACCTGAGGACCATATACGAGTAAAGTCTTCCTGGGATTGAAAACCAAACTCAAAGTAACCTTTTCCCAAAGGAGTCATTCTCCATTGTGATATTGGCTTCCACAATGCAGATAGCTTGGAGTGTAACACCCTACTTTTTATTTTCCGATTTTTATTTTTTCAGTAAAAATATTTTCGCTGTATTAACCGGTATAAATGTATTTATTTATATTTTTATGCGAGTTCATGGAGATTGATTTTTATGAAATAAAAATCATATTCATACTCTATCTTAGGGTAGAAGCTTACGGTAAAAATTTGGGTTGAAAATTCAGACGGAACCCGGTCTGCTTTTTCACTGACAGTATAATTTTACTGGGCAGAAAACCAAATTTTGACTCGTGAATGAAATGGTTTATATTTAAATCATATTTCTAACGAGTTTTGTTGTTTTGAAAATTTTCAACCGAAAATAAAATATTACACTTTTTACGGGCGTAAAACCCTAAGAACACCGAATTCCCACCAAATATATGACCCTCTTCATTTCTGAAACTCGGAAAATACTTAACATAAAAGTTGTTCCTCTTTCTCTCTTCTTTCCAACAAGCTAAAGATCATCAAAAACGGATAAGTGGATTGGGATAAAGGCTCAAAATACAGAAACTGCCCAGAATTCCCAGCAACCCACGAAACAGCATAAAGAAGGCCCTTTTCACCCCTGTTATGATCCGAACCAAATGAAACCTTAAACATCAAAGTTGTTCCTTTTCTTCTTATCTTTCTATCAAGCCAAAGTTCGTAATTTTTGGATGAGTATATTGTGAGATACACTCACAATACCATCACACCCTCAAGCTGTCCAGTTTTCAACATAGTGAAGGTTGATCATTTTCTTCATTTCTTCAATCTTCAAGAGGTAAAAGCTCATCTCCTTGATCATATAAGCTTTCATATTCATGTATTTATCATGTTTATGCCATGAATCATATTTTTCCATTCCTAGATCTAGAACTTCAAATAATTCTAGAAAATTGTAGAAAAATCCTTTTAATGTGAAACCAATTTCTATGATCTTGTGATGTCTTCCACTTTCATTATCCAAGAGCATGTAATCAAAAACATCTTCCTTCCCTATTTTCTTTAAGTGGCAGAATCTCACTCAAAGGAGGGTTTGATGATTTTGTTTTCATTTTTGAAATCTAATGCTTGATTTGAACTCTCTAGTACCTACATGATCTAAATCCAAGAGCTTGAATCCAACTAAATTTCCTAGCCTATTTTCCTAATATGGGCCGAAACCCTAACCCTAAAGGTTAGAGGATTTTGTTTCAAATTTTAGTATTGTAATAAGTAATCTATGTTAGTTAAGACTCTAGTAACTAGGATCCAAAAGATGGCATTAAGAAGATAATCCTAAACCTATTTTCTAAGTCTTGGCCGAACCTAGCCCTAAAGTGTCATAGATGGGTGTTAGTTGATTAATTATAATTATGTTGTTTGGTTGAAGGTGGTTGTGTTAACTCGTGGCGGAATAACGAGGATCGTCGTGTACGTGTTTCCGGTTCTAACTCAGGTGGGGAAAAAGAATCAACCTATCGTCGGAATCGATAAGTAGTAGATTATACGATAATTGTGTAGGGCGACCTAAACCCTACCAATAGTTGAGTAATCGACAAGACCAAAATCATATTGGAAACATTTTCTGTAAAACCAATGGTGATTTGGGGATTGTAGGTTTATCGACATTAGGATGATTTTATCTTATCTGAGGTTGATTGAATTTATTATTATTATTTCATTGCTTATGTGATATTTTGTGGTATTTGAATTATTTTTTGATATTGTGTTATGCATGATCTGCCTGGTTTTTAATATTGTGCTTAGCTGATTTTTAAGTAAGGATATGTGTTGTTCGGGAGATAATTGTTTGGGTGAGAGAATAAAGGTGATTTAGAGGTGCCTAGCCTAATTAAGTGGTTTTATCTAAGAGGAAAAAGGTGTTGAGACTTTGATGGAAGGTTGAGGCACTAGGTTGTTATTGATTTAAATTAGGGAGATTCATTTATCGAGGTATTGTTAGTCACAAATAGTGTGAGTGGAACACACGAGGTCAGGATATCCTATTTTGGGGATATCGGATATTACGGGTGAGTGCCCTACGGATGTGGATGCCGAGGTAGACTACCGTAATACTCTTTAGTTCTTGACGAGTTCGCATGTTCTTGGCACTGGACCGTTATGGAATGATATTCCTTGACGAGTTCGTATGTTCTTGGCACTGGACCGTTTTGGATTGATATTCCTTGACGAGTTCGTATGTTCTTGGCACTGGACCATTATGGAAGGATGTTCCTTGACGAGTTCGTATGTTCTTGGCACTGGACCGTTATGGAATGATATTCCTTGACGAGTTCGTATGATCTTGGCACTGGACCATTTTAGACTAATAAGTGTTTAGTCTTTGATGCGTTCGAAAGTTATTGGTACTGGACCGTTCTGGACTACTGACTAATGTGACAGGAGTGAAGATGACCACATCAGTATTAAGTTTTAGTTGCCTGGGCTGAGGGTAGAGGATGATATAGTGAATTGAGGATGATTGCTGATTTTGATTGATGCGTGTCTGTGACAATTACTGTATAATTTACTATTACTCTTTTCCGCTTTTTGATGATAGAACTGTTTCTTATTCCCTATATCTTCCCGTGTGTTGTATTTTATTTCTGATGTGATCGTACGAGAAGACCTGATGGAGGAACCAATTGCTGAGGAGTTAGATGGAACTCCTTACGAACCGAGATCTTTGGAGGTCGACCCGTGATTCAAGGCGATTAGAGTATAGACAAGTATGGCCAGTGTGTGTCTAAAGAGTATTTATATTTACGCTGAGTATGTCTGTAGTGAAGTTTATGCCTGTGAGGGATCCTACTGAGAGGGTACCCTTAACAGTGCTTTTGGAATGTAATAAATAACAGGTGTGTATTTATGTAATATAGTTTTGGTATGTTTTATATATGCATAAGTTATATAATTATTAATTAAGTTTTAATTTTTACGTATTTTCAATGATAAGCGAGCGATTAAGTAAATAAATATTAAAGGTTTTAATGTAATAATACGATGGGGCACAACGGGGTGTCTCATTTGGTGGTATCAGAGCAGTTCGATTCTAATCGGACTGTGAGGTCTAGGATGTTGTTACTGGCCGTGTCTAGTTGAGTCCACATCGGATTTTAACTATGCTTAGAAGTTGGGTAGTGAGTCCCGACGTGATAGTTAACAGTTATATGGCATATATATACCAGTTTTATGTAGCATTATATGTTGTATACTAGTGTTCAGAGAGGTGGAGCTGGAAAAGGAGTTCCAGCAGCAGGACAGCAGATGGTCAGACCTCAGGCCACTGAAAGAGTGTTTACCGTGAGGGGAGCATAATGCTGAATCCGGGATCTTATACAAGGTATGTATTTGATATCTGGTAGACTTTGTTTGTTTTTCTAAGTAGCATGATGGACAAGAAAGTGATGAGAGTTTTGTTGAGGTATAGTTGTGACTGGTAGGATGTGAACCCTTAAGATCAATATCAATGAGTAAGACAATTACTATAAGTCAAATGTTGATCGAGGCATAGTATCATTATGGAATTTAGGGCAATGATTAATGATCGTAGTTAAGATGGATTGTATGAGTTTGGGAAGAGTAAACGAAAGTGTATATAGTAATTTCACCTAAGTTGAATATGAGCAGAAAAGATGATTTTTGATGTAAATTGAGGTTACTAGAGAAATTCAAATTTGTTAAATTAGATAATCCTAACAGGTGTTGTTCTTTTATTTGGAGACTTGAAAGGTGTGATTTTGATATAATCTAGAATATTGAAATACATTCTAAGGAATTATGACTGTGATTGGATACATGGAGTAGGAAGTTAGGGTAGTTTTGATTGTGGTGTTAATTACGGCAGTTAGATGTTGAAATAAGGTTTTCTAACGGATCAGTAGTAAGTAGAGGAAGGAATTAAGTTTTGATCATGTCCTTTAAGGATGTTAGATCAAGTTGGAAAGGTTAAGAACAATGAATGGAATATAGTGAGGGATAAGTTAGAGGATAAATAGAAGGATATAAGAATGAATTACATTGTTATGAAGTTACCTGTCACCTAGGGGAAAAAAATGATGAGAAATATAGTGTTGGAGCTTTAGATTAAGATAAGATTACAAGATGATGTCTGGTGTTGATTTAAGAAATTCGAGGACGGAATTTTTTTCTAAGAGGGGTAGTAATGTAACACCCTACTTTTTATTTTCCGATTTTTATTTTTTCAAGAAAAATATTTTCATTTGTATTAACCGGTATAAATGAATTTATTTATATTTTTATCCGAGTTCATGGAGATTGATTTTTATGAAATAAAAATCATATTCATACTCTAACTTAGCGTAGAAGCTTACGGTAAAAAAATGGGTTGAAAAATCAGACGGAAACCTGACTGCTTTTTCACTGACAGTATAATTTTACTGGGCAGAAAACCAAATTTTGACTCGTGAACGAAATGGTTTATATTTAAATCATATTTCTAACGAGTTTGGTTGTTTTGAAAATTTTCAACCGAAAATAAAATATTACGCTTTTTACGGGCGCAAAACCCTAATCGGGAAACCGACGGAGTCGAGAAGGGAAGTGCAGAGACCCGTCAAGAGATCGGGACAATGAGTCATACATGATGACTCATGGAGGATGAGTCACTAAGCATTTATGAGCATTAAATGCAAGTAATCATGACATTTAGGTAAAAAGACCAAAATACCCCCAAGCTTTCGCGGGTATTAACAAGACGCATCTACGCACTCTTATCCACTCATTTTACGTGGTTGAAAACCTCCCAAATCTCTCCAATTTCGTGCCTCCACCTCCAATAAATCTTACCTATTTCATTTTGCTTTCGTTTCATTATTTTCCTCTCAAAAACCGAAATCGGGTAAACGACGGAGCTGCGTACGGAATTTCCGGGAACCGCTAATGGATAAGATCGATGACTCATTGGTGAGTCATTTTGTGTGGCCCAAAATCAGCCACACCTCCATCAAATGTGAGCCACATATTATTAACCATGGTTAGCCAAAATAACCTTAGTTAAGTTAATTATAACCTTAGTTAAGTTAATTATAACCTTAGTTAAGCTTATATTAATTTAATAATCACAAAACCCATTAAACCAATTCCTTTTAACCAAACAAGGCATAAGATTACTCCTATAAATACCCTCCAAACCGTGGCCTCCCTCACCATTTCACTCATCTTCTTCATTCTCTTCATCTTCCCCACCAAGTTACAAAACCCTAAGAACACCGAATTCCCACCAAACATATGACCCTCTTCATTTCTGAAACTCGGAAAATACTTAACATAAAAGTTGTTCCTCTTTCTCTCTTATTTCCAACAAGCTAAAGATCATCAAAAACAGATAAGTGGATTGGGAGAAAGGCTCAAAATACAGAAACTGCCCAGAATTCCCAGCAACCCACGAAACAGCATAAAGAAGGCCCTTTTAACCCCTGTTATGATCCGAACCAAATGAAACCTTAAACATAAAAGTTGTTCCTTTTCTTCTTATCTTTCTATCAAGCCAAAGTTTGTAATTTTTGGATGAGTATATTGTGAGATACACTCACAATACCATCACACCCTCAAGCTGTCCAGTTTTCAACATAGTGAAGGTTGATCATTTTCTTCATTTCTTCAATCTTCAAGAGGTAAAAGCTCATCTCCTTGATCATATAAGCTTTCATATTCATGTATTTATCATGTTTATGCCATGAATCATATTTTTCCATTCCTAGATCTAGAACTTCAAATAATTCTAGAAAATTGTAGAAAAATCCTTTTAATGTGAAACCAATTTCTATGATCTTGTGATGTCTTCCACTTTCATTATCCAAGAGCATGTAATCAAAAACATCTTCCTTCCCTATTTTCTTTAAGTGGCAGAATCTCACTCAAAGGAGGGTTTGATGATTTTGTTTTCATTTTTGAAATCTAATGCTTGATTTGAACTCTCTAGTACCTACATGATCTAAATCCAAGAGCTTGAATCCAACTAAATTTCCTAGCCTATTTTCCTAATATGGGCCGAAACCCTAACCCTAAAGGTTAGAGGATTTTGTTTCAAATTTTAGTATTGTATTAAGTAATCTATGTTAGTTAAGACTCTAGTAACTAGGATCCAAAAGATGGCATTAAGAAGATAATCCTAAACCTATTTTCTAAGTCTTGGCCGAACCTAGCCCTAAAGTGTCATAGATGGGTGCTAGTTGATTAATTATAATTATGTTGTTTGGTTGAAGGTGGTTGTGTTAACTCGTGGCGGAATAACGAGGATCGTCGTGTACGTGTTTCCGGTTCTAACTCAGGTGGGGAAAAAGAATCAACCTATCGTCGGAATCGATAAGTAGTAGATTATACGATAATTGTGTAGGGCGACCTAAACGCTACCAGTAGTTGAGTAATCGACAAGACCAAAATCATATTGGAAACATTTTCTGTAAAACCAATGGTGATTTGGGGATTGTAGGTTTATCGACATTAGGATGATTTTATCTTATCTGAGGTTGATTGAATTTATTATTATTATTTCATTGCTTATGTGATATTTTGTGGTATTTGAATTATTTTTTGATATTGTGTTATGCATGATCTGCCTGGTTTTTAATATTGTGCTTAGCTGATTTTTAAGTAAGGATATGTGTTGTTCGGGAGATAATTGTTTGGGTGAGAGAATAAAGGTGATTTAGAGGTGCCTAGCCTAATTAAGTGGTTTTATCTAAGAGGAAAAAGGTGTTGAGACTTTGATGGAAGGTTGAGGCACTAGGTTGTTATTGATTTAAATTAGGGAGATTCATTTATCGAGGTATTGTTAGTCACAGCCGTGTGAGTGGAACACACGAGGTCAGGATATCCTATTTTGGGGATATCGGATATTACGGGTGAGTGCCCTACGGATGTGGATGCCGAGGTAGACTACCGTAATACTCTTTAGTTCTTGACGAGTTCGCATGTTCTTGGCACTGGACCGTTATGGAATGATATTCCTTGACGAGTTCGTATGTTCTTGGCACTGGACCGTTTTGGATTGATATTCCTTGACGTGGAAGGATGTTCCTTGACGAGTTCGTATGTTCTTGGCACTGGACCGTTATGGAATGATATTCCTTGACGAGTTCGTATGATCTTGGCACTGGACCATTTTAGACTAATAAGTGTTTAGTCTTTGATGCGTTCGAAAGTTATTGGTACTGGACCGTTCTGGACTACTGACTAATGTGACAGGAGTGAAGATGACCACATCAGTATTAAGTTTTAGTTGCATGGGCTGAGGGTAGAGGATGATATAGTGAATTGAGGATGATTGCTGATTTTGATTGATGCGTGTCTGTGACAATTACTGTATAATTTACTATTACTCTTTTTCGCTTTTTGATGATAGAACTGTTTCTTATTCCCTATATCTTCCTGTGTGTTGTATTTTATTTCTGATGTGATCGTACGAGAAGACCTGATGGAGGAACCAATTGCTGAGGAGTTAGATGGAACTCCTTACGAACCAGATGCTGGAGGTCGAGCTGTGATTCAAGGCGATTAGAGTATAGACAGTATGGCCAGTGTGTCTAAAGAGTATTTATATTTCCGCTGAGTATGTCTGTAGTGAAGTTTATGCCTGTGAGGGATCCTACTGAGAGGGTACCCTTAACAGTGCTTTTGGAATGTAATAAATAACAGGTGTGTATTTATGTAATATAGTTTTGGTATGTTTTATATATGCATAAGTTATATAATTATTAATTAAGTTTTAATTTTTACGTATTTTCAATGATAAGCGAGTGATTAAGTAAATAAATATTAAAGGTTTTAATGTAATAATACGATGGGGCACAACGGGGTGTCTCATGGAGCGCAAGTCAGTGATCTTAAGAGGCTGATTCCCTTTTGCCATCAATATGCGGTCATGAAGGCAATTCTGGGTGCTGTGAAGGCCAATATTGTACTCCTCCTCTGAAATCTTGATGGAGACAACACTACTTATGATTCGAGGACGAGGCAATTGAGACAATGAGATATCCATCGTGTTGCATACCGCTTAAGCAAACGACTTTGGAGCAGTCGGCTGAGCAGGTTGATCATGGATTTTGGCCAGAGGAGTAATCAGGCTGTCAGAGTTTGACGAAACATTGTTGAGAGGAGCAGATTTTGGGGGAGGAAGAATGTCAGGGAACATGAATTCCCATGGGCATTCGAGGAGAATGCCATGGAGGAACACATACAACCCTAGACTACCATGCAAACCCTAACATAGATTAATCTTTTCTTTTTGTACTTTAATTTAATTGCTTAAGATAGTTAATGATGTTTTTAATGTGTTCAAAGTTATTTGCAATTATTAGAACATTTTTTTACAATCATGCAGACTCATTTTTGAAGAAAATCATATAACAACATTATACATATAAAATAAGAAATTCTTGGTTGAATCACTGAAAGTGAATTACATTGACCAACGAATGCTCAAGCGTAAAAACATTACACTTGTTTTTTGTTTTTATAACAAACTCTAATACAAATTGAAATCAAGTGAAGGGCATAATACCCTATATTTGGATCTTGATTTCTGTTTGTTTTCATTTATACAATTATGAAATATGTCTTTTCTAACATTTGGATATAAGGTCTAAGTCTTGTAGCAGCACGGGCTTTATAGTTAGGAATTAGGAACCTTGTGATATATATATTGAGGATAGTATTGAGTGGAATTTGTAACCTTTCTTCAAAAACTGTGACAACATGTCTCTCACATTGATCCAATATACATACAACTAGATATTTTATTATTATTATTAGTCACAACTATTATTTCTATAGACAATGACTAAATATTAATTTGTTTCCAACCGTACGTTTTAAATTATACATTTAAGAATAATTTTATGACAGCCTTAACCCGAGCATCACACTAATTACTTTGTTTTGCGAAAAATAAAACGTTTAGTAAATTGTCGATTTACTTTCGGAAATACATAATTGTTAAAATTAATTACATCCGTACTAATTGTAAAACTTTTTCCCTCATGCAACAAATAACATAAATAAATGAAACACAAGTAAAGCAAGAGATACAAAATACCTTATATATATTAAACATAAGGCCTTCTTAGAGACAAGCCACTTGACATAAACTTACATGAGTGAAAATTCGATTGATACAGTGGGAGGGTTAAAGGTCAAACATACACTAATAGAGTTAAGCAGGCTTAAAGAGTCCTAGGTCAAAAGAAACTACTGTTTTTAGAAAAGAGGAACTACTGCCCAAACATCATCACCTCAAAAACAAAAGAAAGTCCTACAGCTGGTCAGACGGACTAATTGAACCCATTAGGGAGACCGTGATGGTCTTCCCCACCCTCCAGAGGCATGTTTGGTGAAGACACAACTCCTCCAACTCCCATTTCAGGTGAATCATCATCGTTATCACTAAGTGGGTGGTACTGTGGGTCCTCCTCCATAATCTCAACTGGGTCCTCCTCAACCATCTCCTGAGGATCCTCCTCTACAGGTGAAGCTGGTGCTGCATCTGGTTGATGAGCATCCGGAAGATGATGGAGTACCAAGAGTCCCTAGGCTACTAAGTGATGCAAATAAGTATCCAACGACGGTAATGAAATCTGGATAATCTCAGAGGTATCTGTCCTCCTCCTCCTAGGTCCTTCTAAAATTGAGCCTTCAATTGTGCGAACAGGACCAGTATACTCGGTCGTCTGGGCCCCCTGATGAAAAACCCATGTAGCCAGATCATGCGCATTATCAAAGATAATGGCTCGCACCCTCGAGTGAGCCAGGGGCATGTTTGGATCCATCTATACTCAAGCATATATATGTACCAGATAGGGAAAGAAAATGCAATGGTGAGATACCAATATATGGATGGACTATGATAACTAAATGCCTGAAAACACAAAAACAAGTACAGAAAAACACAATCATAAATATACATGGTATGAGATTTCCAAATAAAACATAGTAACACAGAACATGCCGTCAATTTTTGAAAAACATATGGCACTTCTATAATTCAACGTTTTATTCTAGTCTCCGGAGTTCCTAACTTTGTTTTAAAAAAATGAGCTGATCAGGCTCGATTGCCAAAAAGGCACAACGTGTTTTTCCACAGCATTGTCCAAAACTCCTGGCACAATGATCAACGTGTGTGGATGTCCATATCATACTGTCGAGCACTAGGAACATCAACTAAGGCATATGGACTTCATTGTCCATCAAGTCACAATGTAACAACGCAGCATGAGATACCTTACCCTTCAAGGCATTCATACGAAAGCAACATGGGCACGTCTGCCAAATGCATGTGAAAACATTTTATTTTCGTAGCTTTTCTTTGTGTTTCATTCTTTCCTTTGTCAAGGCTCAAGGCTCACTACCTTCCATAAATTTCTAACGTTTTAAAACTTTCAATATCAACACAGGACCTTTAAGTCCAAGTGTCTAATCACAACAGTCCTGGACCGATGCACCAGTCTTAGACTTTGTGGTCGTAGAAAACAACTTTCACCTTTTTAATACTTTCACCACATTTTAACACAACGTGTATAGACACACAGTCCATAACAACGTACTCAGGACACACAGTCCATAACAATGTGACACGGATCATAGATCAACTTGTTTTCAAAACACTAGTACCCCGACGTCTCGATTACTATTGTTTGTAATGGCTACAATCACAAGAGGAGGGGGGGGGGGGGGTGAATTGAGATATTGAAAATTTTTTCAACAATTTAAAGCAAAACAGAGTTTTCTTAAAGAATATTGGTTTTCACTCAATTTTAATTCCCAAGAATTAGGTTATGTAACAAGTAACAATGTTAAGAAGAATTATAAGAAGGAACAACAAGTTTAACATAGATTGTAGATCAAAGATTCAAGTTAACAAGCATTCTTAAAACTCATTCACAACACACAAGTGCATATAACAAGTATATGGAGTTTAGAGATGAGAAGAACATGCAAACCGATTTATCCTGGTTCGGCTACCTCCTTTGGTAAGCCTACATCCAGTCCCACACCTCTGTGGTTTTCTCCACTATAACCAGAAATTACAATATCCAATTACAACATTCACAAGGATAACCTCCTTGCTCAAGAACACACCAAAAAAGCACACTTGCTTTTCTATGCCCAAGGATCCCTTCTATCCTTGTTCAATCCTAAGAGACACCCTCTCTTAATCACACTAATTCACAGAAAGAATTGAGTAGAAGAAAGACTCTAAAAGTCTGATTATACAAATTGAAGTTCTAAGAAATATCACACTTTTCTCTCAAAGACGAAGCATTTTTGGAAGCTTTTGAATCTTTCGATTCTTTCGTATTTTCACTTTCAGAATGTGTAAGGTGATTAAAAAGTGTTATGTTGATCCCTCTTTATATAGAAAACAAGTTATAGTCGTTGGGATCAATTAAAACAGATTTGGATCTGATTTAACAAAATATGTTTTCTTGATTCTCGTTCTTGAAATAAGATTTTGATTGTTCTTGTAGAATTCGCGTCCATCTTGAAAAATAACCGTCTCCATCCAGCCATTAAGATTTTACATTCGGATGGGCTAGTAGACGAGCTCCATTTAGAAGACGAGTTCCATATGGTAGATGTGATCCATATGGTAGATGAGCTCCATATGGTAGACGAGCTCTATATGATACTTCAGCAGACGAGCGCTTCTTGTTACTTTAGTAGACGTGCGCTTCTGTTACTTTAGTAGACGAGTGCTTCTGTCACTTTAGTAGACGAGCACTTTTGTCACTTTTATTGGATGTCTGCTTATTTTACTTCATTGGACGTCTGCTTGTTTCACTTCATTGGTCGTCTGCTTGTTTCACTTCATTGGATGTCTGCTTGTTCCACTTCATTGGACGTCTGCTTGTTTCACCTCATTGGAAGAGCGCTTATATTATCCTTTGTAAAAATTAGTTTCTTCTTAAATTTAAGTGCTTCACCTAAGAAATCAAATGTGCTATTTTTACAATAGCATCTAAAGGATGAGATCTCCATTGCTTGATGCTTTAGTCCTTGTCCATTGCTTTGTGTCCTTGGTCTTCCATCCTCTTATCCTTGATTTATCTTTTTCATGAGTGATCTTGCATGCAACTTAACACATAATAAGTACATAGTCAAAATAAAAAATCTAATGCAAAATACTCTTTGTTTGTCATACATCAAAACATGAATGAGGGCTTAGTCCTACAAACTCCCCCTTTTTGATTATGACAAACCTTACCATACTTAACTTTAGTTATTAAAATCAGAGTTCAGCTGTTCAGTAAGCATGGTTCTTGAGTCATTTTCATCCCCCCCCGTCTCATTTATATCTTTCAAAAAAAAATCAAGTGTTATCATATTATTATCATGAAAAAGTCATCTTGCATTTATTATTAGTTCAAGTATGTCTTTTCAATGCGGTTCATACTTAGGTATCAGAGAAAAAAAAAATTACAGTAAATGCAAGACATAATTAATGGTTGTATGGTTCATCTTTCTCCCCCTTTGTCATTATCAAAAAGAAACTATGGAGAATATTGAAATCAAACTGAAAAACAGTCTTGCATTCATTGATAATAAATCATTACAGAGCATATGCAATACATCAAAACAACCAAAACATTGAAATAAAAAAAAGGAATTACAGACACCTAAGGACACTTAGTCTAAACTGAGACTAGATAAAAGCATCTTGCCCATGTCCTTCATAATTTTCAGCAACTTATGCTGCCTCGCTTGCCATATTGACTATATTATCAAAAATAACATCTGATATCAATTATTTTGAGGATCAATTATGCCAAGTTCCTTTATTATAAAGAAGAAACTCTCCTTATTTAGTGGTTTGGTGAATATATCAACTAATTGCTTGGTTGTATCTATATGTTCAATCACAACATCACCTCTTTGAATATGATCCCTGATAAAATGATGCCTAATTTCAATATGCTTGGTTCTTGAATGTATAATGGGGTTCTTTGTTAGATTAATTGCACTAGTGTTATCACACTTTATTGGTACATGATCTAGATGAACACCATAGTCAATTAATTGTTGTTTCATCCATAGGATTTGAGCACAACAACTCCTAGCTGCAACATATTCTGCTTCGACTGTGGATAAGGCCACACTAGTTTGCTTTTTACTAAACCAAGACACTAGGGAATTTCCTATTAAATGGCATGTTCCACTTGTGCTCTTCCTATCTAACTTGCATCCAGCAAAGTCAGAGTCGGAATATCATATTCATGTGCAAGTGGATCCCTTGGGGTACCACAGCCCCATTTCTTTTGTTCCTAAAAGATACTTCATGATTCTTTTAACTGCAGTAAGATGTGATTCTTTAGTATTAGCTTGATACCTTGCACACATACACACACTAAACATTATATGTAGCCTACTTGCAGTGAGATAAAGTAAGGAACCAATAATACCTCTATACTTGGATACATCTATAGATTTATCGTGTTCATCTTTGTCCAAGTAGAAGGCTGGACTAATTGGTGTTGCCATTTCCTTTGCACTTTCGATTCCAAACCTCTTTAGTAGTTCCTTGCAATACTTTGTTTGGCTTTTGAAGGTTCCATCTTGGCATTGTTTAATTTGAAGTCCCAGAAAGAAGGTAAGCTCTCCTATCATGGACATTTCAAATTCATTTTGCATTAGTTTACCAAATTCCTTGCATAAAGACTCATTAGTAGCACCAAAAATAATGTCATCAACATATATTTGAACAAGTAAGATATTGTGTGCTTTTGTTTTAGTAAAAAGTGTTGTATCAACTTTTCCTCTTTTAAAGCCTTTCTCTAGGAGAAAATTGCTTAACCTCTCATACCAAGCTCTAGGAGCTTGCTTGAGTCCAAAGAGGGCTTTAGTGAGTTTATAGACATGATTTGGGAACTCACTATCAACAAAGCCAAGGGGTTGGCTTACATACACTTCCTCTTGTATTATTCCATTTAAAAAGGCACTTTTCACATCCATTTGGTACAGTTTAAAGTTCATTATACATGCTGACAGCGCGACGAGCGTCGAGCGAGCGCTCGCGCGTGCGATTCCGGCAAGTGTATCGGAGTGTCATCAAGTAATAAAAGATATCGATCCCACAGAGACTGTGATCCCGAATCGCAACCAATTATCATATCGAGTAGATCTGGACTGTGTAAAAAGGATTTTTATATTTTGAAATGGTTTTGAATTTAGAGATAGATAAAACAGAATCGAATAAAACAGAAAACAAATCTTTTTGGTTTTTCAGATCTAAATGGGTTCCTAGGGATTTTAGGTTACCAACAAGATCGTTTACGTTGCTAAGTCGATTACCCTTGTTAATTAACGAAATTGCCTTTAAGGCGAGTTTTCCTCTAATAGCTTAAGCTCCCTCTCGGGTTACAAAAACCGTGCCCAATTGACCCGACCCCTACTCTTGTGGTAGCCGATCTCAGATTGGACCCTTTGCGTTTCGTGACAACTCGTTGATCCTAGAGGGACGGCTTCTAACTCTCGTGATTTCAGTCCCAAGTCTGACTTCTGTAGATACGACACCTAAGCTCACCGCTAGATTCCTCCTTAGAATGTCTAAGTCATGCAAATAACCTAAGTTCACCGTTAGGTTCCTCCTTAGAATATCTTCGTCTCGCAAATGAGTGGTCGCCGAATTTACAAGTGAATAAAACACTAGAAGTCAGATCTAAAGCAAAATCGAAATAACAAAGATATTACATCAAATTCAACATCATAAACGAATCTCGGGCATGGCCCCAATCCCTAGAAACAAACTACTACTCAAGCCTTGCCTTGGAGATGACAAGCTTGGTTGACAACATCATGAAAATTACAAATCAGAATGGAGAGGAGGAGGAAGAAGATAGATCCTAAAATGTAGCCTAAGTCTATGTGTGTGTCAATGTTCTCCTCGATTCTGTATCTCCCTTCTGCATCTGCCTGGTCCATATTTATAGACTTGGGAAGTTAGAATCCCAATCTAACTCAAATTATGATCCAATTCGGTTTCTTCAGGTCCAAGTAAAGCGCGTCACGGCCGTGATGGCCATCACGGGCAGGCCGTGACGGCTTCTGTTTCGATCACTGCTGCAGGCTCCAGGACTTTCGCGACGCGAAAGTATGCTCGCGACGCAAGCCATCAATTCTCATGCTTGTCACGGGCGTGATGGTAATTTCAGCTAGGCCGTGACGATCTCTGACTTGGGGTTTTTGGTCACGGCCGTGACAGACTCTGACTTCAGCCTTTCTTCCTTTTCAGTTTTGCTCGATCATGGCCGTGATGGGCATCACGGCTAGGCCGTGATGGGCTCTGTTTGGCTCATTTTCTTCAGTTTTCAAGCCCTATTTTCATCCAAACTCCATCATGGTTGATTTTGAGCATTTTACCCTTGATTTCTGCAAAACAACACCACGAAAACCGCCTTACCCGTTCCAAAGGAAAATTAACCAAAAATCAAACTAAATATGCCTAAACTACATGAAAATGCATGCAAAATGTTAGACAAAGATGATGTGAAATCACACTCATCAAATCACCCCAAGTTTAAGATTTTGCTTGTCCTCAAGCAATTACTCAGGCCATAAGATAAATCAATCAAAGCATGGATAGTGAACCCAGAACCCTAGCAACTAATCCAAGTGACATGCATATTCAATAAGCACTCAAGAGATAATCGATTTCAAGTCCAATTAGGAGCTTAGGTTCTTCAAATTCATATTCTCACTGATTTGGGCACTCATCTCACCTCACTCAAGTATTTTAGGGTATATGACAATTCTCTCAATTTCCTCAAGGAAAGTATTCTACCATAGGCTTGACTGTTAACCAAATCTCTACTTTATTAATGAAAACACATAAGAATCAAGAGGTCTTTTACTTTGGTTGTAATGTGGCCATGGGATTTATTGTTAGGTGGGAAAATCAAGAAAAGGGAAATTTCGAGAAGTCTAAACAAATTATCAATCATTGCAAAGCATGTCACCTTCTAAAATACCTTTTAGGGGCTTTGATTCACTTCTCCACCATTCTTTCTTTTTTTTTCTTTTTTTTTTCTTTTCATTTCTCACTTTCCTTTGTCATCCCCTTCTTCATTTTTTTTCTTTTGTTTGTTTCATTTTTATTTATTTGGATAAGGGGAGATTTATAGCTCAAGAGAAATTATTTGCTAGCTTTTTTCATCCCATACTTTTTCAAACTACCATCTACCCTTTTGCAATACTTTAAAAGGTGTCATACCAAGCATTATTCATCAAAGTATTTCAAGGTACCAAGAAAAGTATCTTAATCTTTTAGGATCAAAACTGGGCAACTAAGGGGTAGCATTTAATCATTCAAAGCTCAGAAGGCCGGAAAAATACCTTGTGCCTCAATCATTTTCAAAAATGTTTTAAAAAATATTCAAGTTTCGAAATGGTTTCAAGTCAAGTTCTAGAAAATACAGTCCAAGAGGAATTAAATCACTCTATCACAAAGAATGGGGTAGATTTAGTGAGTACCCCTTTTAGGCTCAAAATCTTACATTGAGTAGTTCAAAAATCAGTGAGAAACACAAATCTAAGGAACCTCATGCTAATTATCAACTATCAAAAGATTGTCTCAGGAATTTTTATTTCTATCCTTGTCACAAGAATAATAAAAAATTGGGTTCAAAAATTCACTATCTCAATTCATTTGGCACCAAGTTCTCACAATTGGATGCATATTCTAAGTGAGGGGCAGTCTAGAGAATGTGATCATACCAAACTATGCCTATGTGAATGCAATATGAATGCAAAAATGCAAATGCAAAAATACCCCTACCCCAAGCTTAAAAACTTACATCGTCTCCAATGTAAATAATCAAGTCGGAGAGAGGAGAAAAATTGAAACAACTTACCGAGTTGGTAGCGGGTGTTGGCTCACATTCCAGTCAAAACTTGGGTGGAAATAGCATCACGGTCGTGAGGCATATCACGGGCAGGCCGTGATGGCTTCTGACTTTATTGGTCCTTGCTCTTCTTGCTCTTCCTTCCTCTTTACCCTGAAAACACTAGACAAACCTATTAATTTATGATTTGTTTACCTCTTGATCTTCTTAAATTATTCAAGAGATAAATTCAAAAACAAAAGGAAAAGGGAAAGAAAACTTGGGTTGCCTCCCAAGAAGCGCTTGTTTATGGTCTTAAGCTTGACCAAACTTCCTTCAATCAACCGGGGTCGGCTGGGCGTAGATGTGCCGGAACACTTCTCTTCCATG
This sequence comes from Sophora flavescens, assembly GCA_030762895.1. Taxonomy (NCBI): domain Eukaryota; kingdom Viridiplantae; phylum Streptophyta; class Magnoliopsida; order Fabales; family Fabaceae; genus Sophora; species Sophora flavescens. The sequence goes on along the minus strand of CM061063.1, from coordinate 136,958,030 downwards.
GAACTCCTTCATAAAGCCGTTTTTGCTCATACGACCAATAACGCTTCCGCTTCGCTCTTTTCTCTCGGAGCTTCCTAGCCTTCCTTCCTCCCGGCGGAAGTTCTGTTTCCGCATGATTAGCCACTCCAATTTCGTCACTGTAGGGTGCATCATCATCCATGCATATATTTGGAGTGGCTTCCATGCTAAGTTCTTTCTTTACCACTGGAGACGTTACGTCAATTCTGCACACATGGCTCTCAAAAGGAGGGTTGTTATAAGAGTTAGTCAATTGAAAATCTGCCCTACCTTCCTCTACATTTAGAGAGAGTTTACCATTCCTTACATCTATTATTGCTCCAGCAGTGGCCAAGAATGGCCTTCCTAAAATGATGGGGAATTCAGAATTCCCTTTCATGTCCAATACCAGGAAGTCGGTAGGGATGAAGAATTTCCCCACCTCCACAGGGACATTCTCTAGTATGCCTAGAGGAGTCCTAGTTGAGCCATCCGCAAATTGTAAGGAGAATTTGAATGGTCTCTGTTAGACGAATCTGGGCAAGTATACCCAGTCGTGCAAGTAATACGGTGGTGAGACCGTTTAATCGTTCCCACGAAGACTGCAACAAGTACTAGCATGTACCACTTCAACTACTATCTAAGCGGATTCTTGAATTTAAGAGAGTTCTGAACTAATTATCAAGCCCATAAAAGTAAAAATAAACAAAGCAAGGAACACAAACTCTTTTTGTACTTTTCTCAAATACTTGGAAGACAATAAAAGATGGGTTTCAAATATGATAAAAAGAGCTGGGGTTAGGTTCACTAAACTTCATCCTCATGCAATGAAACAACTCACAAACAGTTTCTACTTCAGTTATGACAATCAATCCACTAAACTACTCAAGCCCCGATCTCTCGGATGACAAGAGCCTAATTCCACTAATAGACCCTAATCTCTTAGGTGGCCTAGATTAATGAAATTGCATTAGGATTAAGGATTACGCAATTACTAGCAAACCAAACTCCATCTCTAGATATAAGGATTACTAGGTGATTAATTTCAGTTCCGATTATGATACGAACGTCTCCATTACATATCAAAACACTAATCGAGTCATGGGGGTGCTAGCCACAACAAGCATTAAGCACAGAAAATTAACCACTCAATAACAAAGTAGAAACTGTATTGCAAGATTAAATCAAATACATGAGAATTCAGACATATTTACCCTAACCCCAACAATGGAGGTTTAGTTACTCATAACAATATCCATATCAAGAGAAAAATGGATGAAGGAGAGAAGGGAGTCCATGGGAGCAATCCTCCACACTCTGCCTCTGGTTCCCAGAGCCTTTTTACTTTCCAAACTCGTAACCCTTCCAAATACCCCCGGTTGTCTCTTCCCCTTCTGCCTTAAACAGCTTAAAACAGTGATTCTGACTTTCGCACATTCGCGGGGCGAGAGGTATATCGCGAGGCGAATATTAAACTGCTGGTCTTCAGTGCTTGGAACTCTCGCGAGGCGAGACACTGTTCGTGAGGCGACCCAGAAAGGCTTACATTTTCCTGGAACAGTCAGCTCTCAGGGTCACGAGGCGAGGTGTGATTCGCGGGGCGAACCAGAAAGGATGACATTCTGCTGTTTCTGGCTGTCTTCAGTCGCGGGGCGAGAATCCTCTCGCGGGGTGAGCATTCCCAGTATTTCATTCTCCACTTTTTCTTCATTCCCTTGGCTCTAAGTTAACCAGATTTTTCAGTAATTCCTGCAAAACAGCACACAACACCACCTTCACCCGTTCCAAAGGAAAATCTAACAAAACCAATTAAATAATGCCTAATCTACATGAAATATGCATGCAAAAGTGTACAGGAAACATCATGTAAAATCACACTATCAAATCACCCCAAGCTTATTCAATTGCTTGTCCTCAAGCAATCACCAAGGCCAGTAGAATAAACAGAACATGGATAGTGAATTAAGAACCCGAGTAAATGATCCAAGCAATAGGCAATCCAAACAATTCAGCAAGAGACAATCAATTCAAGTCCAATTAGAGGCTTAGGTTCCTTAGAATCATGTTCTCACTGATTTGGGCACTCTTTCTCACCTGAAGCTCACCCCAAGCTTGTTCTTTTGCTTGGCTCTCTTCCTCACTACTCAAGTGTTTAGGAGAATAAGGCAATTCGCTCAATTTTCCTCAAGGAATGAATCCTACCATAGGCTTGACTATCAACCAAATCTCTACTTTATTAATGAAAACAATTAAGAATCAAGAGGTCTTTACTTTGGTTGTAACGCGGCCATGGGATTAATCGTTAGGTGGGGATAACAAGAAAAGGACATTTCAAAAGGCTACAAAAACATCAAGCATCGCAAACATGACCTTCTAAAATACCTTCTTGGGTTTCAATTCACTTTCCACCTTTCTTTTCTTTCTTTTTCTTTTTATTTCTCACTTTTCTTTTTGTCATCCCCTTCTCTATATATTTTTCTTTTTCTCATTTTCTTTTTCTTTTATTTGGAGAAGGGGAAATTTTTCAACTCAAGAGAAACTTTTTTTTTTTTCTGATTCTTTTCCCAAACTTTTTCAACTACCTTTTTACCCTTTTGTAATACTTTAGAAGGTCCCTTATCAACCATATTTATCAAAACATTTCAGGGTACCAAGAAAAGCATTTTATTCATTCAGGCTCAAAATAGGGCAACTAAGGGGTAGCATTTCATCATTCAAAACTCAGAAGGCCAGAAAAATACATATTGCCTCAATCATTTTCAAAAATGTTTCCAAAAATTTTTAAGCTTCAAAATGGTTTCAAGTCAAGTTCTAGAGAAAATCAATCCAAGAGGAATAACCACTCTAACACAAAGAATGGGGTAAAATTTAGTGAGTACCCCTTTGGCTCAAAATCTCACATTTTAGTTCAGAATCAATGAAAAACACAAATCCTCAGAACCATATGCTAATTATCAACTATCCAAGATTATCTCAAGCATTTTTATTTGCAGCCATATCACAAGAATAAACAGATTGGGTTCAACAATTCACTATCACAAATTATTGGGCACTTAGTTCTCACAATTGGATGGAAAATTCAGGCAAGGGGCAATCTAATAATGTGAACATGCAAAACTATCATGCAAGGCTATATGAATGCAATATGAACAAATGCAACAATAAAATACCCCTACCCTAAGCTTAAAAATTTACATTGTCCCCAATGTAAACAATCAAGTTGGAGATAGGAAAGAAAAATAAATTAAAATAAAAATTGGAACGGCTTACCAAGGCGGTAGCGGGTGTTGACTTTCCTTTTTCTCTGCCCCTTTTGATGTCTCCTTGTCTTCTTGCTCTCCCTTCCTTCCTTCCTACCCTGAAAAACTTGGCACTTCTCAATTTATTATTTTTCCTCTTGAGCTTCTCAAATTATTCAAGAGGTTAAAATCAAAAACAAAATTATTAAGAAAATGAAAATAACTAAAGAGAAGAGTTAAGAAATGTTGGGTTGCCTCCCAATAAGCGCTTCTTTAACGTCACTAGCTTGACGTGTAGATAACTTCTTTCAATTAACCGGGGTCTGCTGGACATAGAAGTGCAAGAGCACTTTTCTTCCATGAAACTCCTGTAAAGAGCTGATTTTTCTTAGAAGGCCAACAATTGTGCTTCTGCTTTGCCTTTTTCGCTCTGGGCCTCTTGCCCTTTTTCTTACTCCTTCCCGGTGGAGGTTCTGTTTTCACAAGATGAGCATAGCCAACTTCCTCACCAACTGATACATCATTTGTCTTGCCTAGCTTCAGATTTGCTTTCATGTTGGGCTTTTCCTTCTTCTCTGGAGTAGAGGGGTGGTGTTGATGTGCAATGACTTCCTTATCTACTGTATCCACCATGTCCATGCGGAAACACTCCTCTTCCTTGCTCGTGCGATGCATAGCTTCCAATACATTGAAAGTTACTTCTTCTTCTTGCACTCTGAATTTCAACTGGCCTTTTTCTACATCTATCAAAGCCCGACCAGTTGCCAGAAAAGGTCTCCCCAGTATGAGCGGAACTTCAAAGATCCTCCTCCATGTCTAAAACCACAAAGTCTGCTGGGAAGATAAACTTATCCACCTTTACCAGAACATCTTCCAAGATACCATAAGGATGCTTGATTGATCTGTCAGCTAACTGCAATGCCATCCTGGTTGGTTTTACCTCTCCACCTCCAAGCTTGTTCATCATGGAAAGCGGCATCAAGTTGACACTAGCTCCCAAGTCACATAAGGATTTTCTGATAGCAACATTCCCAATAGTGCAAGGGATTATAAAACTACCAGGATCTTTCAGCTTCGGAGGTAGCTTCCTTTGTAGTATCGCACTGCACTCTTCAGTTAAGGTAACAGTTTCGCCTTCTTTGATCTTTCTTTTCTTCGTGAGCAGTTCCTTCATGAATTTTGCATAAGTGGGCATCTGCTCAAGTGCTTCAGCAAAAGGTATGTTGATCTGTAACCGCTTGAAGATATCAAGAAACTTGGCAAATTGTTCGTCTTTCTCCTTTTTCTTGGTCAAATGAGGGTATGGCAACTTCACATAAGAGGGAATCACTTGAGGCTTGTCCCAATCTTTCAAAAGCTGACTTTTAGTCTTCCTCAAAATTGAATTCTCATCTACTAGCTTCTCCCTCTTGTCTTGTTCACTGTCTTTTCCTTCTTCCTCAACTACAACCTCTTCTGTTTTCCCATCAACATTCTGATTCTTCACCAAAGGTTCACCACCCACATTCTCAAGACTTTTTCCACTCCTCAATACAATAGCATTGCACTGCTCCTTCGGATTAGTTTGAGTGTTACCAGAAAAACCGCTGCTAGTTTGCTCGGCTAGGTGCTTTGCAATTTGGCCAACTTGAACCTCCAAATTCTTTATAGAAGCATCGATATTCTTCTGGTTCGACATGGACATCTGCATGAACTGATTAAGTGTGTTCTCCAGATTAGAAACCTGATCTTGAAGTGGTTGTGTAGGAGGAGGCTTGCTTGTTTGCCCGACATCTTGATTCCAACCAAAACTTGGTTGATTCCTCCACCCTTGGTTGTTGCCTTGTCGCCCATAGTTCCCCATATAATTTGCTTCTTCATGGGAACTAGGTGGTGCCTCACATCTTCCATTCTCATGATCACCTCCACAAAAATCACATCTCAGTACCTGCTGGTGTGGCATGGTCGTCCCTTGAATAGTTTGGAGTTTTTGTGGAAGTTGAGCTAGTTGTTTGGTAAGAGACTCCAATTGTTGTGTCATGATCTTGTTCTGAGCCAACAATGCAGTTTGTGAATCCAACTCCAACACTCCCCTTCTTTGTGTGGGACCCCGATCATGATGCATCAAGTAATCATTAGAGGCCATTGCTTCTATCAAGGTCAGGGCTTCCTCTGCTGTTTTTGTATTCATTGAACCTCCAGCTGAGGCATCCAACATGTACCTGTTGATGGCCTCAATCCATTACAGAATGTTTGCATCTGAGTAAGATCATCAAAACCATGATTTGGGCATCTTCTGAGCAATTCCTTGAACCTTTCCCAGGCGTCATGCAATGTCTCACCTTCTTGTTGAGAAAAACTCATGATGTCACCCCTTGCCTTTACAAATCTTGATGTGGGGAAGAACCTTGCCAGAAACCTTTCTTCTAAGTTGTCCCATGTAGTGAAACTCCCCCTTGGTTATGATTGGAGCCATGACTTGGCTCTATCTCTTAAAGAAAATGGGAATAATCTCAGTCGAATTGCATCATCAGAGGCACCATTTATCTTCACTGTATCACACAATTCCAGGAAAGTGGAAATATGACTGTTAGGATCTTCCTTCTCCAATCCAGAAAACTGATTTTGTGAAACCATGTTGATGAGATTTGGCTTGAGTTCAAAATTGTTGGAGTTAACCGGAGGTCTCACTATACTAGTGACATGCAGGTTGAAATTTGTATTGGCATAATCACCAAGTGTCCTCCGTGGTGGTGGAGTATCTTCACCATTCTCTGCCATCTTGAGTTCTTCCTGAGTAACCTGAGAGGTGGAAGTCTCTTGTTCTTCTCCTTGTTGTCTTAACAAATGCTGCTGTCTTGCTTGCTTCCTATTCTTCCTAGCTGTTCTTTCAATTTCTGGATCGTATAGGAGTTGGTCAGCTGGAATAGTACCTCGCATACACAAACAGTCTAGCAACAGAATGTTAGTAGTAAAGGTTAGCACACAACAGCAAACACACTAAAAAAAATGATAGCACACAGTTTATAACAGAAAAGAAAAATTTTAAAATAGAAAAATTTTGTGCTCAAATTAGTAACCAAAATGGATATGCTAATATTGAAATACAGTCCCCGGCAACGGCACCAACAACTTGTTAGACGAATCTGGCCAAGTATACCCAGTCGTGCAAGTAATACGGTGGTGAGACCGTTTAATCGTTCCCACGAGGACTGCAACAAGTACTAGCATGTACCACTTCAACTACTATCTAAGCGGATTCTTGGATTTAAGAGAGTTCTGAACTAATTATCAAGCCCATAAAAGTAAGGATTACTAGGTGATTAATTTCAGTTCCGGTTATGATACGAACGTCTCCATTACATACCAAAACACTGATCGAGTCATGGGGATGCTAGCCACAACAAGCATTATGCACAGAAAATTAACCACTCAATAACAAAGTAGAAACTGTATTGCAAGATTAAATCAAATACATGAGAATTCAGACATAGTTACCCTAACCCCAACAATGGAGGTTTAGTTACTCATAACAATATCCATAACAAGAGAAAAATGGATGAAGGAGAGAAGGGAGTCCATGGGAGCAATCCTCCACACTCTGCCTCTGGTTCCCAGAGCCTTTTTACTTTCCAAACTCGTAACCCTTCCAAATCCCCCCGGTTGTCTCTTCCCCTTCTCCCTTAAATAGCTTAAAACAGTGATTCTGACTTTCGCACATTCGCGGGGCGAGAGGTATATCGCGAGGCGAATATTAAACTGCTGGTCTTCAGTGCTTGGAACTCTCGCGAGGCGAGACACTGTTCACGAGGCGACCCAGAAAGACTTACATTTTCCTGGAACAGTCAGCTCTCAGGGTCGCGAGGCGAGGTGTGATTATCGGGGCGAACCAGAAAGGATGACATTCTGCTGTTTCTGGCTGTCTTCAGTCGCGGGGCGAGCATTCCCAGTATTTCATTCTCCACTTTTTGTTCATTCCCTTGGCTCTAAGTTAACCAGATTTTTCAAGAATTCTGCGCAAACAAAGACACAACACTACCTTCACCCGTTCCAAAGGAAAATCTAACAAAACCAATTAAATAATGCCTAATCTACATGAAATATGCATGCAAAAGTGTACAGGAAACATCATGTAAAATCACACTATCAGTCTCAACTCTTTGCTTCCCAACCTTTCCAAGATAGTGAGGGGCATCAAGCTCGCACTAGCCCCTAGGTCACATAAGGCTTGGTCTATTTGCACTTTTTCAATTGAGCAAGCGATAGAAAAGCTAGCTGGGTCTTTCAGTTTAGGAGGCATTTTAGCTTCTATATCTACTAGCTTTTTCCTGACCAACCTTTGTGGGAAAGGTATCGGGGGTTGGTAAGGTGGTGGAGGGACATACTTCGGTTCTGGCTCTTCCTTTTTGCTCATGTCCTCCTCTGGTTCCACATCCATTTCAATTACCTCCACCCCAAGCTTATCATCCCTCAAGTGTATGGCATTACAATGCTCAATGGGATTTGCTTCGGGTTGACCCGGGAATGTACCCTTAGGTCTAGTGTATGTGCTGACTTGTTGGGCAATTTGTGTTTCTAGCATCTTGTTGTGGATGGCTAAGTTGTCTACCTTGGATGGTAGCTCTTTTATTGCTTCATTCTGCTTAGTTTGAGTGGCAACAAAGTTTTCCATGAGAGACTCGAGCTTAGATTTTTGTACCTGAGGATACCCAGACGCGGGCTTCCTATTACCTTGTCCTTCTTGGAACTCATGATTCAACGTGTTGTAGTTTCCGTAGGAAAGGTAAGGACTATTCCTCCTCTGGTTGTAGGGGTTCGGGGGAGCATAGTTTGGCAGCTTCGGGTTTGTGTCGTAAAAATTGTGGCAAGAGTTCACTTGCTCCCCTGAAGCACCGGACTCAGAAGCGACACCATGTGGGCACTCCATTATATCATGTCCCTGCACACCACAAATCTCACAAACAACATTAGTAGCACCGACTGAACTCACATAAGCCTTTTCAATCTTATCTAATCGTTTATTTAGTGAGTCAAATTTAGACATAATCAGATCGGTACTATTCACCTCAAACTTACCCCCCGAAATCTTGTTCGGGTTATTACCTCTTTCTGAACCCCATTGGTGGTAGTTGGTGGCCACGTTCTTAATGATGTTGAATGCCTCAGTCAGAGGCCTATTCATAAATGCTCCACCAGCTGCAGAATCAAGTGACACCTTCGAAGAGTAGTCCAATCCGTTGTAGAAGGTGTGCACTAGTAACCACCTCTCGAGTCCGTGGCGTGGGCAAGACTCCAGCAGTCCCTTGTAGCGATCCCAAGCTTCCGATAAGGATTCTCCGTCTTTTTGGAAGAAGCCGGTGATCTAGGTTCGTATATAGGCCGTCTTGGATGGAGGGAAGAATTTCTCCAAGAACGCCTGTTCCAGTTGGTCCCAAGTAGACAAGGTGTTGGCGGGCAATTGCTTTAGCCAAGCCTTTGCTTTTCCAGTCAGAGATGAGGGGAATAACCTTAAGCGTATAGCATCGACCGGTGCACCATGAATCCTAATCGCATCGGTGAACTCCAAGAATGTTTCTACGTGATCAGTCGGGTCCTCCGAGGGCAACCCTCCAAATTGGTGCTGCCTAATCATGTTGATTAGCATAGGCGGTATAGTATAGTTCTCCGCCTCAATCTTTGGCCTAGCAATCCCAGTTCGCAAGCCTCTCACATTTGGGGCTGCATAGTCCTTCAAAGGTTTTGTATCCGGTTGATTCGCCATGAGTGGAATGGGAATCGACCTTTCTCCCTCTCTTTGTAGTCTCCTACGTCTGTGGAAGGTCCTCTCGATTTCTGGATCAACCTCACTGAGTCTCCCAATACTTAGGGATCTTTGCATATAACACACAGAGAGATGGATACACTAGAAGGAAAGATTTTTTTTTCCAGATATAAAAACTAAATGAATAAATAAAAATAAAAGGTCCAGAAAAATCAATTCAAAAATTGAATTGAGATTCGAAAAGGCACAGTCCCCGGCAACGGCGCCAAAAACTTGACAGCGCGACGAGCGTCGAGCGAGCGCTCGCGCGTGCGATTCCGGCAAGTGTACCGGAGTGTCGTCAAGTAATAAAAGATATCGATCCAACAGAGACTGTGATCCCGAATCGCAACCAATTATCAAATCGAGTAGATCTGGACTATGTAAAAAGGATTTTTATATTTTGAAATGGTTTTGAATTTAGAGATAGATAAAACATAATCGAATAAAACAGAAAACAAATCTTTTTGGTTTTTTAGATCTAAATGGGTTCCTAGGGATTTTAGGTTACCAACAAGATCGTTTACGTTACTAAGTCGATTACCCTTGTTAATTAACGAAATTGCCTTGAAGGCGAGTTTATCCTCTAATAGCTTAAGCTCCCTCTCGGGTTACAAAAACCATGCCCAATTGACCCGACCCCTACTCTCGTGGTAGCCGATCTCAGATTGGACCCTTTGCGTTTCGTGACAACTCGTTGATCCTCGAGGGACGGCTTCTAACTCTCGTGATTTCAGTCCCAAGTCCGACTTCTATAGATCCGACACCTAAGTTCACCGATAGGTTCCTCCTTAGAATGTCTAAGTCATGCAAATAACCTAAGTTCACCGCTGGGTTCCTCCTTAGAATATCTACGTCTCGCAAATGAGTGGTCGCCGAATTTACAAGTGAATAAAACACTAGAAGTCAGATCTAAAGCAAAATCGAAATTACAAAGATATTACATCAAATTCAACATCATAAACGAATCTCGGGCATGACCTTAATCCCTAGAAACAAACTACTACTCAAGCCTTGCCATGGAGATGACAAGCTTGGTTGACAACATCATGAAAATTACAAATCAGAATGGAGACGAGGAAGAAGAAGATAGATCCTAAAATGTAGCCTAAGTCTATGTGTGTGTCGATGTTCTCCTCGATTCTGTATCTCCCTTCTGCATCTTCCTGGTCCATATTTATAGACTTGGGAAGTTAGAATCCCAATCTAACTCAAATTCTGATCCAATTCGGTTTCTTCAGGTCCAAGTATAGCGTGTCATGGCCGTGATGGCCATCACGGGCAGACCGTGACGGCTTCTGTTTCGATCACTGCTGCAGGCTCCAGGACTTTCGCGACGCGAAAGTATGCTCGCGACGCGAGCCATCAATTCTCATGCTTGTCACGGGCGTGATGGTAATTTCATCTAGACCGTGACGGTCTCTGACTTGCGGGGGTTTTTGGTCACGGCCGTGATGGCTATCACGGCCAGGCCGTGACAGACTCTGACTTCAGCCTTTCTTCCTTTTCAGTTTTGCTCGATCATGGCCGTGATGGGCATCACGGCTAGGCCGTGATGGGCTCTGTTTGGCTCATTTTCTTCAGTTTTCAAGCCCAATTTTCATCCGAACTCCATCATGGTTGATTTTGAGCATTTTACCCTTGATTTCGGCAAAACAACACCACGAAAACCGCCTTACCCGTTCCAAAGGAAAATTAACCAAAAATCAAACTAAATATGCCTAAACTACATGAAAATGCATGCAAAATGATAGACAAAGATGATGTGAAATCACACTCATCACATGCATGGGCTAATAGCATTCTTATGGCTTCTAATCTAGCTATGGGAGCATATGTTTCATCATAATCAATTCCTTCTTCTTGATTATATCCCTTAGCTACTAGTCTAGCCTTGTTTCTTACTATTATTCCATTCTCATCCATTTTGTTTCTAAACACCCATTTCGTTCCAATTATTTGGTTACTTTTAGGTTTTGGAACTAAATCCCAAACTTTGTTCATTTTAAATTGATTTAACTCCTCTTGCATTGCAATCATCCAATGTTCATCATTAATAGGATCATCAACACATTTTGGTTCTATTTGAGATACAAACACCATGCTATTGTAAATATTCCTTAAAGAGTTTATAGTGGTTACCCGTTTGGTGATCTCACCAATGATATTGTCTAGGGGATGATTCTTTGAAACTTGTCACTCCTTTGGAAGATTTTCTTGTTGAATTTCTGCTTGAGGAACTCTATTGCTCCCTTCATCTTCCTTCTCCTTGGTTTTGTCTTTTCCTTCATCAGATATCACTTCATCTTCTTGAGTTTCTGCATCATAAAAAAAGTCCTTTCCCATGCTTTTGGCGTTAGACTCATCAAATGTTATGTGAACAGATTCTTCCATTGATAAAGTACGTACGCTTATTAAACACTCTATATGCTTTGCTAGTTAATGAATAATTCAGGAAAATACCCTCATCAACTTTGGGATCAAATTTCCCAAGATTATTCTTGCTATTATTTAGCACAAAACACTTACAACCAAAGACATGAAAATGAGAAATGTTAGGTTTTCTTCCCTTATAAAGTTCATATGGAGTTTTCTTCAAAATTGGCCTTATTAGGACTCTATTTAAAACATAACATGCAGTACTCACAGCATCAGCACAAAAAGACTTTGGTAAATTAGAGTCATTTAACATGGTTCTAGCAATTTCTTCAAGTGACCTATTTTTCCTCTCAACTACTCCATTTTGTTGTGGAGTTCTAGGTGCAGAAAAATTGTGTTTTATACCATGTTCATCAAAAAAGTTATCAAACTCCTTATTATGGAATTCTCCTCCATGGTCACTCCTAATTGAAACAATTTTCACGTCTTTCTCATTTTGAACAACCTTAGCCATTTTCTTAAAAGCTTTAAAAGCTTCATTCTTTTGTGCTAAAAAATAGGTCCAAGTAAATCTAGAGAAGTCATCAACAATTACAAGAGCATAAAGATTTCCACCAAAGCTTTTTTTCCTAGAAGGTCCAAAAAGGTCCATGTGCAACAATTGTAAGGGTCTACTAGTTGAAACAATGTTTTTAGCCTTAAATGAGGTTTTCACTTGTTTACCCTTTTGGCATGCATCACATAAGCCCTCTTTAACAAGCTTCTTATTTGGTAAACCAATTACAAGTTCTTTGGAAATCAATTTATTCAAGTGATCCATATGAATGTGAGCTATTCTCCTATGCCAAAGCCAATTTTCATCTTCTTTGGAAATTAAACAACATGCATCATTGGAAGTTAAATTGTCTAAGTCTAGCATATAGATGTTATTGATTCTATTTCCAATCAATTTTATGTTATTATCATGAATAGATTCAATCATACACAAATTCGAGTTAAAGTTTACCTTGTAGCCTTTATCACATAATTGGCTTATACTTAATAGATTGTTTTTGAGCCCTTCTACATAGAGAACATCCTCAATCTTGATTGCTGGACTTTTTCCTATTGTTCCAACACCAAGAATTCTTCCTTTGTTGTTGTCTCCATAGGTGACATTTCCACCTTCTTTGGGAGTGAAAGATGTAAATTTTGTGATGTCTCCCGTCATGTGTTTGGAGCAGCCACTATCTAAATACCAGCTTGAGCTTTTTGCCTTCAAACACACCTACAAAACATATTTTTTTTATACTTTTTCTTTAGGTACCCAAATCTGGTTGGGTCCTTTGGTGTTAGTAGCAACATAAGTTCCTTTTGGAACCCAAATTTGTTTAATGCCAACATGTATGTTCTTTCTAAGTCTACATACAGCAGCTGTATGACCTCTCTTTAGACAATAATAGCATTTAACAAAAGGACAAGTTGAGGAAATAGGTGCAACAAAAAGCTTCTTAAAAGATTTTTCATGTACCATTGGCTTATATCCAATTCCAGCTTTGTCATACACACCTTTTTGCTGTCCTAATATGGCATTCAAGTTATCTCTATCCAAAGTAAACTTAGATAGAGTTGTATTCAATTTTTCAACTTCCTTTTCTAGTGTAGTGCATTTGGTGCAAATTGAACTAGATGCAAGTAATTGTGAATTTTTAGCTTCTAGTTCTTTAAGCTTTATTTGTAAAGATGCATAGTCACTACATTGTTTTGCGATGATCTTCCTAGAAGATATAAGTTATTTACCAATTTTAACATATTCTTCATGCAATTCATCAAAAGCATCTTGTAACTCATCATAGGTAGGAGAAGAATCATTTACCTCAGTTTCACTATCACTTTGTTGATTTGCCATGAGACATAGGTTGGCTTCATTTTGAGATTCACTACTAGTGGAATCCATATCATTTTCTTCCCAAGCTATGTATGCTCTTCTAGGCTTTCTTCTTTTCTTCTCTTTGTTGTCATTCTTCTCATACTTTTCTTTCTTTTGTAGCTTTGGACATTCATTTTTGTAGTGTCCAAGCTTTCCACATTCAAAGCATTTGATTGTTGAGGAAGAGCTTTCACCTTTGTTCGTGTTCTTTTTGGTAGGAAAACTGAATTGCTTCTTGTTTCTATTCTTTTTGATGAATCTTCTAAATTTCCTCACAAGCAATCCCATGTCTTCTTCTTCGGATTCTTCACTTTCATCAAGGTGTTCATCTTCATCACTTTCTATTGATTCTTTGGAGATATGAGCCTTGAGTGAGAGTCCTTTCTTCCTTTTCTCCTTATCATCATGACTTTTTAGTCTATTGAGTTCCAATTCATGTTCTTTCAACTTGCCAAATAAAGTAGCAATCTGCATGGTGTCTAGATCCTTTGCTTCAGCTATTGCAGTAATTTTTGGTTGCCATTCACGACTCAAACATCTCATTATCTTGATAATCTTTTTCTCATCTGTGGTTGTATGTCCGAGTCCTTCTAGCTTGTTCACAATGTGTGTAAACCTCTTTTGCAGTTCATCTATCTCCTTCCCATTCTTCATATGAAAAAGTTCATATTCATGGACTAGTGCATTCATTCTTGCTCTTTTCACATCGTTGGTTCCTTCATGAATGAGTTGAAGAGTATCCCACATTTGCTTTGCCGTTTTACAATTGGAGACCCTGAAAACTCATCATAATTCAAAGCAGCTGTTATAATGTTTTTGCCTTAGCATTATAACCAACTCTTCTTTTATCATCATCATTCCAATCATCTTTTGGTTTAGTTTGTTTAGTTCCCTTAGCATCAAGAATAAATGGAACATAGGGACCATTTTCAACAGCTTCTAATACATCTAAACCAGCAGCCTCAAGAAAGATAAGCATTCTCTCTTTCCAATACATGTATCGGGAGCCATTAAAGGCAGGGGGTCTAGTGAGTGAAGCCCCATCACCCAGGATATCATTTGTAGCCATCTATTGAGGCTATTAAGCTTTGTAACAAGAGTTTTAGCCCTGATGCCACTTGTTTGTAATGGCTATAATCTCGAGAGGAGGGGGGGTGAATTGAGATATTGAAAACTTTTTCAACAATTTAAAGCAAAACAAAGTTTTCTTAAAGAAAATTGGTTTTCACTCAATTTTAATTCCTAAGAATTAGGTTATGTAACAAGTAATGATGTTAAGAAGAATTATAAGAAGGAACAACAAGTTTAACACAGATTGTAGTTCAAAGATTCAAGTTAACAAGCATTCTTAAAACTCATTCACAACACACAAGTGCATATAACAAGTATATGGAGTTTAGATATGAGAAGAACACGCAAACTGATTTATCCTGGTTTGGCTATCACCTCTGGTAAGCCTACATCCAGTCCCCCACCTTTGTGGTTTTCTCCACTATAACTAGAAATTACAATATCCAATTACAACATTCACAAGGATAACCTCCTTGCTCAAGAACACACCAAAAAAGCACACTTGCTTTTCTATGCCCAAGGATCCCTTCTATCCTTGTCCATTTCTAAGAGATACCCTCTCTTAATCACACTAATTCACAGAAAGAATTGAGGTAGACGAAAGACTCTAAAAGTCTGATTATACAAATTGGAGTTCTAAGAAATATCACACTTTTCTCTCAAAGATGAAGCACTTTTGGAAGCTTTTGAATCTTTCGTATTTTCACTTTCAGAATGTGTAAGGTGATTAAAAGGTGTTCCTTTGATCCCTCTTTATATAGAAAACAAGTTATAGACGTTGGGATCAATTAAAACAGATTTGGATCTGATTTAACAAAATCTGTTTCCTTGATTCTCGTTCTTGAAATAAGATTCTGATTGTTCTTGTATTATTCGCGTCCATCTGGAAAAATAACCGTTTCCATTTAGCCATTAAGATTTTACATTAGGATGGGCTAGTAGACGAGCTCCATTTAGTAGACGAGCTCCATATGGTAGATGAGCTCCATATGGTAGATAAGCTCCAAATGGTAGACAAGCTCCATATGATACTTTAGCAGACCAGCGCTTCTTGTTACTTTAGTAGACGCGCGCTTCTGTTACTTTAGTAGACGAGTGCTTCTGTCACTTTAGTAGACGAGCAATTTTGTCACTTTTATTGGACGTCTACTTGTTTTACTTCACTGGACGTTCGCTTGTTTCACTTCATTGGTCGTCTGCTTGTTTCACTTCATTGGACATCTACTTGTTTCACTTCATTGGACATCTGCTTGTTTCCCCTCATTGGACAAGCGCTTATGTTATCCTTTGTAAAAATTAGTTTCTTCTTAAATTTAAGTGCTTCACCTAAGAAATCAAATGTGCTATTTTTACAATAGCATCTAAAGTATGAGATCTCCATTGCTTGATGCTTTAGTCCTTGTCCATTGCTTTGTGTCCTTGGTCTTCCATCCTCTTATCCTTGATTTGCCTTTTTCATGAGTGATCTTGCATGCAACTTAACACATAATAAGTACATAGTCAAAATCAAAAATCTTATGCAAAATACACTTTGTTTGTCATACATCAAAACATGAACGAGGTCTGAGTCTTACAACTATGTTCTCTTTTCAATGTTCTTTTTCGTTCAATGAAAGCACAAAATACAAAACGAAAACTTTAGTAACTTATCCTAGTTATCAGATATTTTTATTTGAATAAAATCCTTTGAAAAACTACTGTTGAAATCCATTAAAACTCAAGTTATAGAAAATCTTTATCCTTCCACCAAAATCCATTCTATTTTGGACCATTCTATTTTGGAAAGTCCACTCCTTTTTTTAAAAAATGATAACAATAATAACTTTTTGAAGAGAATTTTTCTAAATGTTTTAAAAAATTCTTTTGAAGCACTTGAAAATGAACTTTCTTTTCTTTGTTGTCTTTTACCATGAATTATTATCAAAAATTCATATCTTTCTATTAAAAAAAAACTCTTAAGTTCCCAAAACAATTTCTTTTTATCTTCATAAAAAACAATTATACTAAAGTTCTTAAATCTTCACCAAATGTTAAAAAATATTTTTCTTTTTTTTTATTTATCAAAATGTTGCATCAAAATTTTAAATCTTTATTTTGTGGCTTTCCACATAAGTTTTCTTAAAGCTTTTATCTTACATTAATAATTGAGCTCTAACCAATGGTTAGGCTTCTATGCATCAACCAAACAACTAACAATAATTATAACAATGCCAACAAAACACATATATTCATAATTCAATACCAAGCATGTTAATCAATCCAATATATTAACAAGGTCACAAGAATTCAAATATCACACTAAAACAGTCACAACAACAATAAACCTCAAAATCACATATATCAAACACATCAAGCACATAGTTATCATAATTTAAATATCTCTCAGGCTTTCTCCCCTTACCTTTGTTTAACGAGTAAAGGTTCGTAGTTTTTCGCGTTTTTATGGTAACAAACTTGTTTTTCCTCACATTTGCAAATCTAAACAAAATAAAACATATAACATATGTTAAAATTTTATAAAATCCCCTTGTTTTTCTTGTGCATGTTTCGGCCTATTTTTTAAAAAATAAGGTTAAAAATTTTAAATTTTCATAAGCTTTTGGATAAGTGATCCTTAAGCATTATAGAAACAAAATCAAGGTTTAACACTTAAAGATAAATTTTTAATCTCTCTATTCCATGCAAAATAGGTTTCAGCCTCCTTAAAAAAATAGGTTAGAAAAGAAATTTTCAACTCTATAAATGCAAGCTTGCAACTAAAATAGAGATTAAAGTAAGTATTCTTCGAATATATATATATATATATATATATATATATATATATATATATATAAACAAAATCTCTTCAACTTTTTATCAAAATGCATGAAATCAAAATGATGTTCAAAGTACTTTTCCCTAAATAAAAAAATTTAAAATAGAGTCATTCTCAACTTGTGAAGCACATGCATGTTTAAGAGGAAATAGTTAAAACAATGTATTTTCTTTAAAAATCAAAATAAAGCCTCCTTAACCCAAAATTGAGGGTTTTGACTGCGGAAATAAAACTGATTACAATGCTGGTTACTTTTAGAAAATATTATTTTCTCGATGAATAAGTACACTAAAAATGGTAGGTTTCTTTTTGGTTTGAAAGGTTTATTGAAATAAAAGTGATGAACACTCAGAACATGAATTGAAGACAACATATATATATATATATATATATATATATATATATATATATATATATATATATATATATATATATATATATATATATATATTCATAACAAGTCCCAGTGAGACCCAAGTTCTAGTACATAAGCTAGGGCGTTATCAACGGCCATTGCAATAGAGTTAGAAATCTAGAAGATACAACTGAAAAGAGAGTAAGCAAAAACACGGGGAGAGAGGTTCTGGAACCACATCACAAAAGTGACTCTAGAAAGTCAGAAGACGGAAGACTATTCATAAAATGATCCAAACTGGTCACTGACACTGGCTACAAGCAGGGTCTCCACAAAAACTCCCATGAGACGAGACATCGGGTAATGGGCCTATGACGTCGCCGCCCTCATCCACGGAATCGTCGTCGTCGTCATGATCCAGAACGTAATACTCAGGCTCGTCCTCCTCCAAGATCTCATAAAAGTCCTCCTCGGAATCCTCCTCAAAGTTCTCCTCGATAGGTGCTGCCTGCTCGACGTCCAGAGGTGGTAGCTCGTGTAGTAGTCCGTTAACCTGCAGTGCGTGAAGGTAGTACCAAGTCGGAGGCAGAGCAACTATCCTAGTCTCCACGGTTTGGCTCCTACGAATCAGGTCTCCATCAGCATTCAAATAAGTGGTGCTGATTGATCCGTGGTACGTAGCAGACGTCGCCCCCGAATGAATCTGCCATGCCCCAACGTTCCCTACATCGTCGAAGATCACAGTCTTCAACATCATCGGCACAAGAGGGATGTTGGGATCCATCTGAGCTCATATACATAAGCGATACTAAAAAGGAAGAGAGAATAACAAGCATAAATGAAAGAGTGAGATACCGACAGCGGATATATCGCACAACAACCATTTACATGATACATACAACACATTGGTATATTAACATTTAAAACATTATTCATGGGTAAACAACAAGTATTATTTCAGTGGGTCTCATACCCAAATCAATCAGTTTTATAAAGATAATGCATGACACTTCAATCATCAGGCTCTAAACCTAATCTCATGAGATATCATCACCGTTTTATCATTAAGAAATAAAGAGTTGATCAGGCTCGTATGCCGCATTGGCAAGTTGTCTCCGTCACCTCATTGATAGTGTGATTTTACATCATATTTTCTGTACACTTTTGCATGCATTTTTCATATAGATTAGGCATTCTTTATTTGATTTTATTAGTTTTTCCCTTGGAACGGGTGAAGCGGTTTCTTGGTGTTGTTTTGCAGGAATTAATGTAAAAATGCTCAGAATTGGACTTGATGGAGCTTGGATGAAAAAGACCCTGAAAAGAGAAGAAATTGAGCCAAGCAGAATTCTGGTGATTCGCCCCGCGAGACTAGATTCGCCTCGCGACCCTGAGAGCTGACTGTTCCAGTAGAATGTCATCTTTCTGGTTCGCCCCGCGAACCATGTCTCGCCTCGCGAGTATGGAAACCAGAAACCATCACGCCCAGGCCCTGATGCTCCTCACGAGCATATTTGAGAAGCAATTTACGGCCTCGCGTCGCGAATCCACTCTCGCCTCGCGAGAGTCCATTTCTCAGAAACAGCAGATTTTAACATTCGCCTCGCGAGAAGACATTCGCCTCGCGAACGCGCGCAGAACTGATTGGTATAAGTTGCTGTTTTAGGGCAGAAAAGAGGGCTTTTTGGTGGAGAGTTGGGGACTTGGAGGCTGCGGCTGGACTAGGGTTCCAACCCTAGTAAGGGATGTTTTCCTTGCTCTGGGAATGGAAGAAGATTGGAGGATTCTTCTATGAGTGTTCTTCATATCTTCTCTCCTTCTCTTTTGTATTCTCATTTTTCATGAGTAGTTAAATCCCTTGTTGTTGGGGTTAGATGTAGCTTTTCTAAACTTGTTTGTATTTGATTTGGTTCTTTTAATGCAAGTCTCTATTTCTTTATGAGTATGTGATTCTGTGCTTAATGCTTTCCTTGGCTTAGCTACCCATAGGAATGATATGTTGCTTTGATAGACAATTGACAGATTGATGTTAAGGCATGCTCATGAATCATATGCCAAGTAGTTCAAGAATCTAGACATAGGTGTTGGCTGCTTGCAATCTTATAAGTCTTGACTTAATGCAAAATCTCAGGTTAATCCACCTAAGACATTAGGGTTTAATTTGGGGTTTTAGGCTCATTGCACCTAAGACATTAGGCTTGAGTATTTTAGAAAAGGCTTGATTGTCATTATTGAATTAGGACTTGTGTTAGAAGCCATTTCATTGCAATTAAGGGAGGATTAGTGTAGTCTAACCCTGACAATCTCAACCACAATTATTTTGCCTTCCAAGTGTTCGATAAAATTCCAAAAAGACCAAAAATATTTTATTTCTTTATTTCATGATCTCTTCATACCATAGTTTAGTCTAGATAGTTGTTGAGTTTGTGAATTGGTAATTGGCAACCGATCCCTGTGGATACGATAACCGGTCTTACCACCGTATTACTTGTTTGCGACGAGGTGCACTTGCCTTTATCTTAAAAACACGCATCAAGTTTTTGGCGCCGTTGCCGGGGATCGGCTTTGCCAATATCAGTAGTAACAAATGAGACAACTAGTTTAGACATTTTTATTTTATTTTTCTGTATATAATTGATCTCTTTCTTTTGTTAGTTTTGTATATATTTGATTTTGTGTTTCTTAATCTTGGGCTTAAGTGTCTGTGAGGTGAAAATTGATTTGACAGGATCATGGACTACAATTGCTATCAGCCATCTGATGCAGAAATTGAGATATCTGAGCTGCAGCTGTGGGCTGATATGCTGTAATTAGCCATAAACATCCAACAAGTGAGTAATGAGTTGTCAAGGGCAATTTTCTCTCCTCCACCAGTGGTAGGCTATTCTGAATGGGGAAATCAATTTCCCAACACTTTCACTCCGTGGTGGGTAAATCCTCCAAACAATACTTGGATTGATCAAGAGGAACATTGGGAATCTTCCACACCTTCATATCAACCACAACCATCACCATTGGAAGTTGCTTGGGAGAACTTCAAATCCGAATTCGCAGTCAATTCTGAGCAACCTATTCCGGATGGTCGGTTTCACTTAGAGGATATTTTGGAGAACTTCATGGTAACAACAATGGAAAATTAAAAAAATCAAGAAGATACCATTCAAAGTCTCGGGGTACGTATTGAGGAACCCTCTACCCAACTATCCGAAATGCCAAATGGGAACTTGATGGACGATGATGAAGATGATGCAATGATGGATGATGAGGAAGAAGAAGAAGTGGGAGCAACTGAATTAAGAAAGGAAGACCCTGTTTTGGAGAACAAAGTTGCACCATCTCCCATTGAACCCTTTACTAAAGAGCTTGAAAGGAAGAGGCGTTTGGAGGACATCTATTTCAACATGCTTGGGGATGATGCAGAACTTTTGGAATTAGATGATTTTATTGATTCCTATGTGTTGATTGTGATGAGAGAAACACTTGTGTGGTGTGTGCTGAGATTTCTGCATATATGGAAGGTGATGGATTTGGTGATTCGGTGAATGAAGATTGTACAGAAGCCAAAACAGCACCAGTGATCCTCTCGACTTGTTTGCCACCTCACACTGTGAAGCAAACCATGATGGAGTTCAAGCCTCTGCCTGAGAAATTGGATTTTGGATCTTTAAATATGCAGGCACTATGGCCAGTCCAAGAGGTTGAACCCCATTTTTATTAGGAAGATTTTGTTGATGAAGGGGTCATCTTTGACCCAAGAGGGAGTGAGAAATTCGCCACATTTGGTGAGGTCGCCATGATTTTCAAGCGCTCACTCCCATATTTATGCTGCAAACCGTGGGATCCAGGTGAAGGATCTCACATGGTTAGCATCCCTTGGTCCTTATACCACAGGTTATGGGATCCAGGTGGATGCTTCTTGATAAGTCAAGCTAGTGACATTAAAGAAGCGCTTACTGGGAGGCAACCCAGGTTTTCTTAACCCTTTTCCTTAGTTAGTTTTTGTTTGTGATTTTAAAACTCTTGAATAATTTGAGAAGATCAAGAGTTTTCTTTTACTAATAAAATTGCCAAGTGTTTTCAGGATAATAAGGAAGGAGAAGCAAAAAGAGCAGGGAGAAACAAAGCCAAAAAGCATGTGAACCAGCACCAATTACCGCCTCGGTAAGTCGTTCCAATTTTTCTTTCCTCTCTCTATCTTGATTGTTTACATTGGGGACAATGTAAATTTTTAAGCTTGGGATAGGGGTATTTTGCATTTGCATTTTGCATGTTGCATTCATATAGTCTTGCATGATAGCTTTGCATGATCACACAATTAGATTGCCCTTGCTTAGATTTTGCATCCAATTGTGAGAACTAAGTGCCTATTAAATTGAGATAGTGAATTTTTGAACCCAATTTTTTTTCATTCTTGTGATACGGCTGCAAATAAAAAATGCTTGAGATGATCTTGGATAGTTGATAATTAGCATGTGGTTCTAAAGATTTGTGTTTTTCATTGATCTTTAAACTATTAAAATGTGAGCTTTTGAGCCAAAGGGGTACTCACTCAATTTACCCTATTCTTTGTGTTAGAGTGTTATTCCTCTTGGATTGTATTCCTCTAGAACTTGACTTGAAACTGTTTCGAAGCTTGAAAATTTTTGAAAACATTTTTGAAAATGATTGAGGCAATAGGTATTTTTATGGCCTTCTGAGCTTTGAATGATGAAATGCTACCCCTTAGTTGCCCAATTTTGAGCCTGAAAGAATAGAAATACTTTTCTTGGTACCTTGAAATATATTGTTGAATGATGCTTGGTAGGATACCTTCTAAAGTATTACAAAAGGGTAATCGAAGAAAGTATGGGATGAAAGAATCAGAAAAAAAAATTCTCTTGAGCTGAAAATTTTCTCTTCTCCAAATAAAAGAAAAAAAAAAGAAAAAAAAAATATATAGAGAAGGGGATGACAAAAAGAAATGAGAAATAAAAAGAAAAAGAAAGAAAATAAAGGTGGAAAAGTAAATCGAAAACCCAAGAAGGTATTTTAGAAGGTGTCATGTGTTGAAATGTTTGATATTTCGTGTAGCCTTTTGAAATGTCCCTTTCTTGATTTCCCCACCTAACGATTAATCCCATGGCCACGTTACAACCAAAGTGAAAGACCTCTTGATTCTTAATTGTTTTCATTAATAAAGTAGAGATTTGGTTGATAGTCAAGCCTATGGTAGAATTCATTCCTTGAGGAAAATTGAGCGAAATGTTAGATATCCTTAAACACTAGAGTGAGGTGAGAAAAGAGAGCCAAGCAAATGAACAAGCTTGGGGTGAGCTTCAGGTGAGAAAGAGTGCCCGAATCAGTGAGAATATGAATTTAGAGAACCTAAGCCTCTAATTGGACTTGAATTGATTGTCTCTTGCTGAATTGTTTGAATTGCCTATTACTTGGATCATTTACTCGGGTTCTTAGTTCACTATCTATGTTATGTTTTCTTCTACTGGCCTTAGTGATTGCTTGAGGACAAGCAATTGAATAAGCTTGGGGTGATTTGATAGTGTGATTTTACATCATATTTTCTGTACACTTTTGCATGCATTTTTCATATAGATTAGGCATTCTTTATTTGATTTTATTAGTTTTTCCCTTGGAACGGGTGAAGCGGTTTCTTGGTGTTGTTTTGCAGGAATTAATGTAAAAATGCTCAGAATTGGCCTTGATGGAGCTTGGATGAAAAAGAGCCTGAAAAGAGAAGAAATTGAGCCAAGCAGAATTCTGGTGATTCACCCCGCGAGACTGGATTCGCCTCGCGACCTTGAGAGCTGACTGTTCCAGCAGAATGTCATCTTTCTGGTTCGCCCCGCGAACCATGTCTCGCCTCGCGAGTATGGAAACCAGAAACCATCACGCCCAGGCCCTGATGCTCCTCACGAGCATATTTGAGAAGCAATTTACGGCCTCGCGTCGCGAATCCACTCTCGCCTCGCGAGAGTCCATTTCTCAGAAACAACAGATTTTAGCATTCGCCTCGCGAACGCCCGCATAACTGATTGGTATAAGTTGCTGTTTTAGGGCAGAAAATAGGGCTTTTTGGTGGAGAGTTGGGGACTTGGAGGCTGCGGCTGGACTAGGGTTCCAACCCTAGTAAGGGATGTTTTCCTTGCTCTGGGAATGGAAGATGATTGGAGGATTCTTCTACGAGTGTTCTTCATCTCTTCTCTCCTTCTCTTTTGTATTCTCATTTGTCATGAGTAGTTAAATCCCTTGTTGTTGGGGTTAGATGTAGCTTTTCTAAACTTGTTTGTATTTGATTTGGTTATTTTAATGCAAGTCTCTATTTCTTTATGAGTATGTGATTCTGTGCTTAATGCTTTCCTTGGCTTAGCTACCCATAGGAATGATATGTTGCTTTGATAGACAATTGATAGATTGATGTTAAGGCATGCTCATGAATCATATGCCAAGTAGTTCAAGAATCTAGACATAGGTGTTGGCTGCTTGCAATCTTATAAGTCTTGACTTAATTCAAAATCTCAGGTTAATCCACCTAAGACATTAGGGTTTAATTTGGGGTTTTAGGCTCATTGCACCTAAGACATTAGGCTTGAGTATTTTAGAAAAGGCTTGATTGTCATTATTGAATTAGGACTTGTGTTAGAAGCCATTTCATTGCAATTAAGGGAGGATTAGTGTAGTCTAACCCTGACAATCTCGACCACAATTCTTTTGCCTTCCAAGTGTTCGATAAAATTCCAAAAAGACCAAAAATATTTTATTTCTTTATTTCATGATCTCTTCATACCATAGTTTAGTCTAGATAGTTGTTGAGTTTGTGAATTGGTAATTGGCAACCAATCCCTGTGGATACGATAACCGGTCTTACCACCGTATTACTTGTTTGCGACGAGGTGCACTTGCCTTTATCTTAAAAACACGCATCACTCATGTACCCGGATCAACATCATCACGAATCCCTTGTCAACGGTCATCCGGATGTATACATCATCGAACACCACATCTTAAGCGGGTATTAGGTAACTCAAGCACGTCTTCTAAGGGGAAATGCATATGAATAAAAGACTTTTCATTATCAAGACTTTTCTTTGCGTTCACTCTTTTCTGTTGTCGAAGCCCAAAGCTAACGACTATTCACAATTTTCATCACTAGAAAATCAATAACACAGGACGCGCAGTCCGAGTGGTCAATCACAACACCTTAGATCGATGCCGCAGTCCAAGGTTGTGGTCGTAGAAACAATTATAATTTTATCCATATTTTTTTTCAACATGATAAGGACTCCTAGTCCATAATAACGAAATTAGGACACACAGTCCTCAATTCCAAGATTAGGACTCCTAGCCCATAATATCAAGACCCTTGGTCCATAATTCTTGACACGGATCCCAGATCGTGTGCATATAACTGAATGCTAGAGGCAACATCTCGCGAACTAGATTCTCTTTCACATGTGCTTACTTTTTGTTCCGTGAAAATCAAAATCCAAAACAAAACCTCGGTCACTTATCCAAGTAACCGGAACATTTCTAAATCATTTAGGAGAAAATCTTTTCCTTTACAAACTCTTTTATAAAACAATTAGGAAATTCGTTTGCTTTTGAAATCCTTGATGGAATAAAGTCAAATATTTTCAAAGGGGTTTTTCCTTCATAAAACACATAGTTCGAAAAATGTTTTCTCTCGCACAAACTTTGGATCATAAAAAGGTAGTTTCTATTGACTTAAAAATACTTCAACGTTTCTTTTCAAAACAATAATGTTATTCTCTTGAAGTAAGCACTTTAAACATGGAACTTTTATAAATGAAATCAATACTTTCAAAGTTCTATTCAAGGCTTATTAAGGGTTTTAATCCTTATAATCATTGAGCACGGACTCAAGCCCGGCTTCTTAAACTTCAACCAACAGTAATATATTCTCAACAATAATATCACAGTTAACGATAGTTCATCACATATATACAATTCACAATACTTTAAGGCAAGTAATAATCAACTTCAAGTAATAATCACAATAGATCAAGTAAACAAGTCATTCAAGTATTTGCTCCATATCATAATAATATTCAAATCACTCAAGTAAACAGATACACACATGCATATAGTCATTGAATATCCCTAGGCAATCCCCTCTTACCATTCGTGAAGGTAAGGAGATTAGATGCTTGAAGAGATATACCACGAACGTCCTTGTTTTCTCCTCAATGGAAGTCTAAGGTTATGAACACAAAATCATAAGTTAAAATCAACCAAGAACACTAACCCACAAGGTATTAGGTTCGGCAAAGACAATAAATTTGGGTTAGAGATCCCCGAAAATTATACAACTTATGGATTTATGATCCTTAAGTGTTATGAGTTCATAAAAAAATGATCATTTAACAAAGTTGAATTAAAATCCCACTAAGTTATAAACTTACGGTATTCGGCTAAGGCTAGTAAAATAGGCTAGCATTCACTAAACTTTCCAATCTCTTAGGTTTAGCTCCATATGTATTAAGGAGCTCAAAACCATGATCATCTTGGAAAACAATGGAAACTTAAACATTCCAATCTCTTAGACTTAGCATCCAAATATCTTATGGAGCTCAAATCCACGATCATTTTGGAAAAAAATAAATAAAAAAACTCAAACATCCTAGCACCTAAACACTAAGTTTCGGCCATCATAGGATGATGAGGAAAATATTCTTGGTTTAATAACAACTCTTAGGTTTATAATCACAAGGTATTAAGAGTTCTAAATCCATGATCATACTTGGAAAGTCCAAACATAGTATCCTAGGCCTACTTATTCTTATTTTTGGCCATCATAGGAACAAACTATCTAACCTTCCAAGATCTATAGATTTAAGATAAAGGGATAGTTAGAAACTCAAACACATGATCATATTCCAAAAGTTGAAACAAAACCCACCTAGACCATATTGCATGGTTTCGGCCTCCTTAGAAAGAAAGGGTTAGGGAGCTTTGTTTTACAACCTTTTAGTATGTCAAAATACAATGATAAAATTGTAAAGAAATTTATATGAGAGCATTACCCTTAACAAGAGGAAGAACTTTAATGAAGAACACAAGTGCAAAAGACAACTAAAAATGCAAGCTTTAAGTAGTTGAAAAGGAAGAAGATGATGAAGTAATATAAGAGTAATGAAGTGATGAAGAAGAAAGGTGGTGAAGTGTAAATGAAATGGGTATATATAGGGGGAGGGGGAGAGGCTCAGGGCCATGAGGAAGAAGAGAGGAGAATGGAGTGGCTTGTTGAGTAAGTTTGGGAGTTAAGGCTTGATGGGATGGAAGGAGGAGAGAGAAATAACTTTTGGATTAGAATAGTATTATAATTTGAAAAGTGTAATGATTATACTTTTGGAGTATGTCATAAACTCTTCCATCATGTCACTTCACTCCTTGTGTGTTCCCTAATCTGCTCCATTGCGTATCCGATTGCACTTCCGATCGTAGTTTTCCAACGTTTTCGCCCGAATAAAACATTTTATTTTATTTTCGAACAAAAATTTTCAAAATCACCAGACCCCCACAAAACATCATGAAAACATCAACCGTTTCGTTAACGGGTCAAAATTAGGTTTTCTGCACAGTAAACCTGTACCGGCAGGGAAACGCAGACCGACTTCCGTCTGAATTTTCAACCTAAATTGTTACTGTGAGTTCATATGGTATAACAACATAATAAAATGATTTTAGTATAATTAAAATCATCCTCTGAGTTTAATCTAAAAATAAATACATTTAAATATGTATTTACTGCTACATAAAGCATAGGAAAAACAGGGTGTTACAATACTACCCCTCTAAAAAGAATTTCGTCCTCGAAATTACGCACCTTGAAATAACTCAGGATATTGCAATTTCATCTTGTCCTGAGCCTCCCATGTAGCTTCTCCGGTTGTCTAGTTCCAGATGACTTTGACTAAAGGAATTTGTTTATCTCTGAGCTGCTTCATCATCTGTTCCGCGATTTGTACCGTTAAAGTCTCAAAAGACAGGTTCTCTTTTAATTGTACTTTATCAAGTTTAATAACTTGTGATGGATCAGGAATATACTTTCTCAACTGAGAGACATGGAAAACATCATGAATGTTGGAAAGAAAAGGAGGTAAAGATATTTTGTAAGCTACTGGACCTACGCGATGAAGAATTTGGTAGGGTCCAATGAATTTGGGAGTAAGCTTTCTGGATTTTATCACTCTGCCAATCCCAGTCATTGACGTGACTCTCAAGAACACATGCTCGCCTTCCTCAAACTCAGGAGGTCGTCATCTCTAGTCAGCGTAACTTTTCTGTCGACTTTGGGCTGTTCGCATTTTCTCATGGATCATCTTCACCTTCTTGGTCGTTTGTTGCACGATCTCTGGTCCTAACAGCAGACTCTCACCATCCTAGTACCAACACAAAGGTGTTCGGCATTGTCGACCATACAAAGCCTCATAAGGTGCCATCCCTATACTTGAATGAAAATTGTTATTGTAGGTGAATTCCATCAACGGTAGGAACTCGTCCCAGCTCCCAGTGTCTTCCATCACACACGCTCTTAGTAAATCTTCGAGTGATTGGATTGTCCTCTCTGACTGTCCGTCAGTTTGTGGATGATACGTAGAATTCAATTTGAATTTTGTTCCCATAGAGTTTTGTAGTCCTTTCCAAATTTCTGACGCAAACCTCGGATCAAGATCCGAAATGATACTCGAGGGTATACCGTGCAACTTGATAATCTCGTCGATGTACAACTGAGTCAACCTTTTCATCGGGTACTTCATGTTGATAGGTAAAAAGTGAGCTGACTTGGTCAGTCGATCCACAATTACCCATATAGCCTCATGTGACACCCTAACTCGGGTTATCACCTTGCTACCCGTTTGCGGAAATAAATCTCAATTTGCTGGTTACTTTCGGAAAATAATGTTTTCTCAACGTTCATCTTTTCAAAATATGGTGATAAATTTTTTTTCCCTTTTTCTTTTAACCTTATAACCCCACAACCACAACAACATAATCAAATCACACTTAAATACATAATGTATATAAGTTATACAACTATACTGCCTCATATGTTTTCACATCTAGATCATTATCAGTTTAGTCACTCTCAAAACATAGTATAACTTAATAGGACCTAAGCTGGTCGTCACTAACAGACACTACACCCGACAGGAGCAGCACAGCATGTCTCGAACTAGACGGCCTTCTCCTTCTTGTAGAGAATATACCCCCCTGTGCGACTCTGATATGGTTGTAAGGGTGAGACGCCAATATATGGATTTAACAAAATAACTAAATGCGTGACACAAAAGAAGGCACATGTACAATTTTATGTTATAACAACATAAGCATCCATACTATAGCATACAGTTTATCAATGGGTTTCACACCCCAAACATCAACGTTGGAAAACTATGCATGAACACTTTAATACATCATCTAACTTTTTCCTAATCTCCGGAGATCCCACAACACAGCGTAAATGAGTTGATCAATCTCAATAGCCAAATATATTAGGCACTTCGTGGCATGGAATACTTTATTCATCAAAGCACCATACATACTTCATAACCAAAATACCCTGTCATCAAGGTATCCGACATAGGACATAGCATGAATACCCTATCATTTAGGCATCCGACATAACTTCGTAGCCAAAATACCCTATCATCAAGGTATCCGACATAACTTCGTAGCCAAAATACCCTATCATCAAGGTATCCGACATAAGACATCGTGGGCACGTCTGCCAATGCATGCATATAAAATATTTTGTTCTCGTCGTTTTCTTCGTGTGTAATCTTTCCTTTGCCAAAGCTCAAAATCTTACGACCAACGTAGTTTTCAATGTCTTAAAGTCTTTCATTAACAACACAGGACACGCAGTCCGAGTGCTTAGTCACGAAACCCTAAACTTTGCAATCAGTCTTAGGTTCGTGGTAATAGAAAACATCATAAATCTTTTACCGTCGTTTATTACGTCGTGAAGTAGACATACCGTCTACCTACTAGACACCAAGTCTATAACGTCATAAGAACACTAGTACCCCGACGTCTCGGTTACTAAGTTCCATATCGTCGTTTTACATCGTTTTTGTCTGTCAAACACAAATCCAAAATAGGATAACGTCATAAGAACACTAGCACCCCGGCATCTCGGTTGCTAAGTTCTATATCGTCGTTTACATCGTTAAGTAAAACTTATTTACAGAAAATCATTTCTACTTGAAATTCGTTTGTAAAACGTCAACTCATCAAAAATTCTTTTACTGAAACTTCAGCTTTAAAAATTAAATCAATTCAGATTAAACCTCTTCTCAAAACAAGTACTGCTATTTTTAAACTTTCACCGTAAATAATTTCAAAACTTGCCATCGTTTATCATTTTCCAAGAAAATATTTTTAAAGTCAAACTTTGACTTTTATATTATTTTTTTCATTTTTTTATTTTTAATTTTTTTATAAAGTATTTTTGAATATTAATTTCACAAAATAACTTTTTATAATATTTCGGAATTTCTTGCGTAAAAATTAGCAGTACTAAAAAAAATTTCACGGTTACGCTCTCACCGTGACTCATAAATTACTTTTACACTAATAAATCCTTAAAATAATAGTATTTCTCAAAACTCATTATTTTTCCAAAATACTATTTTCCCCCACTATTATATTCCAACATTCCCCATAAAACGTTGAATATAATTTTCACAGCTTATTAAAGTTTTTATCTGATTAATCGGTTGTGCACTAACCACTGTCAGGCCTCTCAAACAACATTCATCATTCAACATCATCATCATAATTATATCACCAGACAGATCATTCATCACAGCAACATAATATACTACTGCATATAATTAAATAAATTAAAAGCAGATAAATCACCGATACACAAATAAACACCACCACGTAAACAACATAAACAAATAATCACAACCACAGATAAGTCATATAAACCACACTAAAAGCAAATAGTTATTGAGAAAATCCCTCAGGTAAGTTCCCCTTACCTCTTGAAGACTCGAACTAACGGTTTCAAATAATCTCCCGATTTGATCCGGTTTCCTCCGTCGGCTTTAGGTCAACCAATCTGATCGATTCCTTCATAACGAATTGCAACCAAAATAAATCAAATCAAACAAAAACATACTTGACTCATGGAGGTTAAGGTTCGGCCTCAACAACTTTTATAGGTTAGGAAAGTTAAAATTTTGTTAACTTAGGGATTTATGATCCATAAGTAACTTAAACATGATTAAGCACTGAAACCAAGATTATGAACCAAGAACATGAACTAAAACTCATCTAGTTCCAATAACTAGGGTTTCGGCCAAGGGCTGAGTTTGGGGTTATAAATCTCTAAAATGTCTAAACTCTTGGATTTAATCAACATACAAAACCTAGAGTTGGATTAAAGTGTTACTAGACAACATTTGAATCAAAAATCCATCAAATATTCATAGCTAGGGTTTCGGCCTTAATGAAACAAATAGGTTAGGGTTTGATTGTTGATCTTATATATACTTAATTACAAGAACTATCAAGATACTAGAAGATTGAATCATGAATCAAGACATGAAAATGAAACAAAACCTATGAATACAACATTGACCTAGGTTCGGCCCAGTCCAGAATTCAAGGAAAGAAATTTCTAATGATCATATGCTTATATATGATGAAAATAGAGATGATTATGAGATCATAGCAATTGGTTTCATGTCAAAAGGATTTTTATAGAATTAGTTATGAATTTTTGAAGTTAGCTTCATGAACTTTGAATCTTATGAAGAACATGATGATCAAAGGCATAAACTCAAGAATCTTGTGAAGATAAAATCTTAGAATAGAAAGATTAAGAGATACTACCTCTTGATGATCAAAGAAAATGATGATTTGGATGATGTTCTTCACAAATTTCTCATGGTGTTCTTGAGAAACTTAGAGAGAAAGATGAACAAGGTGAGGGTTTAGAACAGTTTTAGTAATTTGGGTATATCTATCAACATACTTGTCCGTTTTGGATGATCTTTATGTCGTTGGAAAGAAGAGAGAAATATGAACAACTTTCATGTTGAAAGTTTTCCTAGATTCATAGCAGAAGTTGGTCAGAATTTCGTGGCAGTTTCGGGTGATTGATGGGAAGAAAATGGTTTTACCTAAGACTCATCCACTTAACATAAATGCTCATTTATGGCTTAGAAAAAGTGATGTCCAAGTGCTTGGAATGGAGGAAGGAGCCGTGAGTTTTGGGTAACATTTGGTCAAATTTTCCAATGGCATGGCTTGTAATTGTCATAAAAAGACAAGGGTAAAATGGTCATTTCATAGCAAAATTCCCTTTGTCATAAATGCGCCATTATGGCCATTATGACTCGGATAAGCTCGTCATAAATGCTCGTCGAGTCGGTCAAATCCATCATCTCAGCTACGTTGCCGACTCCTCGATTCATCTGGCGCAAGCTTTTCCTAGAGATATCTCGACGTATATACCCGCAACAAATATAATATTTTAATTTTTTTACCAAAATTTTCAAAACTTCCAGTACCGTAGTAAATACGATAAAAACATTTTTCATCTCGTTCACGAGTTAAAATTAGGTCTTCTGAGCAGTAAACTTTTACAGTTTGTGAAAACACAGAAAACGGCACACCGGCTTCAATCTGAATTTTCAACCAAAAACTTCCCTGTAACCTTATGATAATAAGTATAACAAGGAAATGACCTTGGTTTATCCAAAATCATTTTCTAAGTCCCGGATAAAAATATATATTTATATATTTATTACCGATATTAAGAAGCAGTGAAAATCGGGGTGTTACACCTCATTTCCTTTCCGAGTCCTAGGAAAGCTGGTCACAAAGTCCATTGAAATACCGTCCCACTTCCATTATAGGATGTCCAATAATTTTAACATTCATGCCGGCCTCTGGTGCACAATCTTAGCCTTCTGACATATCTGAAAAGAAGTGACGTATTCCATTATGTCCCTTTTCATTCCATACCACCAGTATAACTTCTTGAGATCTTGATACATCTTCGTGGCTCCGGGGTGTAAACTCAGCTTACTCCTGTGAGCCTCCTCTAAAATCACTTTCCTAAGCTCGGCGTCATCTGGTATACAGATTATTTTACCGAATCTCAAAATTCCATCCGTTCCTTCTCTGAATTCTAACAGTGATCCTTGTCGCACTAAGTCTCTTTCTTCCTGCAGATACTGATTACTCACTTGTTTTTATTTTATTTGTTCCATCAATCCATTCGAAACGGTGATCCTATTCAGGCACAGCCTTCCCGGAAATGTCTCAACTAATAAACTTAGATCCCAGAATTGTTCCAACAATCCCTACTCTTTAACCATCATTACTGACGTGTGTATTGACTTCCTGCTCAGCGCATCCGCCACTATATTCGCCTTCCCAGGGTGGTACTTAGTTGAAAGTCATATTCCTTCAAAAACTCCAACCAACGTCTCTAACGCATGTTTAACTCCTTCTGATCGAAGAGGTACTTCAAAATCTTGTGGTCACTGAAAACATTAAAAGTAGATCCATACAAATAATGGATCCAGATTTTCAGGGCAAAGACTACCACTGCTAACTCCAAGTCATGCGTCGGGAAATTCCTTTTGTGAATCTTCAACTGCCTTGAAGCATATGCTACGACCTTTCGGTTCTGCATCAGCACACAACCCAACCCCTGATGTGAAGCGTCACAATAAACCTCAAA
Source organism: Sophora flavescens (assembly GCA_030762895.1). Lineage (NCBI taxonomy): Eukaryota > Viridiplantae > Streptophyta > Magnoliopsida > Fabales > Fabaceae > Sophora > Sophora flavescens. The sequence continues at coordinate 136,924,762 of CM061063.1, read as the reverse complement.
AGGTTCCTTAGGATCAGGTAGGATCAACATGGGTGAGGTTGTCAACCTTCTCTTCAGCTCTTGGAAACTTCCTTCATAAGCATCCGTCCAGACAAACGCTTGGTCTTTTCGAGTTAACTTGGTAAGGGGTCCCACTATCTTGGAAAATCCCTCAATGAATCTCCTATAGTAGGCCGCTAAACCCACAAAGCGACGGATTTCAGTTGCCGTTGTTGGCCTTTTCCATTCTAAAACAGACTCCACCTTTGATGGATCCACTGCAATTCCTTCGCATGATATCACGTGACCTAAGAATTGCACTTGGTCCAACCACAATTCACACTTTTCCGGCTTCGCATAGAGCTGCTTCTCTTTCAAGGTCTGAAGAACAATGCTGAGATGCTCAGCATGCTTTTCCTTGTTTGGAGAATAGATCAGAATATCATCAATGAAGACGATAACAAACTGATCTAAGTAAGGACGAAAAATCCTATTCATGTTATCCATTAATATGGCAGGAGCATCCGTCACTCCAAACGGCATCACCAGGTACTCATAATGCCCATAGCGTGTTCGAAACGCTGTCTTTGGGACATCCTCTGCTTTCACACGAATTTGATGGTAGCATACTTGGGAGCGGATATCTGTTCTTGATCGAAAACTTGTTTAACTGTCGAAAATCCACACAGAGTCGAGAAGTCCCATCCTTCTTCTTCACTAACAGAACTGGAGCTCCCCACGGCTATACACTGGGTCGAATGAATTCCTTTCTCATCAACTCTTCAAGTTGTTCCTTCAGGGTTTCTAACCTCGATGGTGACATACAATACGGCACCGTGGATATTGGTCCAGTGCCTGGAACCTGATCAATCGTAAACTCGATATCTCGAACAGGCGGTAGACCAGGTACATCCTCAGGAAAAACTTCCGGAAACTCATTGACAACAGGTACGGACTCTGAGTCTAACTCACTCCTAACATCTGAGGAAAACAGCAGCATGTAACCTTGAGCTCCCTCTTTCAAAGAAGCTCTTGCCAGACTAGCAGATAATAATCCAGAAATCTCATCCCTAAAGACTAAGGTTCTTTGAGCATAGTCTATCAGGATATGGTTGGAAGATAACCAATCCATGCCTAAAATTACATCTAGTTGTATTAAAGGCAAACAGATTAAGTCTACAAGAAAGTGCCTATCCTGAATAATGATAGGACAATTTAAGCAAACAGAATTAACAGTTACTGGCTCAGTAGTTGGGGTAGAAACAATCAAGTTATATGGTAAGGAAGAAATAGGCAAGTCTAGAAGTTTCACACGATCCATCGAGATAAAAGAATGAGTTATACCTAAATCTAAAACTACAGTTAAAAGATTACCGACTGAATCGCACTTACCCTGAACCATATCGGCGGAATTCGATGCTTCAGCTCCACTCATCGTATACACTTGCCTTTTAGCAGTCGGCTTGCTCGCTTTGGCATGATTGACAGCTGGGTCTCTTTTCGGTGCTCTACAGTCCCTAGCCAGGTGCCCAACACGATCGCAGTTAAAGCACTTCATCTCTTTCCTTGGGCACGTATCAGCTAGATGACTGGGATCTCCGCACCGGTAACACTTCCTCTCTTGGCCTTGGTTATTGTTTCTCTGGCCTCCACTTCCCGTTCCCAAAGTACCAGAATGACGTTGTTGCTGTTGTTTATGATTGTTGCTGGGTGATTGGTAATATGGCTTTCTCTGGTTCTGCTTCCACTTTTGGTTCTGTCCCTGATATTGACTCTTGGGATGAACGGGTCCTCCAACATTCTGTTTGCTATCTCACCCCTTGCGCATCAGCTCTAACTTTCGGCATTTCTCTACCAGTGCTTGGAAATTCTTGATTTCCAAGGGCATCATAGATTCCTTGATCTCGAAGCACAGATCGGCTTCGAACTTTTTGCACTTCCACTCCTCATCGGGGTTGTTCTGGAAAAAGCGGAAATATTTGGCAAGGGACTCAGACCTTGCCGCATATTCCCCCACCGTTATGTCCCGCTGACTCAGCCTCAGGAATTGCTGCTCCTTCTCTGTCCGAGCACTCTGGGGAAAATATTTGTCTAGATTTTTTTTGCGAAATACTCCCCAGGTGATCGCCTGATGCTCAGCTTCTAGCAGTTGTATGGTGCCCTTCCATCAGTATTCAGCATCTCCAGTCAGTTGGAACGTTGCATAAGGTACATTTGCATCCTCTGGGGTGTGCACCAGCTCAAAGATCTTCTCCGGCTCTTGGATCCAAAGATCTGCTTTAGTCGAGTCTACGTCCCTGTCAAACTGCGATAGATTCTGGCGTCGGAAGGCACTCAGATTCTTCCCTTTTGCAGCCTGTTCAGCTTTTTGCTACTCCTGTTGATTCTGGCCAGCCGCGTTGGCAGTCTGGAGAGCTATGGCAGCAGCAATGTCAGCCAAAGCTTGGGTAGCGAAGTCCATCCCGCCAATGCCTCTGCCACGACCACCACGCCAACACGCTCCTCCTGGTTCCATACTGACCTGCTCAATTGCGTATCAGATGACTTCCCCGATCGTATTTCCCAACGATTTCGCCCGGGAAATCCCTAAGATTTGGCCCCGAACAAGATTTTTTGAAAAACTCCAAACCCACACAAAACATCATAAAAACACTAACCGTCTCGTTCACGAATTAAAATTTGATCTCTAGCTCAGTAAACTTGTACTGGCAGTGAGAACCCAGACCGATTTTCATCTGAAATTTCAACCGAAAATTTTACCGTGACTTCATACGGTAAAACAACACAAGAAAATGATTTTATTTTAAATAAAAACATCCTCTAGATTTTATCAAAAATAAACACATTAAAGCATGTATTTACTGATAAAGAAGCATACAAAAACAGGGTGTTACAACTCTACCCCTCTAAAAAGAATTTCGTCCTTTAAATTACATACCTTGAAATAACTCAGGGTACCACAACTTCATCTTGTCCTCAGATTCCCACGTTGCTTCTCCGGTTGTCTCATTCTAGATGACTTTGACCAAAGGAATTTGCTTACTTCTGAGCTGCTTTGTCATCCTATCCGCGATTCGTGTTGGCGAAGTCACAAAGGACAGGTTCTCTTTTAACTGTACTTTATCAGGCTTTATGATATGTGATGGATCGGGAATGTATTTTCTCAACTGAGAGATATGAAAGACTTCATGGATATTGGAAAGAAAGGGTGGTAAAGATATTTTATAAGCTACTGGACCGACACGACGAAGAATTTGGTAGGGTCCAATGAACTTTGGAGTAAGCTTTCTGGACTTAGTACTCTGCCAATCCCAGTCGTTGGCGTGACTCTCAAGAATACATGTTCGCCTTCCTCAAACTCTAGAGGTCGCCGTCTTTTGTCCGCGTAGCTCTTCTGTCGGCTCTGAGTAGTCCTCATTTTCTCCTGGATCATTTTCACCGTTTCTGTTGTTTATTGCACGAAGTCTGGACCCAACAGTAAACTCTCACCATCTTGGTACCAACACAAAGGCGTCCGACATCATCGACCATACATGGCTTCATAAGGTACCTTTCCAATGCTTGAATGGAAACTATTATTGTAGGTGAATTCTATCAACGGTAGAGACTCGTCCCAACCCCCACATCCTCCAAAACACAAGCTCTCAACAAGTCCTCTAGTGACTGGATTGTCCTTTCCATTTGTCCGTCAGTCTGCAGATGATATGCGAAACTTAATCTGAGTTTCGTTCCAAGCGATTTTTGCAAACTTTGCCAAAACCTCGATGTAAACCGCGGGTCTCAGTCTGAAACAATGCTCGAAGGCACACCATGTAGTATAACAGTCTCTCCGATGTACAGTTGGGTTAACTTCTCCATATAGTATCTCATATTGATTGGCAAAAAGTGAGCTGACTTAGTCAGTCGGTCCACTATTACCCATATAGCCTCATAACCCTTCTTAGTCCTTGTATCTCTCAGGATATAAAGAACAATGCTAAGGTGTTCAGCATGAGTCTCCTTGTCCGGAGAATAGATCAGAATGTCATCAATGAAGACGACTCCGAACTGATCCAAAAAGGGATGAAAGATCCTATTCATATAGTCCATGAATATAGCAGGTGCATTCGTCACTCCAAACGGCATCACCAAATACTCATAATGCCCATAGCGTGTTCGAAATGCTGTCTTAGGAACATCTTCTACTTTTACTCGTATCTGGTGGTATCCTGACCGCAGATCTATCTTTGAAAACACTACCGCACCACGCAACTGATTCATAAGATCATCTATCCTTGGAAGAGGATATCTGTTTTTAATTGTGACTATGTTTAACTGACGAAAGTCCACACACAGCCTAGCAGTTCCATCTTCCTTCTTTACTAGCAGGACTGGAGCTCCCCACAGTGACACACTAGGTCGTATAAACTCTTTCCTCATCAGCTCCTCAAGTTGGTCCTTCAAGGTTTCTAACTCTGATGGCGACATGCGATATGGTGCTATGGATATTGGTCCAGTGCCTGGAAACAGATCAATCGCAAACTCGATCTCCTGAACAGGTGGCAATCCAGGTACATCCTCAGGGAAAACCTCTGGAAACTCTCGAACGACAGGTACAGATTCCAAGTCAAACTCGCTCTCGACGTCCAAGGAAAACAGCAGCATGTAACCTTGACCTCCTTCTTTCAAAGAAGCTCTTACCTGACTAGCAGATAAAAATCTAGAAATCTCCTCCCTAAAGATTAAGGTTTTATGAGCACGATCTATTAGGATATGGTTGAAAGATAACCTATCCATGCAAAAGATTACATCTAACTGTACTAAAGGTAAACAGATCAAGTCTACAAGGAAATGTCTATTATGAATGATGATAGGACAGTATAAGAAAACAAAATTAACAGTCACAGGTTCAGCAGTTGGGGTAGAAACAATCAGATTATATGGCAAGGAATAAACAGGCAAGTCTAGAGTTTTCACACGATCCATCGAAATAAAAGAATGAGTTGCGCCTGAATCAAAAAGTACAGACAAGAGATTACCAGCAATGTCGCACTTACCTTGCACAAGATCAGCGGAGTTTGATGCCTCAGCACCACTCATGGTATACACTCTTCCCTTAATGGTTGGCTTGTTTACTCTGGCATGGTTGATAGAATGCTCCCTCTTCGATGCACGGCACCCCTTTGCCAAGTGTGCCACGCAGTCACAGTTGTTACACTTGCAATCCTTCTATGGGCAAGCATTGGTCAGGTGGCTCAGATCTCCACACCCGAAACATCTCCTTTCTTGGCCTTGATCGTTGTTTCTCTGGCCTCCACTTCCTGTCCCTGAAACACTGGGACGAGGTTATTGTTGTTTCTGGTTGTAGCTAGATGCCTGGTGATACCACTTCCTCTGGTTCTTCTTCCATTTTGAATTCTGGCCTTGATTTTGGCTCTTAGGACGAACAGGTCCTCCTGCGCTTCCTTTTTTATCCCTTCGTATGCGGATCATCTCAATTTTTCCGACACTTCTCCACTAGTGCTTGGAAGTTTCTGATCTCCAACAGCAATACCGATTCTTTAATCTCGAAGCGCAGACCAGCTTCAAACTGCTCACACTTCCATTCCTCACTGGGATTGTCTTGAAAGAAATGGAAATACTTGGCAAGGGATTCAAACCTCGCCGCATACTTCCCTATTGTCAGGTCCCGCTGACTCAGCCTCATGAACTCCTGCTCCTTCTCTTTCAGGGCACTCTAGGGAAAGTATTTGTCTAGAAACTTGCCACGAAATACTCCCCAGGTTATCGCCTGGTGCTCAGCCTCCAACAACTACCTGGTGCCTTTCCACCAGTACTCAGCATCGCCCACTAGCTGGAACACCGAATAGGGTACCTTAGATTCCTCTGGAGTGGGTACCAGATCGAAGATCTTCTCTAGCTACTAAATCCAAAGATCATCCTTTATTGGATCCACGTCTCCATCAAACTGCGATGGATTCTGACGTCGAAAAGCATCCAGATGCCTTCCCTCTGCAGCTTGTTCTGCCCTCTGTTGCTCCTGTTGGTTCTGGGTAGTAGCATTAGCCGTCTGAAGAGCTATGGCAGCAGCCACGTCAGCCAGCGCTTGGGCATCAAAATCCATTCCTCCATAGCCTCGTCCACGTCCACGAGCACCTCTCTGGTTCATACTGACGTATACTACACAAGCAGTCAGATAATAGCCAGAAAAGGGATGTGAACCACGGGTTATCACACGTTACCTCAAAGAAGTAATTCAAACAACGTCTAGACAGAGTAAAACACAACTTCGACACAACAGACCTAAACCCAAACATTCTCAAAAGATTCGACTAGCTCTGATACCAACTAATGCGACACCCTAAAACCCGACATCACATGGTTACCCGTTGCGGAAAAGAAACCTATTTAAAACGCTGGTTGCTTTCGAAAAAATAACCTTTTATATAGGGATACTGAAAAAGGGTATTCAATTTTTTTTTGGTTAAAAGAAGTTAAGAAAAGGTGATGAACACTCGGAACATGAAAATAAACATCATTCATATAAATATAACTGTCCCACTTAGGATCTTAGGCTTGATTACAAAACAGGCCTTGTCGAACCGGCCAACATATACTAAAATTGCTACTGAAGAAACAGGTAAAAAGAAACATCAAATTGGGGATAGGGAACTGGGTACAAGACTCAAAAGATGGCTCTAAAAGCCTAGGGACTATCGTGACAACTCCAAAAGCCGACGAACGATCTACCAATGCCTCCTGCATGCAGAGTGACCACAGACGCTAACCCCAGACGAGATATCAGATGTCGGATCTATAACGTCACCGCCATCGTTGATAGGGACGTCGTCATCTCTGGGATCCTGCGGATGATACTCTGGCTCCTCTTCCTCATCATCCTCGACCTCTATCAGCTCAAGAGGCTCTTCCTTGGGATCCTCTTCGGGATCCTCCGCAAGCGGTTCAACTGGATCAAAATGCTCATGAAGGAGACAGGTGACTTGTAGCATATGAAGGTAGTACCATGGAGGTGGAAGATCCACAGTCCTCGTCTCGATGGTATGAATCCTTCGTACGGGCACTCCGTTAGCATTCGTCTCGGTAGTCGTGACATGTCCTCGATACGTTGTGGTCGTCACACCCTCATGTATAGTCCAGTTCCCCATGGTCCCATCATAATCAAACACTTCGTTCCTCGAGCTCGAGTGTGCCAAGGGAACGTTCGGATCCATCTAAAAGCACACGCATACCCGGTACAAGAAGAATAGAACATAACATACAGATGTGCAAGAGTGAGATACTGTCATAAGATATATCCCAAAACAACCATATACATGACACATGCATCACATAATCATATAAGAAGTTAAATCATCCATATACATAACATAACAGTGTTATATCAAAGGGTCTCAAATTCGTATAGTCAATCTTTTAAAATATGCATGGCACTTCAATATCAGGATCTAACTTAATCTCATGATATATCAACACCGTTTTCCACTGGAGAAGAATTAGAGTTGGTCAATCTCTAGCCCACCGGGCAGTTGCCTCCACACCCTCATGCATTTAAGGTCTCAGGACGAGCAACGTCACATGTGCCTCTGAACCGGTCACATGGACTGACTCCCAGATACCACCTTGTATTTGATATGTAAGAAAGCACGTCTGCCTGGGGAAATGCACATGAGAAAATATTTTATTCAAAAGGTTTTCTTTGTGTTCATTCTTTTTCGATGTCGCATCTCAAAGCTAACGACTTAATCATCATTTCCCCGTCACTTGAAAACTCAGAAACATAGGACACACAGTCCGAATGCTCAATCACAATGCCCGAGACCGATGCACCAGTCCTAGGCTTGTGGTCGTAGAAAACAACATTCACCTAACATAGTCCACAACAACGTGGTTAGGACACACAGTCCATAACAACATGATTAGGACACACAGTCCACAACAACGAAATCAGAACGCATTGTCCTCGATTTTGAGAATTGGACTCTCAGTCCAAAACATCATGAATAGGACTCATGGCCCCGAATTAACACTGATCCAAGATCACGTGCGTATAACTGAATACTAGAGGCGACGTCTCATGTACTAGATTCTCTTTCTTAAGTACTTATTTTTCGTTCAGTGAAAATCAAATTCAAAACCGAATCCTCGATAACCTTTCCAGGCTATCGGAAAGTTTCTAAAACATTTAGGATAAAACATTTTCTTTGAAAATATTTTATAAAGCATCTTTTAAATACTTTTATCTTTGAAAATCCCCAATAGGATATTGCCAAATAATCTTGAAAGTTTTCACTTGAAGACACATAGTTCGAAAAGGATTTTTTTTCTCTTGTGTAACAATAGTTCTCCAAAACCATTTCAACATTTAAAACAAGTACTTTAAGTTAATGAGCTTTTGGAAAAGAACACCAATCCCTTCATCTTCAAAGCTTATTAAGGTTTTTAATCCTTATAATAGTTGAGCACAGACACAAGTTTGGCTTAGCAAAATTTCAGTCAACAGCAGTATATATTCTCAGTTCAATGCTAATATCACAGTTGAAAGCAGTTCATAACAGATATGCATTATAACATTTAGAACAAGCACAATTCAACATCAGATAATAGCATAACAGTTCAAGTACATTAGATAACTAAGTAAGCTCAATCAACATATAAATATCCAATTAAACACATACACACATGCATACAGTTATTGAATATCTTTAGGAAATCCCCTCTTACCTCACGTCAGAGTTAAGTGTTTTGGATTTGAAAAGGAGGTTCACGAATGTCCTCGCTTCTCCGGCGATGGAAGTCGAAGGTTACCAACATAAAATCATGAGTTAAAAGAAATCAAATCGAGAACACTAACCACAAGGTATAGGTTCGGTTCATACAATAAACTAGGATTAGGGGTTTCCGAAATTTATGCGACTCTTGGATTTGTGATCCTTAAGTTCTAGAAGTTCATAAATAACAATCTTTTAACAAAGTTGAATTAAAAATCCCACTAAGTATTTGACTTAGGGTTTCGACCAAGCATAGGTAAATAGGCTAGGAATTTCTAAACTTTTCAATCTCTTTAGGTTAGCATCCATACATAGTAAGGAGCTTGAAACCATGATCATTTCGGAAAATGGAAAAATCAAATGTCTTAGACCATGAACTCTTAGGTTCCGCCTTAACAAGTTTGTGTTTAGAGATCTTTAAATCATCCAATCTTTTGGATATACCATCCTTTAACATGAAGGAGCTTTAATCCATAATCATCTTGAAAAACAAAATAAAATAACACATCCTAGGTCAAATGTTACATTTGGCCATTATAGGAAAATAAAGTAAGAAAATATTTTAAACTTTCCAATCACTTAGACATAGCATCCTTTAACAAAAGGGAGCCTTTTAGTCAATGATCACATTGGAAAACAAAACTCAACATCTTTGCCATAACCATTTAAGGTTTCGACCTTTAGAAGAAATAGGGGTTAGAAATCTTCAAACTTTCCAATCTTTTGGACTTAGAATCCTTCTATACCAAGGAGTCTTAATCCATGATCATTTTGGAAAACAAAACTTAAAAACCATTGCGTTAAAACTCATTGGTTTTGGTCTTTACATAAAAATAGGGTAAAAATCTTTAAACTTTCCAATCACTTAGACATAGCATCCTTTAACATAAAGGAGCCTTGGTCCATGATCATCTTGGAAATGAAACTCAAATACAAACTCATACATGTAAAAGTTGAAACAAGATTCACCTAAACCATATACATGGTTTCGGCCTCCTTAGGAAGAAGAGGTTAGGAAACTTTGTTTTACACAACCTTTTAGTATGTGATAGTATGAGTAAATACAAGAATATAGAAAGTGGTTTCAACTCAAAAGGAGTTTTCTACCATTTTTTTTGAGAGGTTTTAGAAGTTAAAAGTACATAAAGGACATATGAAGAAAACTTTGAAACAAAAGATGAAACTTTGAAAAAGAACTACATAGAAGTATTACCCTTAACAAGATGAACAACTTTGATAAATAAGTCTAAGAGAAAAGCTTGATAAAAATGTAAACTTTGTAAGAGAGAAGAATAAGAAATGTAGTAAAGTGTAAATGAGAGAAATGGAGGAAAGTGATGAATTGTGGAAATGAAGAGTGTTTATAGGGAGTGAGAGGAGAGGTCACGGTTTTGGGAGAGGAAGAAAGAAGAGAAGAAAGAAGGTGGGTTGCTTGTAGAAAGGATAAGGAGTTAAGGTGATGTGATGTGATTGGAGAGAGAAAGATGAAAAAGTGAGATTTTTGAAAAAAGTCATGATTCACCTTTTGGGGTGTGTCATAACCTTCACATCAAGTCACTTCATGTCACTTGATCCTCTTGATGCTCTGCTCCATTGCGTATTAGATGACGTCCCCGATCGTATTTCCCAACGATTTCCCGTGGGAAATCTAAAAGATTTGGCTTCGAACAAGATTTTTCGAAAAAATCCAAACCCACACAAAACATCATAAAAACACTAACCGTCTCGTTCATGAATTAAAATTTGATCTCTAGCTCAGTAAACTTGTACTGGCAGTGAGAACTCAGACCGGTTTTCGTCTGAATTTTCGACCAAAAATTTTACTATGACTTCATATGGTAAATGATGATTGTGATTTCACCTCATCTTTGTTTATCATTTTGCATGCATTTTCATATAGTTTAGGCATATTTAATTTGATTTTTTAAGTTTTTATCTTGGAACGGGTAAGACGGTTTTTGTGGTGTCGTTTTGCAGAAATTAAAGATTAAATGCTCAGGATCAACCATGATGGAGCTTGGATGAAGATGGAGCTTGAAAAGTGATGAAAATGAGCCAAACAGAGCCCATCACGGCCATGATCAAACAGAGCTAAAAAGAAAGAAGGCAAAAGTCAGAACTGGTCATGGCCTAGCCGTGATGCCCATCACGGTCGTGACCTGTCAGCTGAGCCAGACCCACACAAGTCAGAATCTGTCACGACCGTGACAGACCAATCACTGAAGAAGCGCCCAAGGTAGAAGCTGTCACGGCCTGGCCGTGATGGCCATCACGGCCGTGACGTGCATTACTTGGATCAGAAGCAACTGATTTGGATCAGAATTTGTGTTTGATTGGGATTCAAACTTCCCAAATCTATAAATAAGGCATCTAGGCAGAGGCAAAGGAGGACACTTTTTGGGCTGCTACTCTTAGGCTATAATTTAGGATCTCTCTTCTTCTTCTTCTTCCCTTCTCTTAGTTTTTATTTCATGTTATTTGTAACCAAGCTTGTCATCACCATGACAATGCTTGAGTAGTAGCTTAATTTCTAGGGATTGGGGCTATGCCCAAGGTTGATTTATGTTGTTAATTTGATGTTATATCTTTGTTAATTGCGATTTTGCTTTAGATCTGATTTCTAGTGTTTGAATTACTTGTAAATCTGGTGCGCATTTATTTGAATGTCGTAGACATTCTAAGGAGGAACCTCGCGGTGAACTTAGGTGTCGGATCTATAGAATCAGACTTAGGACTGAAATCACGAGAGTTAGAAGTCGTCCTTCAAGGATTAAAGAATTGTCACAAAACGTAAAAGGGTTTAATCTAAATTCGACTACCACGAGAGTAGGGGTTGGTTTAATTGGTCACGGTTTTTGTAACCCGAGAGGGAGCTTAAACTATTTGAGGATAAATTCGCCTTCAAGGCATTTTCGATAATTAACAAGGGTTAGTCAATTTAGTAACATAAACGATCTTGTTGGTAACCCAAATTCCTAGGAATCCATTTAGATCTGAAAAACTATAAACTGATTTACTTTCTGTTTTACTTGATTGCACTCCTTTTCCAAGTTATCTCTTATTTCAAAAATCCAATTATTTTTATACAGTCCAGTTTTATCATTTAACAATTAGTTGCGATTTGAGATCACAGTCTCTGTGGGATCGATATATTTTTATTACTTGGCGACAATCCGGTACACTTGCCAGATTGCACGCACGTGCACTCGCACGTCATCAAGTTTTTGGCGCCGTTGCTGGGGACTGTGCTTTCTCAAATCTCAATTTTATTTTTAAATTGATTTTTCTGGACCTTTTCTTTTTATTTAATTTTTATATTTGAAAAAAAAAGAATTCATTTTTCCTTCTAGAGTATCTATCTCTCTGTGTTTTTATGCAAAGATCTTTAAGTCTTGGAATCTTTAGTGAGGTCGATCCCGAAATCGAAAGGACCTTTCATAGGCGTAGGAGACTACAAAGTGAGAGAGAGAGGTTGACCTGTTGGGAATTCATGGTTAGAAGATTTACCTCTTGAAGCGATGACAGTTGATTAAAATCGTCTATCACGAACACCGCACGAACGATGTCTCTAAGGTATCCACACGAGCAGATTCCGTGAACATCCAACGTCACGAACCCGAAGCGTCTCTGTCTCAGTGCTAGCTTCGAAAACCGAGACCTGCTGCTCACTATCACTCTCTATGTGCGGCTAGGGTAAAACAAAACCGTGTAGGCACAATAGCTTAAGTGGTCTACTTATAGCAGCACCTCCTTAAGCGAGTTAGTGAGCAGCGTTTTACCTAAGCCCCATGTACTATGCGCTAGGCCCAATAGAAAAGTCCAACTCTCCTTTTAATGCTTCTTTTAATCCGCTCTTATGTGTGTGACCCTATAGGTTCCCAAAACATTAGTAGTAATATTAAATCCCATTTAATATTACAAATAGTGAGCGGTATCTAGCAATACATCACTGCTACCTAAGTAGTGAGAAAGTCAGTGATTTGACGAAACCTTTCTGTGACAAATATTCATGTGCATTATTATCCCTTTGTCCATATATTTATATTGAACACAAAACATAGAATGTGTCACCCTTTTATGGTTCAATATCATGTTCCCTGATACCCGAGTAGACTTAACAACAAATGAGGTCAATATCTCATATTGACTCATTTCAGCACGGCCATGCATTTTACATTCTCACTCTATTAGGGGGACCCACAGATATTACTCCTGTTATGTAGGAGGGACAAATTCCATCTAGGTCACTCACATCCCTCTGCATGGCTTGTGGTATGCCCAATGTCCGTCTTTATAATCATCCTATTACAAATGACATTTGACGATATTAAAGCACACGACTCCTCATATAGGGATCGTAGCGATTTCAGGTCGAAGGATTGCATACACCATTGTCACTATGAGAACTACTTATGACACTCACACAACGCTCCATGTAGTGTTCTCATGGTGGGTCAATCCAGTACATCATTACTCTAATGTGTACCTATGTGGCGACTCGATATCTCATATCCATGACCCGTGAGATATGGTCATCAGTCTGCACACATAATAGTCTCAATGTATTATTATTGTCCTTATTAATAAAATACTTGACTACGGATATTTAAGAATAGGATTTCATTGTTCAATAGTGTCTCACGATCAAGTCATACACTTGATATTCTATTAAACTGAAATTTCTATTCTAAGGACTTTATTATGTTTAAACAAGTAACATAATAAATCGGAATACCTCATATATATATATATATATATATATATATATATATATATATATATATATATATATATATATATATATATATATATATATATATATAATAGCAAGATACAATTGTAAGTCTAAGAAATACACCGGCCTCTAGGGCTTACACCAACATGACCCCCATCCCACTAATGGCGAATCAACTGGATACGAAACCACTGAAGGACTACGCAGCCCCAAAAGCTAGGGACTTACGAACTGGGATTGCTAGGCCAGAGATTGAGGCGGTGAACTACACTATACCTCCTATGCTAATCAACATGATTAGGCAACATCAATTCGGAGGATTGCCCTCAGAGGACCCTACTGACCACGTGGAGACATTCTTGGAGTTCACCGATGCAGTTAGAATTCATGGCCCCCCGGTTGATGCTATTCGCTTGAGGTTGTTCCCCTCCTCTCTGACAGGAAAAGCGAAAGCTTGGCTAAAGTAAATACCCGCTAATACCTTGTCGACTTGGGACCAACTGGAGAAGGCGTTCTTGGAGAAATTCTTTCCTCCATCCAAGACGGCCTACATATGAACCCAGATCACCGGCTTCTTCCAAAAAGACGGAGAATGCTTATCAGAAGCTTGGGATCGCTACAAGGGATTGCTGGAGTCATGCCCACATCATGGACTCGAGAGGTGGTTATTAGTGCACACCTTCTACAACGGATTGGACTACTCTTCGAAGGTGTCACTTGATTCCGCAGCTGGTGGAGCATTTATGAATAGGCCTCTGACTGAGGCATTCAACATCATTGAAAACGTGGCCACCAACTACCACCAATGGGGTTCAGAAAGAGGTAATAACCCGAAAAAGATTTCAGGGGGTAAGTTTGAAATAAATAGCACTAATCTTATAATGTCTAAAATAGACTCACTGAATAAACGCTTTGATCAGCTTGAAAGAGCTAACGTGAGTTCAATAGGTGCTACTAACATTGTTTGTGAGATTTGTGGAATGAAGGGACATGACATAATGGAGTGCCCGCGTGGTATTGCTCATGGATCTGGCACTTCGGGGGAACAAGTGAACTCTTGTGACTACTTTTACGACACGAACCCGAAGTTGCCAAACTATGTTCCTCCAAATGCTTACAATCAAGGAAGGAAGAACAACCCTTACTTCTCCTACGGCAACTACAGCAACACGCTGAACCTTGAGTTCCAAGAAGGCCAAGGTAATAGGAAACCCGCATCGGGGTATCCTCAGGTACAGAAGTCTAAACTCGAGTCTTTATTGGAAAGTTTTGTTGAAACTCAAACAAAACAAAATGAAGAGTTTAGACAACAAGGTAGGGCAGTGAACGAGGCAATAAAAGAGCTAGCATCTAAAGTAGATAATTTAGCCATCCATAACAAGATGCTAGAAACTCAGATTGCCCAACAAGCCAGCACATACTCTAGGCCTAAGGGTACGTTCCCGGGGCAATACGAAGCTAATCCCAATGAACATTGTAATACCATACACTTGAGGGATGATAAGCTTGGGGTGGTTGAAAAAGACGTGGAACCAGAGGAGGACGTGAGCAAAGAGGAAGAGACAGAGCCAAAATACGTCCCTCCACCACCTTACCAACCCCCAATACCTTTCCCACAAAGGTTGGTCAAGAGAAAGCAAGCAGAATTAGAAACTAAAAGCTTAATTGAGGAGCACAATGTCAAGATAAAAACTAATATGCCTCCTAAACTGAAAGACCCAGGCAGTTTCACTATTGCTTGCTCAATTGGAGAAGTGAAAATAGACCAAGCCTTATGTGACTTAGGGGCTAGTGCGAGCTTGATGCCGCTCACTATCTTGGAAAGGTTGGGAACCAAGGAGTTGAGTCCATTCAAATTCTCGTTACAATTTGGGGATGGCTCAACTAAAACTCCTCTAGGCATACTAGAGAATGTTCCCGTAAAGGTAGGGAAATTTTTCATCCCTACCGATTTCCTGGTATTGGATATGAAAGGGAATTCTAAATTCCCCATCATATTAGGAAGGCCATTCTTGGCCATCACTGGAGCAAAAATATATGTAAAGAATGGCAAACTCTCTCTGAATGTAGAGAAAGGTAGGGTCGATTTTGAATTGACTAACTCATATAACAACCCTCCTTTTGTGAGTCGTGTGTGCAGGATCGATATAACGTCTCCAGTGGTAAAGGAAGAGCTCAACATGGGAACAACTCCAAAGATTTGCATAGCAAATGATGCACCCAGTAGTAATGAAGTTGGAGTTGCTCATCATGTGGAAACAAAACTTCCGCCGGGAGGGAGTAAGGCCATGAAGCTAAGAATGAAAAGAGCAAAATGAAAGCGTAATTGGCCATATGAGCAGAATCGGCTCTTTGAAGGACTCCCATGGAAGAGAAGTGTTCCAGTACTTCCACGCCCAGCTAAGCCCAGTTGATTGAAGGAAGTATGGTCAAGCTTACGACTGTAAATAAGCGCTTATTGGGAGGCAACCCAATTTTTCTTTCCCTTTGCCCTTTGTTTTTGAATTTAGCTCTTGAATAATTTGAGAAGATCAAGAGGAAAAATCATAAATTAATAGATATGTCAAGTGTTTTCAGGTTAAGATGGAAGGAAGAGCAAAAAGTGCAGGACTAACAAAGTCAGAAGTCATCACGCCTGGGTCGTGACAGTGGTCACGGCTGTGATGAGCTAACCAAGAATACCATAAAGGATCATGGCCCAGCCGTGACATCCATCACGGGCATGATGGGAAGGACCCTAAGATCAGAGAGTATCACGGCCTAGCCGTGATGTAGGTCACGACCGTGACAGGCCAGCTCCTGAAGACCAGAATTGATCACGGCCTGCCCGTGATGAGCCTCACGACCGTGATACAATTTCCAACAACTTTTTGACTGGAATGTGAGCCAGCACCCACTACCACCTCGGTTAGTTGTTCCAATTTTTCCTCCTCTCTCCGACTTGATTATTTACATTGGGGACAATGTAAGTTTTTAAGCTTGGGGTAGGGGTATTTTTTCAAATTTTTGCATTTTTGCATTTTTCATGTTGCATTCATATAGGCATAGTTTTGCATGATCACATTCTCTAGATTGCCCCCTTGCTTATATTATGCATCCAATTGTGAGAACTTGGTGCCAAATAAATTGAGATAGTGAATTTTTGAACCCAAATTTTTTTTATTCTTGTGATAAGGCTAAAAATAAAATTTCTTGAGATGATCTTTTGATAGTTGATAATTAGCATGTGGTTCCTTAGATTTGTATTTCTCACTGATTTTTAAACTACTAAATGTAAGATTTTGAGCCAAAAAGGGGTACTCACTAAATCTATCCCATTCCTTGTGATAGAGTGTTTTAATTCCTCTTGGACTGTATTTTCTAGAACTTGACTTGAAACCGTTTTGAAACTTAAAAATTTTTGAAAACATTTTTGAAAATGATTGAGGCACTAGGTATCTTTCCGGCCTTCTGAGCTTTGATTGATTAAATGCTACCCCTTAGTTGCCCAATTTTGAGCCTAAAAGAATAAAATACTTTTCTTGGTACCATGAAATACTTTGATGAATAATGCTTGGTATGGCACCTTTTAAAGTATTACAAAAAGGGTAAAAAGGTAGTTTGAAAAAGTATGGGATGAGAAAGTTAGAAAAATATTTCTCTTGAATTGAAAATCTCCCCTTCTCCAAATGAAGTAAATAAAACAAAATAACAAAAAAAATGGAGAAGGGGATGACAAAAAGGAAGTGAGAAATAAAAATAAAAAGAAAGAAAGAAAGAAAGGTGGAAAAATGAATCAAAGCCCAAAAAGGTATTTTAGAAGGTGTCATGCTTTGCAATGTTTGATAATTTGTCCAACCTTCTTGAAATTTCCTTTTCTTGATTTCCCCACCTAACAATTAATCCGATGGCCCCATTACAACCAAAGTAAAAGACATCTTGATTCTTAAGTGTTCTCATTAATAAAGTAGAGATTTGGTTAATAGTCAAGCTTATGGTAGGGTACCTTCCTTGAGGAAATTGAGCGAATTGTCATATACCCTTGAACACTTGAGAGAGGTGAGAAGAGTGCCCGAATCAGTAAGAATATGAATTTAAAGAATCTAAGCTTCTAATTGGACTTGAAATTGATTATCTCTTGGGGATTTATTTGAATATGCTTGTCAGTTGGATTAGTTTCTCGGGTTCTTGATTCACTATCCATGCTCTGATTATTTATATCTTCTGGCCTTAGTGATTGCTTGAGGACAAGCAAAATCTTAAGCTTGGGGTGATTTGATGAGTGTGATTTCACCTCATCTTTGTTTATCATTTTGCATGCATTTTCATAGAGTTTAGGCATATTTAATTTGATTTTTTTTAGTTTTTATCTTGGAATGGGTAAGGCGGTTTTTGTGGTGTTGTTTTGCAGAAATTAAAGGTTAAATGCTCAAGATCAACCATGATGGAGCTTGGATGAAGATGGAGCTTGAAGAGTGAAGAAAATGAGCCAAACAGAGCCCATCACGGCCTGGCCGTGATGCCCATCACGCCCTGGCCGTGATGCCCATCACGCCCTGGCCGTGATGCCCATCACGGCCATGATCAAGCAGAGCTAAAAAGAAATAAGGTAAAAGTCAGAACTAGTCACGGCCTAGCCGTGATGCCCATCATGGTCGTGACCTGTCAGCTGAGCCAGACCCCCACAAGTCAGAATTTGTCACGGCCTAGCCGTGATGAGCATCACGGTCGTGACAAACCAATCAATGAAGAAGCGCCCAAGGCAGAAGCCGTCACGGCCTGGCCGTGATGGCCATCACGGTCGTGACGTGCATTACTTGGATCAGAAGCAACTGATTTGGATCAGAATTTGTGTTTGATTGGGATTCAAACTTCCCAAATCTATAAATAAGGCATCTGGGTAGTGGCAAAGGAGGACACTTTTTGGGATGCTACTCTTAGGCTATAATTTAGGATCTCTCTTCTTCTTCTTCCCTTCTCTTAGTTTTTATTTCAAGTTATTTGTAACCAAGTTTGTCATCACCATGACAATGCTTGAGTAGTAGCTTAATTTCTAGGGATTGAGGCTATGCCCAAGGTTGATTTATGTTGGTAATTTGATGTTATATCTTTGTTAATTGCGATTTTGCTTTAGATCTGATTTCTAGTGTTTGACTTACTTGTAAATCTGGTGCGCACTTATTTGCATGTCGTAGACATTCTAAGGAGGAACCTAGCGGTGAACTTAGGTGTCGGATCTATAGAATCAGACTTAGGATTGAAATCACGAGAGTTAGAAGCCGTCCTTCGAGGATTAACGAATTGTCACAAAACGTAAAGGGTTCAATCTAAATTCAACTACCACGAGAGTAGGGGTTGGTTTAATTGGGCACGGTTTTTGTAACCCGAGAGGGAGCTTAAACTATTTGAGGATAAATTCGCCTTCAAGGCATTTTCGATAATTAACAAGGGTTAGTCAATTTAGTAACATAAACGATCTTGTTGGTAACCCAAATTCCTAGGAATCCATTTAGATATGAAATACTATAAACTGATTTACTTTCTGTTTTACTTGATTGCACTCCTTTTCCAAGTTATCTCTTATTTCAAAAATTCAATTCTTTTTATAAAGTCCAGTTTTATCATTTAACAATTAGTTGCGATTTGAGATCACGGTCTCTGTGGGATCGATATCTTTTTATTACTTGGTGACAATCCGGTACACTTTCCGGATCGCAAGCACGTGCACTCGCACGTCATCAGTAAAACAACACAAGAAAACGATTTTATTTTAAATAAAATCATCCTCTGGATTTTATAAAAAATAAACACATTAAATCATGTATCTACTGATAAAGAAGCATACGAAAAACAGGGTGTTACACAGTCCAAGGTTGTGGTCGTAGAAACAATTATAATTTTATCCATGTTTTTTTTCAACATGATAAGCACTCCTAGTCCATAATAACGAAATTAGAACACACAGTCCTCAATTCCAAGATTAGGACTCCTAGTCCATAATATCACGATTAGGACCCTTGGTCCATAATTCTTGACACGAATCCCAAATCGCGTGCATATAACTGAATGTTAGAGGCAACGTCTCGCGAACTAGATTCTCTTTCACGTGTGCTTACTTTTTGCTCCGTGAAAATCAAAATCCAAAACTAAACCTTGGTCACTTATCCAAGTAACCGGAACGTTTCTAAATCATTTAGGAAAAAGTCTTTTCCTTTACAAACTCTTTTATAAAACAATTAGGAAATTCGTTTGCTTTTGAAATCCTTGATGGAATAAAGTCAAATATTTTCAAAGGGGTTTTTCCTTCATAAAACACATAGTTCGAAAAAGGTTTTCTCTCGTACAAACTTTGGAAATAAAAAGGTAGTTTCTATTGACTTAAAAACACTTCAACATTTCTTTTCAAAACAAGGATCATATTCTCTTGAAGTAAGAGTTTTAAACAAGGAACTTTTATAAATGAAACCAATACTTTCAAAGTTCTATTCAAGGCTTATTAAGGCTTTTACTCCTTATAATGTTGAGCACAGACTCAAGTTCGGCTTCTCAAACTTCAATCAATAGTAATATATTATCAACAATAATATCACAGTTAACAATTCATCACATATATACAACTCACAATACTTTAAGGCAAGTAATAATCAACTTCAAGTCATAATCACAGTAGTTCAAGTAAACAAGTCATTCAAGTATTTGCTCCATATCATAATAATATTCAAATCACTCAAGTAAACATATACACACATGCATATAGTCATTGAATATCCCTAGGCAATCCCCTCTTACCTTCCGTGAAGGTAAGGAGATTATATGCTTGAAGAGATATACCACGAACTTCCTTGTTTTCTCCGCGATGGAAGTCTAAGGTTATGAACACAAAATCATAAGTTAAAATCAACCAAGAACACTAACCCACAAGGTATTAGGTTCGGCCAAGACAATAAATTAGGGTTAGAGATTCCCGAAAATTATACAACTTATGAATTTATGATCCTTAAGTGTTAGGAGTTCATAAAAAATGATCATTTAACAAAGTTGAATTAAAATCCCACTAAGTTATAAACTTACGGTATTCGATCAAGGTTAGTAAAATAGGCTAGCATTCACTAAACTTTCCAATCTCTTAGGTTTAGCATCCATATGTATTAAGGAGCTCAAAACCATGATCATATTGGAAAACAATGGAAACTTAAACATTCCAATCTCTTAGACTTAGCATCCAAATATCTTATGGAGCTCAAGTCCATGATCATTTTGGAAAAAAAATAAAATAAAAAACTCAAACATCCTAGCACCTAAACACTAAGTTTCGGCCATCATAGGATGATGAGGAAAATATGCTTTGTTTAATAACAACTCTTAGGTTTAGAATCACAAGGTATTAAGAGTTCTAAATCCATGATCATACTTGGAAAGTCGAAACATAGTATTCATATTTTCGGACATTATAGGAACTAGCTATCAAACCTTCCAAGATTTATAGATTTAAGATCAAGGGATAGTTAGAAACTCAAACACATGATCATATTCCAAAATTTGAAACAAAACCCACCTAGGCCATATTGCATGGTTTCGGCCTCCTTAGAAAGAAAGGGTTAGGGATCTTTGTTTTACAACCTTTTAGTATGTCAAAATACAAGTAAATACAAGACTATAGGAAGTGGCTTCAACTCAAAAGGAGTTTTCTACCATTTTTAAGAGATTTTAGAAGTTTAAAGCTTAATAAGAACACATAACACAAATAATGAAATAAAATGATAAATTGTAAAGAAATTTATATGAATGCATTACCCTTAACAAGAGGAAGAACTTTAATGAAGAAAACAAGTGCAAAAGACAAATAAGAATGCAAGCTTTAAGTAGTTGAAAAGGAAGAAGATGATGAAGTAATATAAGAGTAATGAAGTGATGAAGAATAAATGTGGTGAAGTGTAAATGAAAGGGGTATATATAGGGTGAGGGGGAGAGGCTCACGGCCATGAGGAAGAAGAGAGGGGAATGGAGTGGCTTGTTGAGTAAGTTTGGGAGTTAAGGCTTGATGGGATGGAAGGAGGAGAGAGAAATAACTTTTGGATTAGAATAGTATTATAATTTGAAAAGTATAATGATTATACTTTTGGAGTGTGTCATAAACTCTTCCATCATGTCACTTCACTCCTTTTGTGTTCCCCAATCTGCTCCATTGCGTATCCGGTTGCACTTCCGATCGTAGTTTTCCGACGTTTTCGCACGAATAAAATGTCATATTTTATTTTCGAATGAAAATTTTCAAAATAGTCAAACCCCCACAAAACATCACAAAAACATCAATCGTTTCGTTCACGGGTCAAAATTAGGTTTTCTGCACAGTAAACTTGTACCGGCAGGGAAACACTGACCAGCTTCCGTCTGAATTTTTACCGTGAGTTCATATGATATAACAACTTAAGAAAATTATTTTATTTTAATTACAATCATCCTGAGTTTAATCTAAAAATAAACACATTTAAATATGTATTTACTGCTACAGAAAGCATAGGAAAAACAGGGTGTTACATCGACCCTATCAAGTAAAATGAGAAGAAAATCTCATTTGTTTGATGTAGTTTAAGAACTTAGAAATTACATGCATTAAGGTTCCTAAGCATGCATGTTGAAAATGCAACAAAAACTCCAATTTCTCCGTTTATAGGGTTTTTGCCACACCCTAGATTTTTGCTTTGGAGAACATTTTTGTTACATGCAATCATATAAGTTGATGGTAGTGATAAGCATAAGCTTATAAAAATTGGTTTCATGTTTAAAAAAAATTCTAAATGTTTTTCTTAATCATTTTAACTAAAACTACAACATGCAACAAGATTTAAATGACATGCATTCAAGCAAAACTAGATTTTTATTGATAAAATGAAGAGTAGAGTAGAGAAAAGAAATTATACCCTTGTTGTTGATGATGAGAAGTTGAATATGAAGAGAACTTGTAACACCCGGGTGCCGACGAGGGCGGGAAGTGCAAGAAGGAACGGACAAGAAGCGGCTCCTGGCAGGCTTCTAGGTGGAGGGACACATGAATGAACCGATTACACACCCGAATGAGAGGGATCCTGAGAC
This sequence comes from Sophora flavescens, assembly GCA_030762895.1. NCBI lineage: Eukaryota > Viridiplantae > Streptophyta > Magnoliopsida > Fabales > Fabaceae > Sophora > Sophora flavescens. Next base: position 136,902,208 of record CM061063.1, on the reverse strand, counting down.
TGTAGGTATGGGACAATACTATCAAGATGCATCTTCTTTTCGGGAGCCCATCACTTAAGAACTCCACAGTTAATCGTGCTTAACTTGGAGCAATTCTGGGATGGGTGACCTCCTGGGAAGTTTTCCTAGGAAGCATGTTAGTGAGGACAAAGCACACTGAAAAGACTCATGTTGGTCAGTGGGGTCAGTCGTCAATATATAGAGCAGCCAGGGATGCTACTGAACTTTGAAAGCTTCTAAGTGTGATAATGGAGGAAATGTGAAGTGAATGAGTGAGTGGATTTTTGAGAGAGAAAGAAAAATGGAGCAAGGCATGAGAGGGGAGTATTTATAGAGAATTGAGGGATGGGGGCGCTACTGCCCCAACAGCCACCCTACACGAATTTCTTCCCTTTTCTCTCTAAAACCATTGCTTGTTGGTGTTTGGAGGTTCTTTGGGAAAGCTTGGTTAGTTTTGGTTCATCTTAGTGAGGTAAGTGTTATCCCTTTGTAAGTTTCCTCTTCTTAGTTTGAATTGGAAACTAATCGTTGTGTGTTATGTTAATCCAAGGCTAGTCAGCAGAGCGAGCCGCTTGAGGTTTTGGGACCAGTTCGTTGTCCGCTTTGCGGTTAGGGCTACCTTCAATCCAGGTATGGGGAGAAGGATAGTATAATCTCTAGGCAAGAGGGTAGTGTAAGATGTGGGGTTCCCATGACCCCTTTATGTTGTTATATGATAAATGCCATGTCTTGAGTATGTTGCTTACTGTCATTGATGCTATGATGAACTGTTTATATGCATTATTGGTTATACTGTTATGTTGAATAGGTCCATGTTGAGATTGGCTATATCTATTTCGTTATTATAATGTTGTAATATTATATTGTGGTTATGTTGGCTGAGTTGGTTGATATTATACCATGAATATGTTGGTTGATGATGTGGATATCATGACTGTTTGGCTGATTTATGTTGATTAAGGTAACACGTTGATAAGGCATTAATTGGTTAATTTAGGACCCCTAATTGATATAGTAATTAAGGATTAATTACTTAAGGTTGTTAACTAATTATGAATTGTTAGTGGAAAGTGAGTTTTTATGCCAATGGATTAGTCCAAGGACCCTAGGTTCTGATTTGAGAGTGTTTAGAAAGCTTTTGCCCACAAACTAGGCTCTGTTTCCTGCCCAGAACAGTACTGTCGTGCATTGAGTACGACCGTGCTGAACAGGGAGCATGCCTGTGCTCCCAGTTTGAATTCTGGAAAATGGTCACGCAGTTAGCATGGCCGTGCAGCATGAGAACGACCGTGCCTAATAGAGAGCTCGCCCGTGCTCCACTTAAGTGGAAGCACGACCGTGCTGGGGATAAGCACGCCCATGCTTCCCCTCTTGATCAGAAACCGAATTAAAGGAGATTAAGGGGTTTTGACCCCAATTATCCCCAGTAGTGATGTAACAATGTAATAACCGAATAACGGAACTTAGATAACTTGGTTAATGATTAACTAAGAGGATTATAAAGATGATTTGGTTAAGTCGGTGCCTAACAGGTTACTGTACGTTGTTGGGCTTTGGTGCTTTTTGACCAAAGTGGTCTCGATGCTTTATGGTCGAGGTGTTGTTAAGTTAGACCTTGGTGCTTTTTGGCCAAGGGGGACCTTGACCCCATGGTTTGGGTCTAAGGTGTTGATGATTGATGTTGGTGATAAGTCTAGGGTGCTTTTAGGCCCGAGCAAAGGAGGTGGTTGCCTTGTTTGTTGTTGTGCAATTTGCATAGAGCATTGGAGTTGATGTTGAGGGGGATGTTTAACATAGGGGAGGTCGTCCTGTTATGATGATCTGGCCCAAGTCATGGCTGGTTCACCCATGGTTTGGTGAACCGTACGCCCCCGAGGTGCGTATCCAGTTATGATACGCGACTAGCCATGGGGTTCACTGGTTGGTGAATTGCCAGTGTTGATGCTGATATGACCAACACGGATATGTAACTCCGAAGTTGACATCCTGAGTTAGTTGGATCCACATGCATTGATGGAGTAGCGGAGTAGTGTTGCATTACCGCATAGCATATGTTGGTTGATGAATATGTTGATATAATTACATGATGATGATATATGTATCTTGTATGTTGTTATAATGCTATGCCATGATGTATGACCATCTTGCTTCCTATTCCCATGCTGTTGTGATTATATGTTTTCTTAATCCCCTCTTTCTGTTGTTTGTTTGGCCTGATTGGCATTTTGAAGAGGATAATGAGCAACCTGTTGAGGAGTGACTCCGAGGAGTCACGACTTAGTTGGATGTTTAGCTTTATCAATTTTAGTTGTTTAGTTTAGTGGTTTGTATTCCGTTGATTTACTCCGGAACCTTTTTATACCAGCTCTGAATGTGACATCGGGGTTGGGTGATATGTTATTGCTTTACGTATTTATGTTTTTATTTTACCCAAAACTATATGTTTTATTTCCGCGTTGTTGTTGATGTTCATGTAGGACCTTTCTACCCATCGACCTTTCCATTTCAATTAAATGATGATGCATGATATTATATCTTTATCTTGTTATATTTAAAGCTTTATAATACATGTGGGGTAGAGGGTGTCACATATGACCGTGATGGTGTGCATTGAATGAAATCACTATTCAAATTCACATCAAGTCTCTTCATTTGAATCAAATCTGATTTACTTAAATTTTGTTCGTCCCGGTTCCATTTGTTTCCCGTCGGTAAAAACCGATCATGTTTTCTTTTGTTAATTTTACATCCGAAAATTTTATATTGAAAGAAAATTTATAAAATTATGGAAATGGTCATAATTGAATTAGGAAAATAAAAATTTTATTTTATTAATTGAAATCCATTTTTCAGGTCAGTACAGCTTTATTGACAGTGAAAACTTAGACCGGGATAGTCTGAAATTTACTACCGATAATTCAACTATACTTTCATAAAAAATAAAATAGATTATGAGAATAAAATTTTGGTTTATTAAAATAATTCTTTATAATTTAAAATAACAAACACTCAATTACACAAATAAGCACATATTATAGACAAATGGAAAAATCAGGATGTTACAATATTGCTACCCCAATAAAAAAAAACCTCGAAATTACGTACCTAAAATAAATCAGGATACTGTAATCTCATTTTATCTTCTACTTCCCAGGTCGCTTCCCCAGTTGTCTCGACCCAAATAACCTTAACTTAGGGAATATGTTTTCCGAGTTGTTTAATTCTCCTATCATCGATCCGCACAGTGAGAGGTCTCATAGGATAGGTTTTCTTTTAACCGTACTATATCTGGCTTGATTACATGCGAAGGGTCGTGGGCGTACTTTCTCGGTTGTGAGACATGAAAGACGTCATGGATATTTGAAAGAAAAGGTGGCGATAAATTTGATAAGCTATCGGACCGATACGGCGAAGGATCCGGTAAGGTCCAATAAATTTTGGTGTGAGTTTTTGGATTTTATAACCCTACCTACCCCAAAGAGGGTGTTACTCTCAAAATACATGTTCGTGTTCTCTTCATGGTTTCTTTCTAAAATAATTTAAAATTTGATTATTCTTAGTGTAAAATCATTAAAAATTTTCAAATAAATTTCCTTCATAAAATTCTTTTATTTTGATTCTAATACTCTCACAAGTTTGAAAAGATAAATTATTTTTCCCTTTTTCCAAAACATTTCTTCAAATGAATATTTATGTTCATTACTCTTCATATGGTTTTATTAAGGCTTTTAGCTTGAGAATTTAATTGAGCTCTAACAATAGTTTGGCTTTCCATGCATACATCAATTAATTTAAAATCTATCTACTACAAGCACATATTCAAGAATAAATCACCCAATCATGATATATATATATATATATATATATATATATATATATATATATATATATATATATATATATATATATTCAAACAATCAAACAATCAACACATCAAATTCAGTTAAACATTAAACAATCATCACATCAAAATTTTAACAATCACATTAAAACACATAAGTACACATTGTTATCATAAATAATTATCCCTCAGGATGTCTCCCCTTACCTTCGCTTGACGAATAAAAAGGTCGTAGTTTTTCCATGTTTTAAAGGAACAAGCTTTGTTTTCTTGTCAGGTTTGTGAATATAAACAAAACCAAGTACTTATAGTAAGTTAAATGTTTATAAAAACACTCTATTTCTCTCATGCATGTTTCGACCCTACCAAGAAAATGATGGTAAAAATTTCAAATTTTTACAAGCTGTTGGATCAATAATCCTTAAGAATTTTATAGACCAAAAAAGATGGCTTAAAACTTAAAATAAATTTTAATCCCTCCACTCAAAGTAAGTGTAGGTTTCAGCCTACACATACAATAGGCTAAAAATTTCATTTTTCAACTTTCTATCTCCATGCATGTAATTAAAATAATAATCTAAGTAAACATCTTTTAAAAAAAAATTGGAACAAGACTTCCTCAACTCCCAACTAGAGTTTCGGCCATGACAAGTAAAATAGGAGAGAAAACTTATTTTATTGATTGAGCTTATGAACTTTAAATGCATGCATCAATTCATTCAAAATCATGCATGTGAAAATTGATCAAAACACAAACTTTGTCCTACCTAGGGTTTTTGGCCATATCAACATCAATAGGATAGAAAACTTATTTTTAATGAAGCTTATGAGTTTAAAAATGACATGCCTTAAGGAGTTTAAGACATGCATGCGAAAATTTTGACAAAATCACTAACTTCCTCTATATAGGGTTTTCGGCCACCCTATCAAAATAGGTTTTGGGAAAATTTATTGTGACATGCAAATGCATAAGATGATAGTAGAGATGAGTGTGAGTTAATAGAAATTGATTTCATGCTAAAATGATTTTTCTACGTCTTTTTCTTGAAATTTCTAACTAAATCTAGAAACATGCAACAAAATAAAATGACATGCATGTTGAAAAAAAATAAATATTTGAGAAGATGAAGTGATATACCTTTGATGAAAGAAGGAGATGAGCAAGCTTACATCCTCTCAAGAGTAGAATTGAAGAACTAAGTGAGTTTGTGAGTAGAAAAGCAAGTGTGTGTGAGTAGTAGAATTTGATAAAAGTGGAAGAAATTGAAGTTTGGAGTAGAAATGAGGTATTTATAGGAGAAAGGGGGAGGGGACGCTGCTGCATAGAGAGGAATTAAAGAGGATTTTTCAATTTTTTTATTAAAATAAAAACTTAAATTAAGTAAAATAATGGTTTCTTGTCAAAATAAGAAAAATCATTATGTGTAAGGTCATGATGTTCTATTAAATGTGACATGTCTTTTCATGTCAAATTCATCCTCATCAAATATGCATCAAATCTATTTTAAAAAAATCTTGCTCGTCCCTGCCCATTGATTTCCCAACTGTGAAAACCGATCATGATTTCCTTTGTAAATTTTTCTACCCAAAAAATTTATATTGAAACATTTATAGAAGAAATTTCTAAAATCCTAGAAATGGTTATAATTGAGTTAGGAAAATTAAAATTTTATTTTACGAATCGAAATTCATTTTCTATGTCAGTAAAGTCTTACTGACAGTGAAAACACAGACCGTTTTCGTCCAAAATTTCAAGCGGTAGTTTAATAATAACTTCTTAAAATAAAATAAGTTATGAAATTAATTTTAGTTTATCAAGATAATTTTCTCTAAATTAAATTAATAAATACACATACTTAAACACAAAGTTATTAAGAAACAGAAAAATCGGGGTGTTGCAATAGATTAGTTAGTTAATAAACCTAACTTTGTGATACAAATTTAATATTTTTGTTAACATCAATTTTTTAGAGATTATTAACCACAACCACTTTGGTTCCAACACTCTCCTCCCTGTTTACCCCTAGAAAACTAACTTTTACACAAATTTTATTAAATTATACAAATAACTTGATACCATTTTTCGTAATTTAATTTATAAAATTTATTTTTTTTGCACCACCTAAACGACATAGATTATCTTGCTTTTCAGCAACTAGACCCAAACAAAAACAAATTCTGAATATAATCAATTATCACAATAATCAATTATACAAAAGTCGATTATCAATATAATCGTCTTTTTTTCATCTTTTCCAAATACACTCTTAGTGTAATAAGCATACTGCTCTTTCTACCAGTATTCTATTTACATCAATCTGGATCTTCTTTGGATCTTTTTGTGTATGGGTTAGAGTACCCTGATACTCTTATTCAATATTTGTTTATAAAAAAAAAAGTAAAGTTAAAGTTTTCATTTTTTAACCTTTTTCTTGACTCTCCATTCCAAGTGTATGCACAAACTCCAGGACAGCGTTAGAAAAGCCAGCCAATCTCAAATTTTCAAGTTTATCCGTGGGTTAAATTCTCTAATTTAGTCTTTATCTTTTCACCTACTCCTATCTTTATATGCATTAATTTTTAGTCTTCATCTTTATATGCATTTTTTCCAAATTATCTTAGATACGATAATATCTTCCCAGTGCAAATTGTATAGCTTTTTATAAATTTTCCTACCATTTCAGTGATTTACCTTTCACATGGTCGTAGGTGATAGGTGCTTATATAGAAAAACAATTGCAATTTTAATGTTATGTGATCATGCATGAATCCAAACTAAAAATCCATGCCCATGAGGTAATAACATAATTGCTTTCTCTTTTTTTGGGTTTTGCCTTCTGTTGAATTGGCCAGTGCGGACTTGAACTCATATGTAGGGGTGAGCGTGGGACGGGTTTAGACAGGTTATGCTTGTCCCTTACCCGGCCCTGAACTTCAATGGAGCCAATTTTCCGAATCGAACCTGTCCCTGGATCCGATGGAACCCGATCATATGCGGGTTGGTTTAAGACTAGGCCGAAATGAGATGGGCTGGGTTGACCCGAAATTAAATAGATCCTTTGTAAATTAAATTTTTGTGAGTGAGCAAAAAATATTATCACATTCAAAGTTTACATCACAGTTCACAATAAAACAATCAATTCTCCAAATATATATATTTTTTCAATGGTTTGTCTTCCAACCTCATGTACGTGTACCTTATTCAATTATATTAAAAGTTTACAATAGAGCAATCTATAAGATATAAGAACATACAAAAAAAAAAACGAAAGAGAAATACTGAAACTAAAAAGCTGTTGCAAGAAAACCAAAATAAATAACATTAGAACATTGAAAGGGTTACTTGTGTAGTCCGGTAAGTGAATGGTGAAAAAAATAATCATCTCATTTCCCTTTAAGTTTATGATACACTGAGATGAGAGAGAAAAAGTAAAAGAAGGGTTCATACTTCTTTAGTTTATTCTTAGTGATCATGTGAAACATAAGTTAGGAGGGATAAAGGTAAAAAAGATTTTTATTATATTGGGATGGGCCGGGTAACCCAAGGTCAATCCGGACCCGTCCTTAATCTGGTGCCGGGTCACTAAATGATATGCATATTCGTCCCTTCTCTTCGTGTGTCGTGGCGGGTTGGGACGGGTTTTAGGGTCGGCCCAGGTTTTGTTCACTACCGTGATAAGTATGTCTAAGCTACGGAGAAGGATGATGAATTAGTATCTATAAATATCCTAAGGGTTCACAAACCTCAAACACATAGAACAAGGGAAGAAAATTGTTATTGTCTTTGTAGGTGATCTTTTCACTAATTAAGGTAGGAATAAATGGAGTCTTCAAGGGTTCGTCACTCTCCCATTCAGATAGCTAAACTTGAAGAGTAAGATCATCCTCATCACTTTGTTTTGACAACCTTTTCATTTTATTTTATCTTAAGTTTTTTTAATTTCTTGGTTTTGATATAGCATTCCTGCTTCACGGTTGAAGGATAAGAAAGGTTTGGTCCTTGAAAATTTCACGATTTTGACTAAGTAATTTTGTTGATCAACATCGATCTTTGATTATGATTGTGATCATGATATTTTTTCTTTTAGTAAAATTATTTAATCGTCGGATATATAAAATTATTTACAAGCTTTTACCTAACAACTTAAACTCTAAAAATTAATTGAGCCTCGTGCACAAAATGTTGGTTGAGCGACCTCGTTGTCTTAGGATGGGGATCGGAAACAATTCTTGATTGGAGACCAATAGGCTCTCGTACTCCCGCGGTCGAATCTGAATTAATCTAATGAATAGTTCAAATCATCATTTGTTTAACCCTTGTCTCTTTTTTTAAAACAAAATTTTAAATTTAACACAAGTAGGATAATAAATTTCAACTATGAATGAAGTTCATCTAAAGTAAGCTTGCCTTGAAAGTGGGTAAATAAAGTATATTTATCGTTAATTTTATAAAATGCAGAGATTTAAATCTACTGTATAATCCAATATATTTCTATTTGCTCATTTTAGAGGAGCATTTTGCTTCATCTATTTATTGCTCTCTCTATTTCACACTTACATGCCATGTTTATGTTATGTTAATTTTTTTTTCCTTTTTGTGTTGGTATATATCTCTGTTTATTTTATATAAGTCGTTTTTTAACTATTGTCCGCATCTTCAATTGGTTCATCAATATTAACATGCCTTTTTCTTTAATCTGATATTTAACTCATCTCCCAATATTCAATCAATTACTAATTGAATTTTCATTTTTGATACAAAGAGCGTTCAAGGAAAACCCATATCCAAATAAAAGCCAGCGGCAAAACTTAGGTGAGGAGCTTGGTCTTGATCAGCTACAAATAATATATTGGTTTCAAAATAGGAGGACCAAAGCAAAGGTGGGCTATTTTCTTTAGTATAAATATTCTTCATTTATGAACATTTATTTTAAATGCTTTGTTAAGTAAATGCTAATCATTCTATATGTGATATGCAATCTTCAGGGGCATGGTGAGAGAATAGATACTACTTATATTAAGATTGAGAATGAAAATTTGTTAGCAGAAAACATGACGATGAGAGAAGAATTGAAGAATATACATTGCTCGGCATGTAGGGGTCCACCCTCAGAGGATCAAGAAGAGCACCAAGTTTGGTTGCAAAACTTAAAGCTGGAAAATGCACAACTTAAACAAGAGGCTGGTTAATTACTTTCAATTGAATATGTTTTTTATGTGAATTTTCTCTCCTATAAAATACTATGGATTTAATTGATATATACGGATAACATATAGATTTTTTACACCAGCAACTAATTAGAATTTGATGCATCATTAAGAAGGTTTGACTTTTATCCCAACTAGCTTAAAACTTATATGATTTCTAATTGGTTGACAGAGTATAAAATTTAGACGGAGAATGCATACCAATTAAACTCAAATAGTATTACTAGTTTTTTTTTTATTTTATGTTTTTAACAAAGTAATGCAATGGGTTTGTTTTCAATTGATATCCATATATTAATTAATTTTTCAGACTGAGAGAATGACCAAGCTTTTTTCAAGCTACATACACAGTGGGACAGATCGAATTTCACAACCTGCTGGAGATTCCCAAGATGGAGTGTTGCCCCAAGCGAGCACAAGTTCAGAGATATGGAAAAAGCAATAATGATAGACTAGATGTTGAACCCATGCGTTGCGTGATGGAAATGAATTGTTTGGACCAGCTTTTTCTATTACATCTATTTTATATTTTTATTATTTATCATATGATATAGGGTTGTTAAATTGTAAACCAGACAATAAATAAATTTTTATCATAATCTGTAGAATATTATTTAAACATATATATGACATAAAAATATGTAAATTTTATCTGGAAACAGTAATTCTGCTTACACTGAGTAAACTTGCAGATTCTTTAAAAAAAAGCCATAACTCACGTTATTCATATTGATTAAATTGTGAATCAACCATTAGACCATATGACATTTATAATTGTCCCTATTCATTTTAACTTTATGCTGCTAAACCTTAACAATCCACCAAGTATCATCACAATTGAGCATTTTGGAAACCATCATTTTCAGCCATATTGTCATATTGTGTTGTCTCATGAATTTTTTTTTCTTTGAAGCTTTTTTCCTTAATCTTTGTCTCAAGATGGACTCTTCATTTGAGGATATTGTTTCTTATATGTGAGGGATAGAGGTCATAGGCATAAGAGAGATAGAGAGCATATTGATACTCATGTGGCAACATATTGATGGATTGATAAAAGATGATGAAATGAGATACAAGAAGCTATATTTATAGCAGTGTTATTAAAACCGGACCGGCCCGGCCGGTTGAACCGGGAACCGGACTTGTGGCCGATCCGGTTAGCATGTGTCGACCGGATAGGCTTACGAACCGGTCTTGACATCATTAACTCGACTCGAATCGGGGTGAACCGGTGTAAACCAATGACGAGGCTCACGGAACCAGACCGGTTCCTAACATCATCACGTGGTCGATGCTGACATCATCATGCAGAATGGAATAGCAACAAGAGAAAGTCATACAAAATGTTGGAGATGGAACTCGAGAACGGGTGGTAACTAATGAAGCGTCATTCATGTACCGTTGGACCAACATGCTAGATTGTTATATGTACAAAAATTATTATTATTATTATTATTATTATTATTATTATTATTATTATTATTATTATTATTATTATTATTATTATTATTATTATTATTATTATTATTATTATTATTATTATTATTATTATTATTATTATTATTATTATTATTATTATTATTATTATTATTATTATTATTATTATTATAATATATTATTATTATTATTATTATTATTATTATTATTATTATTATTATTATTATTATTATTATTATTATTATTATTATTATTATTATTATTAATATTATTATTATTATTAATATTATTATTATTATTATTATTATTATTATTATTATTATTATTATTATTATTATTATTATATATATATATATATATATATATATATATACATAGTTTTAATTAAAAGAAGTTATGAATTTGGTATATACCGGTTCAAACGGTTCAACTAGTGACTCACTGGTTGAACCATTGACCTAGTGCCTTGACCGAGTCGGTGACCGGTTTGGTTTTAATAACACTGATTTACCAGAGTCACGACCATCAAAACCACATTCAGAGACAAACCGGAGATTTTAGATCCAAAATCGCAGAAGAAATTGATGGAGAAGGATGCGATGCAATCTGGATCGCAGCAAGAGAGAGCGAAATGTGCCAATGTCTGAGATGGAGGATTCTCATGAGGTTCTCCTTGATGCTTCTCTTCGGTTACGAGCTCCTCTGGTTTCTCGTTGATTTCAGAGAAGGCGATCTTGGCGGTTATGGAGATGGTGCTTTCATCGGCGATGACATGTGTTTCTGTCGTTCCTTCTTCTTCATCCTTCACCACTTGATCCAAGAATAGTGACGGTACAGGTATTGAATCTTCCTCTTCCTCTATTTTATTGAAGGAGGATTCATTGCTGAAATCTTCATCTTCTTGTTTGCGCTTTATTGCTGCGAAGGTGACAAAGGTGTTGTAGTTCTGCGGTTCAGTGATGGCATTAGAAGATTTCATGGAGGAGATGGAATTGTTGTTCCTCACGATTGTGGATTGAGGATCCAAGACCAATTGCGCAACAACATCGGCAGAAGAATCGCCATTAGCCTTCTGTTTGAAGAAGCTAGAACGTGAATTGACGAGGATGCAGGTGACTTTCACAATCTTGATGGCGGAACCGTTGATTACTGGTTTCATTGGAACTATTGGAGCAAAAGGCATTGTATCATGATCTGAGTGCCCGAAATTACTGAAAACGAAATCACTGTTGTTTTCCATTGCTGCAGATTCTTCGTCACAGTTTGAAGCACAATCTTCATCTTCAAAGGTCTCTGAAGCCTCATCTTCATTACTATCCCAAGCATCAGCGGAAGCCTAACATACTTTATTTTACACTCCTAACATTATGTGTCTGTTGTTTTCCCCCCTAAACATTCTACCCAGGATCTCATGGTGTGTCATGACAATTGAACACTTTGTAAACCTTTCTTTTCAACCATATAGTCATATTGTGTTGTCATATGTGTTTTATTTTCTTTGAAGTTTTTATCCTTAAGCTTTGTATCAAGATTGACTCTTCATATGAGGATGTTGTCTCTTGTGTGTCTTTTGATTTTTTTCCTCAATTATCGCTTAAGGACTGAAGCTTCAGTGTCGACTACTAGGTTTTGGATGACTTTTTTTTTTTGTTTTGAAACCCTGCCTCCTCTTTGCCCGATAATATTGTTCCTTCATCTAATGGTTTTTGCTCTAGTTAAATTGTCTCCTTGTTATAGTATAAATATAATCGTTAGTTGTCGTAAACAATGATGAATTGTTTAAAAGTTGGATTCTTACTACATGCTTGATTTTATTGGAGAGGTTGTTCGATAAGGTTACTGTTTGGGATGAAAGTTAATAAAATATTTATAACATATATAAATTATTTTGTATTTGCCATTACTAAAAATTGTTAATTAAATGAGTATCTAAACTATTTTATAAACTAAATATGCAAATTAGAAGATTATTTATAAAAAAATTATTAGATAAATACTACGAATATATATATATATATATATATATATATATATATATATATCATATATATATATATATTATATATAAAATTCTTAAAAAAAAAAACTTGAAGTAGAGCTTGTAACCGTTGCTCCACATTCATGTTAATCATAAAAATCCATGGAAATGTAAAATAAAAATGGTGAAAATGTGAGATTTACATGTCAATGAAATGTGAGATTGACATGATTTTAGATGCGGTTAGCACTTCTAACTCTTCTTGCTTTGTCCAATATTTACCTTTCTTTCTTTTTTTTCTTTTGTTGCTCCCCTTGGCTTTATTAGATGAGGATGCACCGTCTCATTTTGGTGTTTCACACCTCATCCCACCAATAGTATCTTGTCAAATATTCTATAATTTTAAAATTATATGAGATTTTAACTTATACGGCAAGATATTATTGCTAAGGAAAGGGTGTGTGATACATCAAAATGAGACAACAATTGTTAAAAAAGCACAAACAAATGAAGTACTTGAAAGTGGTTTGTCTAGAAGCCGAAGTGGGTCCTTGCAGTTGGTATGTTTTCCCAAAAACGTTGCCTTATGTAATTTTTTTGCTCTAATATTTTGGATTAGTGAAGTGCAGACTCTTCATACAAATGTATGCGACGATGAACATTCTTTCACCTTTGGTTCCAACTCGGAAATTCTTGTTTCTTCGTTATTGTGACCAAGTTGAAGAAGGCCTATGGGTGATAGTAGATGTGTCATTTGATTCCACAATACACAATGCTACTCTTCCTCAAACTTGGAGGCTTCCCTCTGGATGCATGATTCAAAAAATGACTAATGTGTCCTGCATGGTAAGTGTTAATTATTCTCATATCCCCATCATTTGTAGTATTGTTGATTCTCTTATGCTTTTACTCAATTTAGATGTTTCAACGGTGCTAATTAAAACAAATTTTTGATATTATGCTTTATTTTAATATAGGTTACTTGGGTTGAACATGTGGAAGTTGGTGATAAGATCTAAATGAACCAAATTTTTAGAGAACTCATTTGTAACAATAATGCATACAGAGCACAAAGATGGGTTTTGACACTTGAAAGAATGTGTCAGAGATTTGCATGGGCCTCAATTGAAAATATACCTAACTGTGACGTGGGAGGAGGTTACTCTTTGTTATCTTTACTCCATACCGTATTGCTTATTCATTTATTTGCCCTCGATCCATTATTCCTTTTTCAGTGACCAATACACTTGAAGGAAGGAGAAGTGTGATGCAGCTTGCTCATCGCATGGTGAAGATATTTTGTGGAAATCTAGACATGTCAGAAAACCTTGATCCTACACACCTGATTAAGATGGATGATAGTGAGATCAAGGTTTCTGTTTGTAAATATACAATTATGTCTGGTGTGCAACGAGGCATTGTTGTTAGTGCTGCAACCTCCTTTTGGCCTCCTCTTTCTCCTCACATGTTTTTTTTTTTTTTAATTTCGTAAATGCTTACACAAGACGACCTTAGGTTCACAAGATAAACGACCATTAGTTGAGTAGCATATCTTTTTAATTTGATTAGTAAATTTTTATCTTGCATTGTATACTTAGTAATTATTTCATTTAATTAAAATTCTTGTAGTGGGTCGATATGTGCAATGAAAAACCAGTATATGAGATGCAACACTCTCAAATGGATCTCATCTTGATAATTGCACAACTTTTTTTCATGAAAGTAGTGTGCAAAAGCATCAGAATGAATTTTGTCATCCCAACTAGGTTGGCACCACAAAACCATCCATCATAAGCCGCGCACTGCACTTTTATTAATGAATAAAAGAAGAATACAAAAATGGAAAACACGGTGGGACATACTGCCCAAACCCATGCAAAGAAAAGAAATCAAGAAAATCTATATCTTGGCAAACAAAGCCTATCTCTAACAAAATCCTCACTAATAAAGGAAGGAATTGTATCCCACCAAATAAACCCCGGATTGTAGATGCCATGATTGGCTAACTTGTCCGCACAGTGATTCCCTTCCCTATAGATATGTGTAACTTGAGTAGAAAATGCCTTAGCTACTACCATACAGTTTCTCCATCTTGATTGAAGTCTCCATGGAACCAAGTCCTGGTTGCTAAAAGCCTTCAAAACCAGAACTGAATCAATTTCAATCCAAAGATTAGACCAACCTCTACTGTGAGCTATTTCAATAGCATGCATAGCAGCTGAGATTTCTGCTACTAGTGATGATGAGTTGCCTAAGTTGCAAGAAAAACAACCAAGAGTAGCCGCATTGTGGCCTCTAAAAATACCCCCACAAGCAGATGGACCGGGGGAACCATGAGCTGCACCATCTATATTACATTTAGTCCAATTGCATGGAGGAGAGAGCCAAATTACTTCTTTAATCTTTGGAGCCTTGCTATAATGACAATCAATGTTAAAGTTCTTGAGGATAACCAACTCCTTAATAGAATTAGACATGGCACCACTGGCCAGCTTTCTTGAGAAGCAGACAGCTGAACTTACCAAGTTTTGAGCAGCTGTTATACCGAGGGGCTTATTCTTGAACCTGCACTGATTTCTTGCTGTCCAAACTACCCGTGATGACATGAATAACAAATGCTAGAGACACTTAATAGACCTGAGGGCTAAAACCTCTACTCACCGAGAACAGGTTCTTTATAGAAGAATGATCAATTGTGTATAACAATTTCGAGCTTAACCATCCCCACAGAGAAGCTGCATAATTGCAGGATAGAAACAGGTGAGAAGAAGACTCCTCTGCTGAGCCACACAAACTGCACATTGAGGCCATAGTGTAACCCCTTTTCTTTATATTTTCATCTGTTGGCATCTTGTGATGAAAAATTCTCCAAACTAGAAATGATCTAGAGGGAGGAATTGCCTTGGACCAAATCTGCTTAAATCTTGGAGCAAGGTTTCTGACAGGGTTTAGAAATCTGAAGGCGTCCTTGACAGAAAGAAAACCATTGGCTGCATTATCCCACACCAATCTGTCCTCACAAGGCTCTATGGGAATGTGAATTTGCAAAATTTTGTCCATAATTTTGGGGAAATATTGCTGCAAGCAGTGAGGAATTTCCCAGGAATTATCAGCAATGAAGTCTTTAACCACAACAGATAAGTCCTGCTGCCAATAGTTTGGAATATTCATCAGATTGACCAGGGGCTCGGGCAACCACTTGTCTGTCCAAAAATACACAGATTGGCCATTACCTATTATCCAAGAGGAGTTCTCTTTAACCATAGGAAACCAGACTTTTATAGCAGGACATAAGGAAGAATTAACATGATGAGAAATAGGCATAGAGTTTCTAAGAAATCTTTCTTTTAGGAATTTAGCCCGCTGCTCATTTGAAGAGATTACCTCCCAGAAAAGTTTCAACATAGAGACCTCATTAATGTCTCTAATTGGCCTAAGACCGAGACCACCATCCACTACAGGAGAACAAACAGTTTTCCAAGCCACAGTTATATGCTTCCTCTTGTGTATGTCTCCAGACCAAACAAAATTTCTTATCCAACCATCCAGTTGTTTTAACAAAGAGGCAGGCCACATGTAGATGTGAAAGCTATAAGATAAAATACCTTGAATCACTGAGTTAACTAGCTGCACTCTACCCATGATGGAGAGGAGAGAACCTTTCCAAGAGGCCAGCCTTCCTTTAATTCTGTCTATGATAGGCTGCAGGTAGATTGCTTTTGGTTTCCCTTTAAAAAGAGGCACACCAAGGTAATAAAAAGGAAGTGAGCCTGCTGGAAACCTCAAGAAGTTGCTCAGCTCTTCCACTCTTCTAGAGGACATTGATCCTGCATAAAATCTACACTTCTCAAGGCTAAGGACTTGGCCAGAAGCTTGTCCATAATTCTCAAACAGCTGCATAAGGTGTCTAAGGTTAGATTTAGATCCTTTGCAGAACACCATGATGTCATCAGCATAAAGAATGTGGCTAGGAGTAGGAAAATCTCTTGGACTAGCCATGTGATGTAATTTGCCCAATTCAACCAATCTAGAGATCCCTCTGCTAAGAACTTCTTCTGCTAAGCAAAAGAGGAGTGGAGATAGAGGATCTCCTTGCCTTACTCCTCTTTTGCAAGAGAAAAATCCAATCGAGCTACCACTCACTGAAATAGAAAGCTGTGCAAACTTCAAAATAGTGTCAATCCAAGTGCAAAATTGTTGATTAAATCCAAAGGAATGCATAACTTTCAATAAAAAATTCCAGTCCAAGGTGTCAAAAGCCTTTTTGATATCAAATTTCAAGGCAATGTTTCCTCCAAACAGCTTGTTGCAAAACATGTTTACTGCCTCTGAGGCAATACAGACGCAGTCAGATATATGCCTTCCTCTAATGAAGCCTCTTTGCTCGGGGGAGATGATTTTTGGCATAATTCCAGCAAGCCTATCTGCCAACACTTTGGTAATCACGTTAAACTAAAAATTTGCAAGAGCAATTGGCCTATAATTCTCAATCTTGTCAGCTCCAACAAACTTGGGAATGAGAACAACTCTGTTAGAATTTAGATTTGGAAGAATCCAACCCTCTCTAAAGAACTGCACAACTAAGTTGTGAACATCACTTTCAACAATGTCCCAGTATGTATGGTAAAAGCTTCCTCCAAAACCATCCGGGCCCGGGGCACTATTCCTGTCCAAAGCAAAAACAACATTCTTGACCTCCTCTAAAGTTGGAATATTAGTGAGCATTAAATTATCTTGAGGAGAAATTAAGGAAGGAATGACTGATTCTATAATGCCATTATGTACACAAGAATTATCTGAAGCATATAAAGTCTTGTAGAATTCTAAAACATGATTCTCAATATCCCTTTGATTATCCAAAATAGAATTTCCAACTTTAAGAATGGACATTGGACTAGAAGCATTCCTAATTTTTGTTACCTTGTGAAAAAAACAAGAGTTTCTATCACCTTCTGCATACCAGTTCAATCTAGCCTTTTCTTTCCAAAAGGATTCTTGAAAAGAGAGAGCTTGATTTAACTCAGTTTGGGCCGCAAGCTCTTGTGAATGCAGCTGGTCTGAATAGCCATCAGCATCTATTTTTAATTGAATGGCTTCTAAGTTCGTCATGGTCTCTTCAACCTTGTAATGGACATTGCCAAAGACCTGTTTGTTCCATAATTTCAACTCTAATTTCAAACTCTTAAGCTTCTGAGACAAGACATACATTGGACATCCCCAAAACTTCCTTTTCCAAACATCAGAAACCAATCTTCTACAATCTTTGTGATCAGTCCACATGCTGTGAAATTTGAAAGGAGCAGGTTTAGATTTGATACCTTTTTTCAAAATAAGGAGTAGGGGAAAGTGATCTGAATGATTCCTTGGTAAAGTGCAACAAGCTACATTATCCCAGACTGAGAACCATTCATCATTACACAAAGACATATCCAATCGCAGCTCTGTGTTATTTCTGTGACCCCTCATATTTGACCAAGTAAAAGAGGCTCCTTGAGTGGTGATGTGAGTAAGTTGGCAGGAATATGACCATGCTCTAAATTCTTCACAAGAAATAGTAGAAGGCAGCCTTCCACCCCTCTTTTCATGAGCACCAAGAATGGCATTAAAGTCTCCTATACAACACCAAGGACCTTGATAATATTGTTGCAAGGTGGCTAACTCTAACTAGAGATTCCTCCTGTCAATATGAGATGTTGATGCATACACTGCTGAGATAAAAAGAATTTGAGAGTTCAATGTCAAAGAAAAAGAAATATGTTGTTGAGAACCAGCCAATATAGAAGGAGTAATGTGAGCAGCACACACACCCCACAAATTTGGGGTAAGATGACCCCTATTATTAACAGCAAAAACCTTAAGATTTAGCCTTTTCCAAAAACTGTCAGAAAAGTTATCTAAAGGAATTTTCGGTTCAGAGACAAACACAAGATCTGGCTTGTGTTGCAAACAAAATTTCGCCAAAACTGTTTTAGTGAAGGGATTACCAATCCCTCTAGCATTCCAATAAAAGATTTTCATTAGAATTCCAATGAGACAGACTCTCTCATATTGAGATTGGTACTGGGAGAACCTTTGAGCACGTCTTCTATCTCTCTTCTGTTTCTTCCTTTGGGACTTGGACTGCACTTTCACAAATGGTTCCTCTTGATTCTCACATTGCACTTGGGATGAAGAGAGATCTTCAACCTGCTCACTCCAAAGTCTCCCAACAATTCTAAGATCTTTGGCTACTGCATGATTGACATCAGCAGGAATATCTGACTGCTGGGTTGAGACAGAGTTTGGGACAAAATTGTCACCATCCAATTGTTCACTCAGAGAGGGAGTGTGCAGACTTGAAGCTGCAATGCCTGTGTTCAACTGAGCATCTCTATGTGGAGTAGTGTCATCAGTAACTTGGGGGGATATCCCAGCAGAAGCAATCTTAGAAACTGAATTTGGCACAAAAGATGAACCTACATAACTGTCAGTAGCTGGAGAAATAGAATCTGCTGGCACAACATTCTCTGTATTGTTGCCAAAGTGTAAAGATTCATCAAAGACTGTATCAACTGATTGTGAATCCTCTTCGTGTTGCTGCTGATTCATCCTTGAAGCCAATATTTCCTGATCACACAAATTCATTTGTTCCAATACATAAGGGACCTTCTCTGTCAGCCTGAGACCATCATCCGAGTCATTGACCACAGCTTTACCTTTAATGTCTGCAGGTATTTCATTAACTGGTTCATTGGCAAGTTTAGAAGGATCCCTGCTTTTCTCTACATATTTGGAAACCACAAATTTTGCTGTGCTGCCTTTCTGATTCGAGGACCGATTTTGATGATCCTTCCCTTGATGAGCATGCCTTTTTCGACAGTTAGCTAGGGAATGGCCAATGACCTTGCAATCAGAATAGAAATAAGGCAAAGACTCATATTCAATCCCTACAAAAAACGCAAAATCTTTCCTTTCAACCAAAATTTTATCATGTAGTTTATTGGTCAAATCAATATCAACAAGAATTCTTGCATAATGACCCAAACTTCTATCTTTTGTGGGATCATCTATAGATAATGGAGTACCAATTCTTCTTGCGATAGAATACAAGATTTTTGGCCTCCAGTATTCAAGAGGAAGATCAGTGATGCGAATCCAAATCTGCACATTAGTTTGCTTTACTAGAAAAGGATTAAAATCCTTGGTCCAAGAAAAGAGCCGCAACAGACCTGGTTTCAGGTTCCATGAACCAGCCGCCAACACCCTTCTCGTATCCTCCACAGAGGAGAAAGAAAACTCAAAGAAGCCTCTACCAATTGGAGTTACCTTCAATTGGGCAATAGGTCTCCAAAGATCCGATAGTTTAACCCGCAAGTCATTTATCTTGACTGGATGATCTCCTTTGGACAGTAAGATGCGCCCGTGAAGATTATTCTTTGATGATTCTATGCCCGCGATATATTCATCTTCCGGGATTGTGATGGCTAGTTCATCTCCTTTGAGACAGGGAGTAGGCAATTGGCTAAAAGGGATGTCACAGGCATTGTTAAGGGCTTGGACAAAAGACTTTTTTGGTGGTGGCAGGTTCATGGGTTGAGAAGAAAGATGAGATGGGAGAGGAGGAGGAGAAGGAGGAAACAACTCCGGAAACATGCACTGCCATGGCGTTGCCTCCATGACGGCACGTGAAAACCTAAACTTTCATGCAAACCCTAGCAGAGCGCCACCCAGAGACTAAGGGTTATCTTGATAATTGCACAACAATTATTTAGGCAATTACTATCTTTATTTATAATTTTATGTTTCAATTATGTATATAACAAACATGTTGATTTCTAATTAGGTTATATCATAAAAGACAAAAAATGACCATAATAGATCGAGTTTCAACATTATCTTTTCTTTTGTTAAAGATATTACCCTAAGTAGGTTTAGTAAAGCTCATTATCGAAATATATCTAACATTATATTTTAGAGTGAATAAAGATCAAGAAATATTGTGATTTAAATAAAATGATATATAATGTTTATTTGAATTGGATTTTGCATATTTGATTAACTTCATTTTTTACTATTCTTGCAGTGCAGCCTTTCAAAAGAATGTTGTATAGATCCCACTGGAGCCCTGATAGTATATGCTCCCCTAGATGTCACAGCAATCAATGTGGCAATAAGAGGAGAACAGTCTTCAATGTTGCCCATTCTTCCATCTGGTTTTACCATATCTGAAGTAGGGCAGCTCAGTTGATAAAAGTTGTCTCGTATTCTCCCATGGGTTGCGGCTTGAGTCATGTTATAAGGGGAAAGTTGGGAACCACTATTGATCCCTTTTAAAGAAAAAAATGGTAGATCAAATGTTGGTGTAGGACAATCCAGTGTCGAGCATGATGAAAAATTAGGAGGTTCATTGGTGACTTTAGCAATTCAAATACTGGCTTGCTCTCCATCCACGATAGGGAAGTTTAATATGGAAACAATAGTTGATGTTAATAAAATGGTAGCCTCAACGGTGGAGAATATTAGAATTGCTTTGGATTGTCCTAACTTAGATTAATCTTTTCTTTTTGTACTTTAATTAATTGCTTAAGATAGTTAATGAGGTTTTTTGTTGTGTTCAAAGTTATTTGCAATTATTAGAACATTTTTTTACAATCATGCAGACTCATTTTTGAAGGAAATCATATAACAACATTATACATATAAAATAAGAAACAAGAAATAGGAAATTCCTGGTTGAATCACTGAAAGTTAAATACATAGACCAACGAATGCTCAAGCGTAAAAACATTACACTTATTTTTTGTTTTATAACAAACTCTAATGCAAATTGAAATCAAGTGAAGAGCATAATACCCTATATTTGGATCTCGATTTCTGTTTGTTTTCATTTATACAATTATGAAATATGTCTTTTCTAACATTTGGATATAAGGTCTAAGTCTTGTAGCAGCACGGGCTTTATAGTTAGGAATTAGGAACCTTGTGATATATATATATATATATATATATATATATATATATATATATATATATATATATATATATATATTGAGGATAATATTGAGTGGAATTTATAACCTTTCTTCAAAAACTATGATAACATGTCTCTCACATTGATCCAATATACATACAACTAGATCTTTTATTATTATTATTAGTCACAACTATTATTTCTATAGTCACTGACTAAATATTAATTTGTATCCAATTGTAGTACGTTTTCAATTATACATTTAAGAATAATTTTGTGACACCCTTAACCCGAGCATCACACTAATTACTTTTTTTTTTTTGCGGAAAATAAAACGTTTAGTAAATTGTCGATTTACTTGTGGAAATACATAATTATTAAAATTAATTACATCCGTACTATAACACTCCCCATTGGGCATTACTTCTTTATACGTGCGGAAATAAATAAAATATTAATTTGCTGGTTGCTTTCGGAAAACGATTTATATAAGTACATAAGCGTCAGAAAATGGGTATTAAATTATTCCTACGGTTGCGGTAAAACTTAAACATATTTTAAAATAATAACACTACATTTTCATCTATCATTATATGGGTTCTGGTCATGTATATAAAATTTGTCACAACTCAAAATCTAAGCCGTGATCGACGCACAGGCTTACAATTCTAGCCTTGCAAGCCTATTTATTTTAGAAATGTACTTGAATAAAACCTAGATTTTTTACAAAATTTTCGACAGAGTCGCCTCTGTAATTCTAATATCCCAAACAAAAAACCTGATAATATATTTATATTTTCATCCAAAAGAAAAGCTCTCCAAGCCATAAACATTCCATTCAAAATAAAGGCTCTCCGAGCCATACTCATACACACTATCAGAAATCTACAGCGTCTCAAAAACCTAAGCTGGTCATTCTAAAAGTTATTCATGGGAAAAACTCCCACGATTATCACCATTATAACTGATGTCTGACGTCTGACATCTTCAAGGATTGGAACTAATGTCCCCTAGTGAAGATGGAATCCTCTTTTCATCATCCGTAGTCACGTACCAAGGTACGACACAAGACCACACAAATATAGTGCAAAGGTGAGTTATCAATATATGAGTTTATAACGATAACCACATGCACGACACACCAAATTAGCATATAGACAAATATAGCTATAACAACATAAGATTCACATAACTAACCAAGTAGTTTATCAATGGGTCTCATACCCGATCATCGTCATTTTAAAACAAATGCATGACACTTCAACGTTCAACGTCTAACTTTCCTACCTAATCTCCAGAGATCCCAACACCGTGTAAATGAGCTGATCAAGCTCGATTGCCAGGTATATTAGGCACAATGTGTTACCATAGGGCACACTACCCAACACAAGGCACATTGATCAACGTATATGGGCTTTCATTGTCCACCAGGGCACAAATGAAGCAACGTAGCCTGAAATATCTTACCCTTTAAGGCATTCAAACATACAACGTGGCATGGAATACCTTAATTATCAAGGCACCATACATAACAACGTGGGCACGTCTGCCAATGAATGCATATAAAACATTTTGCTCTCGTCATTTTTCTTTGTGTTCATTCTTCATTTGTCTAAGCTCAAGATGGCTTACGACTATTCGTAATTTTCAACGTGTTAGATTTTTCAACGTTAACACACAAGATACGAAGTCCGAGTGCTCAGTCAGAACACCTTAGACCTTGCAATCAGTCTTAGGTTTGTGATGGTAGAAAACAACATTCAACTTTAACAACGTAACCCACAACGTGGATAGACAATGTAGATAGGACACAAAGTCCATAACAACGTAACACGTATCAAAGAACTTCGTGCTTATATTAAATAACACTAGTATCGCGACGTCTCTGATACTATATTCATGTTTCAACGTTAGCACTGTTTTCGTTCTGTGAAAAACAATTCCAAAACAAAGTGTTCGCAACTTATCCAAGTTATCGGAAATAACACCGTGGAGTAAAACTCGATTATAGAAAATCCTTTCTGTTTGAAATCCATTTATAAAACGTCAAATCAAAGAAAATCATGTTTGGGGCTTAAGGTTCATAATACAAGTTGAGGAAACATTGTGTTGATTAAAGGATCACGAAACTGAACTTATAAATCATCAATTAAGAGTCCTAATTTCATTAATTCATATTTAATCCACAAAACTGTGTCAACTTCAAAATAAAGTCGGAGTTGGGTTTAGGGATCCAAAACCTAATTTGGAGAAAACAATTTTTGCTCATAGAATCATGAAATTAGTTTAGTAAAACATCATTTGATAGTCTCAATTGCATAAGTACACATTTAATTCCAAAGTTTAAAACTGAAATCAAAAGGCATAGGGCTAAGGTTCCAAAAATTGGGGGTTTTCAATCTTAAAGAAAGATGAGTGAAATTTCTACTCACCAAACAAAAGAAGAGGTGGTGGTGCTGTGATGTTCCTCGCGGTGGCGGATGGCGGCAGTGTGGTGGCTAGAGGTGGAGGTCATCAAAACATGATTGGTAGAGATGCAAAATAGGATGTTTTTGTTGCAGTTTTAGATAGGGAAGAAGGAGATTCGAAAAGAGAGGTCAAGGGAGAAGTTATGGTGGCCGGATATGGAGGTCTCACGACAGAAATCTGACGTCACGCGGCGGCGCTCCGTTTCTGCAGCGAAGACGCGTTGCGAGCAGGAGGAGACGGTGGCATGGTTTGTCTTCTCTAGTCTAGCGAAGAGCGGCATCCGCGGTGGTGTAGGGGCAGTGCCGATCTGAGCAAAGGAGGGAGGGAGATGAAGTTTTTGGAAGAGGGAGAAGTGGTTCTGCACTTGTAGAAGAAGGAAGGAAAAGAAAGAAATAGAGAGTGAAGGGGGGAGGGGGTGGGTGGTATCAGGCTGATAAGAGAGGGAGGAGAGAGAAATTTCTGATTTTTGTATTAGTGGTTACAAAATGATTGATAAATATTAAGCCTAAAAAAATAAATACGTTTTTAGTTTTTGAATCTAAAAATAAAGGGTGACAAATATATACTTTCAAAATTTGAAATAAAGTAGAGATTGATAGTTGAATTGTTCAACTAAGAAAATCCATGGTCCAACATTAATCTCCGATTAGTGCCAAACCAATTTATTTCCAAATCTAAAATTAAATAGAGTAAAACATGAAGATAGTTTACTTTTAATCGTATCATTTAAAATATTTTTCTAAATAAATACTAATAGTGTCAATAACATAATATTATTGTCTAGTAAGTATGCATACACATAAATAAGACAGTGCTAACGCACCCAATCAAATAATTTGAAAATAGTAATTAAATTGCTCAACTAAACCACATAAACAAAAATAAACATAAACATCCAAATAAAATAATTAGTCATGTGTAAAAAATGGGGTGTTACACGTACTAATTGTAAAACTTTTTCCCTCATGTAACAAATAGCATAAATAAACAAAACAGAAGTAAAGCAAGAGATACATAATACCTTATATATATTAAACATAAGGCCTTCTTGGAGACAGGCCACTTGACATAAACTTACATGAGTGAAAATTCGATTTATACAGTGGGAGGGTTAAAGGTCAAACATACACTAATAGAGTTAAGCAGACTTAAAGAGTCCTAGGTCAAAAGAAACTATTGTTTTCAGAAAAGAGGAACGACTTCCCAAACATCATCATCTCAAAAACAAAAGAAAGTCCTACAGCTGGTCAGACAGACTAATGGAACCCATTAGGGAGACCGTGATGGTCATCCCCACCCTCCAGAGGCATGTTTGGTGAAGACACAACTCCTCCAACTCCAATATCAGGAGAATCATCATCGTCATCACTAAGCGTGTGGTACTGTGGGTCCTCCTCCATAATCTCAACAAGGTCCTCCTCAACCATCTCTTGAGGATCCTCCTCTATAGGCGAAGCTGGTGCTGCATCTGGTTGATGAGCGTCCGGAAGATGATGGAGTACCAAGAGTCCCTGGGCTGCTAAGTGCTGCAAATAAGAATCCAACGGCGGTAATGAAATCTGGATAGTCTCAAAGGTATCCGTTATTCTCCTAGGTCCTTCTAAAATTGAGCCTTCAATCGTACGAACAGGGCCCGTATACTTGGCCGTCTGGGCCCCCAGATGAAAAACCCATGCAGCCGGATCATGTGCATTATCGAAGATAATGGCTCGTACCCTCGAGTGAACCAGGGGCATGTTCAGATCCATCTATACTCAAACAAATATATGTACCAGATAGGGAAAGAAAATGCAATGGTGAGATACCAATATATGGATGGACTATGACAAATACATGCCCGAAAACACAAAAACAACAAGTACAGAAAAACACAATCATATATATACATGGTATGAGATTTCCAAATAAAACATAGTAACACCGAACATGCCGTCAATTTTTGAAAAACATATGGAACTTCTATAATTCAACGTTTTATTCTAGTCTCCGGAGTTCCCAACTTCGTTTAAAAAAAATGAGCTGATTAGGCTCGATTGCCAAAAAGGCACAACGTGTTTTTCCAGTGTCTAATCACAACAGTCCTGGACCGATGCACCAGTGTTAGACTTTGTGGTCATAGAAAACAACTTTCACCTTTTTAATACTTTCACCATGTTTTAACACATTGTGTATAGACACACAGTCCATAACAACGTGACACGGATCATAGATCAACGTGTTTTCAAAACACTAGTATCTCGACGTCTCAGTTACTAGGTTCTCTTTTCAATGTTCTTTTTCGTTCAATGAAAAAACAAAATACAAAACAAAAACTTTCGTAACTTATCCTAGTTATCAGATATTTTTAATTAAATAAAATCCTTTGAAAAACTATTGTTGAAATCCATTAAAAATCAAGTTATAGAAAATCTTTATCCTTCCTCCAAAATCCATTCTATTTTGGAAAGTCCACCCCTTTTTTTAAAAAAAATAATAATAAAAACTTTCTGAAGAGAATTTTTCTAAAAGTGTTAAAAAATTCTTTTGAAGGACTTGAAAATGAACTTAATTTTCTTTGTGGTCTTTTACCATGAATTATTCTCAAAAATTCATATTTTTCTAAAAAAAATCTCTTAAGTTCCCAAAACAATTTCTTTTTATCTTCATAAAAATAAAATTATACTAAAGTTCTTAAATCTTCACCAAATGTTAAAAGGATATTTTTTTATCAAAATTTTGCTTAAAAATTTAAAATCTTTATTTTGTGGCTTTCCACATAAGTTTTCTTAAACCTTTTATCTTACATTAATAATTGAACTCTAACCCATGGTTAGGCTTCTATGCATCAACCAAACAACTAACAATAATTATAACAACGCCAACAAAACACACATATTCATAATTCAATACCAAGCATACAAGCATGTTAATCAATCCAATATATTAACAAGGTCACAAGAATTCAAATATCACACTAAAACAGCCACAACAACAATCAACCTCAACAATCACATAAATCAAACACATCAAGCACATAGTTATCATAATTTAAATATCCATCATGCTTTCTCTCCTTACCTTTGCTTAACTAGTAAAGGTTCATAGTCTTTTCGCATTTTTAAGGTAACAAACTTGTTTTTTCCTCATGTTTGCAAATCTAATCAAAATAAAACATATAACATATGTTAAAATTTTATAAAATCACCTTGTTTTTGTTGTGCATGTTTCGGCCTATTTAAAAAAAAAATAAGGTTAGAAATTTTAAATTTACACAAGCTTTTGGATCAATGATCCTTAAGCATTGTAGAAACAAAATCAAGGTTTAACACTTAAAGATAAATTTTTAATCTCTCTATTCCATTCAAAAAAGGTTTCGGCCTCCTTAAAAAAATAGGTTAGAAATTTATTTTTTTAATTTTCCATTTGCATGCATGTACTCAAAATGATGATTAAAACATGCAACTTTCTAAAAATTTGAAGCTAAGTTTTCTTAACTCCAATAGCTATAAATATTTATATATATTTTTTCGGCCTACATAAAAAATATAGGTTAGAAAAGAAATTTTCAACTCTATAAATACATTGTTGCAACTAAAATAGAGATTAAAGTAAGTATTCTTCTAAAAAATTTATATATAAAACAATCTCTTCAACTTTTTATCAAAATGCATGAAATCAAAATGATGTTCAAAGTACTTTTCCCTAAAAAAAATTAAAATAGACTCATTCTCAACTTGTGAACCACATGCATGTTTAAGAGGAAATAGTTAAAACAATGTATTTTCTTTAAAAATCAAAGTAAAGCCTCCTTAACCCAAAATTTAGGGTTTCGACCCTATCAAGTAAAATGAGAAGAAAATCTCATTTGTTTGATGTAGTTTAAGAACTTAGAAATTACATGCATTAAGGTTCATAAGCATGCATGTTGAAAATGCAACAAAAACTCCAATTTCTCCTTTTATAGGGTTTCGGCCACACCCTAGATTTTTGCTTTGGAGAACATTTTTGTTATATGCAATCATATAAGTTGATAGTAGTGATAAGCATAAGCTTATAAAAATTGGTTTCATGTTTAAAAAAAAATTTCTAAATGTTTTCTTAATCATTTTAACTAAAACTACAACATGTAACAAGATTTAAATGACATGCATGCAGGCAAAACTAGATTTTTGTCAATAACATGAAGAGTAGAGTAGAGAAAAGAAATTATACCCTTGTTGTTGATGATGAGAAGTTGAAGATGAAGAGAACTTGTAACACCCGGGTGCCGACGAGGGCGGGGAGTGGTCGCCGGTGCAAGAAGGCACGGATAAAAAGCGGCTCCTGGCAGGCTTCTAGGCGGAGGGACACATGAATGAACCGATTACACACCCGAATGAGAGGGATCCTAAGACTGTGTAGGTATGTGACTATACAGTTGAGGAAGGCTTATAGGAATTGATTGGTATTACCTATACTAACAAGATGCATCTTCTTTTCAGGAGCCCGTCACTTAAGAACTCCACAGTTAAGTGTGCTTAACTTGAGCAATTCTAGGATGGGTGACCTCTTGGTAAGTTTTCCCCGGAAGCGTGTGAGTGAGGACAAAGCACGCTGAAAAGACTCGTGTTGGTCTGTGGGGTCAGTCGTCGATCCATAGAGCAGCCAGGGATGTTACAGAACTTTGAAAGCTTCTAAGTGTGATAACGGAGGAAATGTGAAGTGAATGAGTGAGTGGGTTTGAGAGAGAAAGCAAAATTAAGCAAGGCATGAGAGGGGAGTACTTATAGAGAATTGGGGGAGGGGGGCGTTGCTGCCCCTGTAGATGGAGAAAGTGGAATTTTAATTTTTTTTTATTAAAATAAAAATTGATTTTTAAATAAATTAATAGTTACTTGAAAGAATAAAAGAAATAGTTAGATGTAAGATGTAACACCCCATTTTTCGTTAAGTGTTTTTATACATGTTTGTTTGATTGTTTAAGCCGTCGGTTTAAGTTAGAATTGTTGGATAAGGGCTTAGTGGGATTTTTGGCTTAAAAGTCCATTTCTGGTACATGAGCACGCCCGTGCTCATTATCCAGCACGACCATACTTAAAGTCAGAAGCGTGTTTCTGATTTTAAGTTGAGCACGCCCGTGCTCAATGTGCGGACCGCATCTCGCTGACACTAAGTCCAGCACGATCGTGGTTAGTGGGGAGCACACCCGTGCTCAGTGGTGGCAGCCGATAAATAGGCACGATAACCAAGGGATTTTGTTTGAACCCTTCTCTTAAACCCTAGCAGCCACCCTACATGAATTTCTTCCCTTTTCTCTCTAAAACCATTGCTTGTTGGTGTTTGGAGGTTCTTTTGGAAAGCTTGGTTAGTATTGGTTCATTTTAGTGAGGTAAGTGTTATCCCTTTGTAAGTTTCCTCTTCTTAGTTTGAATTGGAAACTAATCGTTGTGAGTTCTGTTAATCCAAGGCTCGTCACCGGAGCGAACCGCTTGAGGTTTCGGGACTAGTTCGTTGTTGGCTTTGCGGTTAGGGCTACCTTTAATCCAGGTATGGGGAGAAGGATAGTATAATCTCTAGGAAAGGGGATAGCGTAAGATGTGGGGTTCCCATGACCCCTTTATGTTGTTATATGATAAATGTCATGTCTTGAGTATGTTGCTTACTGTCTTTGATGCTATGATGAACTATTTATATGTGTTATTGGTTATACTGTTATGTTGAATAGGTTCATGTTGAGATTGGCTATATCTATTTCGTTATTATAATGTTGTAATGTTATAATGTGGTTATGTTGGCTAAGATGGTTGATATTATATCATGAATATGTTGGTTGATGCTGTGGATATCATGACTGTTTGGCTGATTTATGTTGATTAAGGTAACACGTTCATAAAGGCATTAATTGGTTAATTTATGACGCCTAACTGATATACTAATTATGGATTAATTACTTAAGGTTGTTAACTTATTATGAATTGTTAGTGGAAGGTGAGTTTTGATGCCAATGGATTAGTCCAAGGACCCTAGGTTCTGATTTGAGAGTGTTTAGAGAGATTTTACCCAAGAACTATGCTCTGTTTCCTGTCCAAAACGGTAATGTCGTGCATTGAGCACGACTATACTGAATAGGGAGCACGCCCATGCTCCCAGTTTGAATTCTGGAAAATGGTCGTGCAGTTAGCACGGTCGCGCAACAGAGGAGCACGACCGTGCCTAATATTGAGCACGCTTGTGCTCCACTTAAGTGGAAGAACGACCGTAATAGGGACAAGCACGCCCATGCTTCCCCTCCTGATCAGAAACCGAATTAAAGGAAATGAAGGAGTTTTGACCCCAATTATCCCCAATAGTGATGTAACAATGTAATAACCGAATAACGAAACTTAGATAACTTGGTTAATGATTAACTAAGAGGATTATAAAGATGAGTTGGTTAAGTCGGTGCCTAACATGTTATCGCACGTTGTTGGGCTTTGGTGCCTTTTGACCAAAGTGGTCTCGATGCTTTATGGTCGAGGTGTTGTTAAGTAGGACCTTGGTGATTTTTGACCAAGGGTGCCTTGACCCCATTGTTTGGGTCTAAGGTGTTGATGATTGATGTTGGTGATAAGTCTTGGGTGCTTTTAGGCCCAAGCAAAGAAGGTGGTTGCCTTGTTTGTTGTTGTGCAATTTGCATAGAGCATTGGAGTTGATGTTGAGGGGGATATTTAATATAGGGGTGGTCGTCCTGTTATGATGATCTGGCCCAAGTCTCGGGTGGTTCACCCATGGTTTGGTGAACCGTGCGCCCCCGAGGTGCGTATCCAATTATGATACGCGGCTATCCACGGGGTTTAGTGGTTGGTGAACTGCTAGTGTTGGTGCTGATATGGCCAATACACGGATATGTAACTCCGAAGTTGACATCCTGAGTTAGTTGGATCCACATGCATTGATGGAGTAGCGGAGTAGTGTTGCATTGCACCGCATAGCATATGTTGGTTGATGAATATGTTGATATAATTACATGATGATGATATACGTATCTTGTCTGTTGTTATAATGATATGCCATGATGTATGACCATCTTGCTTCCTATTCCCATGCCGTTGTGATTATATGTTTTCTTACTTCCCTCTTTCTGTTGTTTGTTTGGCCTGATTGACATTTTGAAGAGGATGGTGAGTAGCCTGTTGAGGAGTGAGTACGAGGAGCCACGACTTAGTTGGATGTTTAGCTTTATCAGTTTTAGTTTCTTAGTTTAGTGGTTTGTATTCCGTTGATTTATTCCGGAACCTTTTTATACCAGCTCTGAATGTGACATCGGGGATGGGTGATATGTTATTGCTTTACATCTTTATGTTTTTATTTTACCCAAAACTATATGTTTTATTTCCACATTGTTGTTGATGTTCATGTGGGACCTTTCTACCTATGGACCTTTTCATTTCAATTAAATGATGATGCATGATATTATATCTTTATCCTGTTATATTTAAAGCTTTATAATACATGCGGGGTAGAGGGTGTCACATAAGACCATGATGGTGTGCGTTGAATTAAATCACTATTCAAATTCACATCAAGTCTCTTCATTTGAATCAAATATGATTTACTTAAATTTTGCTCGTCCCGGTTCCATTTATTTCCGGTCGGTAAAAACCGATCGTGTTTTCTTTCATTAATTTTCCATCCAAAAAATTTTATATTGAAAGAAAATTTATAAAATTATGGAAATGGTCATAATTGAATTAGGAAAATAAAAATTTTATTGTATTAATTGAAGTCCATTTTTCGGGTCAGTACAACTTTACTGACAGTGAAAACTTAGACCGGGATCGTGTGAAATTTTCTACCGATAATTCAACTATACTTTAATAAAAAAAAAAATAGATTATGAGAATAAAATTTTGGTTTATCAAAATAATTATTTATAATTTAAAATAACAAACACTCAATTACACACATAAGCACAGATTATAGACAAATAGAAAAATCGGGGTGTTACATTGCTACCATAATAAAATAAAAAATCCGTCCTCGAAATTACGTACCTAAAATAAATCAGGATACTGTAATCTCATTTTATCTTCTACTTCCCACGTCGCTTCCCCAGTTGTCTCGACCCAAATAACTTTAACTTAGGGAATCTGTTTTCCCCTGAGTTGTTTAATTCTCCTATCCTCGATCCGTACAGGTGAGGTCTCATAAGATAGGTTTTCTTTTAACTGTACAATATCTGGCTTGATTACATGCGAAGGGTCAAGGACGTACTTTCTCAGTTTTGAGATATGAAAGACGTCATGGATATTTGAAAGAAAAGGTGTCAGATAAATTTGATAGGCTACTAGACCGATGTTGTGAAGGATCTTGTAAGGTCCAATAAATTTTGGTGTGAGTTTTCTGGATTTTATAACCCTACCTACTCCAGTAGTGGGAGTTACTCTCAGAAATATATGTTCGTCTTCTCTTCATGGTTTCTTTCTAAAATATTTTAAAATTTGATTATTCTTAGTGTAAAATCATTTAAATTTTTCAAATAATTTTCCTTCATAAAATTCTTTTATTTTAATTCTAATACTCTCATAAGTTTGAAAAGATAAATTATTTTTCCCTTTTTCCAAAACATTTCTTCAAATGAATATTTATGTTCATTACTCTTCATATGGTTTTATTAAGGCTTTTATCTTCAGAATTTAATTGAGCTCTAACAATAGTTAGGCTTTCCATATGCAACAACCAGAACATTATCATAACAAATATAACATAAATCAATTAATTTAAAATCTATCAACTACAAGCACATATTCATGAATAAATCACCCAATCATGATATATATATATATATATATATATATATATATATATATATATATATATATATATATATATTCAAACAATCAATCAATCAACACATCAAATTCACTTAAACATTAAACAATCATCACATCAAAATTCTAACAAACACATTAAAACACACAAGTACACATAGTTATCATAAATAATTATCACACAGGCTGTCTCCCCTTACCTTCGCTTGAAGAATAAAAAGGTCGTAGTTTTTCCGTGTTTTAAAGGAATGAACTTTGTTTTCTTGTCACGTTTGCGATTATAAACAAAACCAAGCACTTATAGTAAGTTAAAAGTTTATAAAAACACCCTATTTCTCTCATGCATGTTTCGACCCTACCATGAAAATGATGATAAAATTTTCAAATTTTTACAAGCTTTTGGATCAATAATCCTTAAGAATTTTAGAGACCAAAAATGAAGGCTTAAAACTTAAAATAAATTTTAATCCCTCCACTCAAAGAAAGTGTAGGTTTCATCCTACTCATACAATAGGCTAAAAATTTCATTTTCCAACTTTCTATCTTCATGCGTGTAATTAAATTAATAATCTAAGTAAACATCTTTCTAAAAAAAATTGGAACAAGACTTCCTCAACTCCCAACTAGAGTTTCGGCCATGACAAGTAAAATAGGAGAGAAAACTTATTTTATTGATTGAGCTTATGAACTTAAAATGCATGCATAAATTCATTCAAAATCATGCATGTGAAAATTGATCAAAATACCAACTTTGTCCTACCTAGGGTTTTTGGCCATATCAACATCAATAGGAAAGAAAACTTATTTTTAATGAAGCTTATGAGTTAAAAAATGACATGCCTTAAGGAGTTTAAGACAAGCATGCGAAAATTTTAACAAAATCACTAACTTCCTCTATATAGGGTTTTCGACACCCTATCAAAATAGGTTTTGGAAAAATTTCTTGTGACATGCAAATGCATAAGAAGATGATAGTAGAGATGAGTGTGAGTTAATAGAAATTGATTTCATGCTAAAAAGATTTTTCTAGGACTTTTTCTTGAAATTTCTAACTAAATCTAGAAACATGCAACAAAATGAAATGACATGCATGTTGAAAAAAATTAAATATTTGAGAAGATGAAGTGATATACGTTTGATGAAAGAAGGAGATGAGCAAGTTAGATCCTCTCAAGAGTAGAATTGAAGAACTAAGTGAGTTTGTGAGTAGAAAAGCAACTGTGTGTGAGTAGTAGAATTTAATAAAAGTGGAGGAAATTGAAGTTTGGAGTAGAAATGAGGTATTTATAGGAGAAAGGGGGAGGGGGCACTGCTGCATAGAGAGGAAATAGAGAGGATTTTTCAAAAATTGTTATTCAAATAAAAAAAATTAAATTAAGTAAAATAATGGTTACTTGTCAAAATAAAATAAAAAAACATTGTGTATGGTCATGATGTTCTGATAAATGTGACATGTCTTTTCATGTCAAATCCATACTCAACAAATCTGCATCAAATCTATTTTAAATAAATCTTGTTTGTCCCGGTTCCATTGATTTTCCGACTGTGAAAACCGATCGTGTTTTCCTTTGTAAATTTTTCTACCCGAAAAATTTATAGAAGAAAATTTCTAAAATCATAGAACTGGTTATAATTGTGTTAGGAAAATTAAAATTTTATTCTACAAATCGAAATTCACTTTCCGGGTCAGTAAAGTCCTACTTATAGTGAAAACGCTAACCATTTTCGTCTAAAATTTCAACAAGAATTTTAATAATGACTTCTTAAAATAAAATAAGTTATGAAATTAATTTTAGTTTATCAAGATAATTTTCTCTAAATTAAATTAATAAATACACATACACATACTTAAACACAGATTATTAAGAAACAGAAAAATCGGGGTGTTACAATAGACTAGTTAGTTAATAAACCTAACTTGTCATACAAATTTAATCTTTTTGTTAATATCAATTTTGTTTTAGAGATTATTAACCACAACTACTTTGGTTCCAACACTCTCCTCCCCGTTTACCCCTAGAAAACTAACTTTTACACAAATTTTATTAAATTATACAAATAACTTGATACCCTTTTTCATAATTTAATATATATAAGTTATTTTTTTTGCACCACCCAAACGACATAGATTATCTTAAAATAGCTTTTCAGCAACTAGACTCAAACAAAAACATATTCTGATTATAATCAATTATCACAATAATCAATTATACAAAATTCGATTATCAGTATAATCTTTTTTTTCCAGCTTTTCCAAGCACACTCTTACTGTAATAAGCATACTGCTCTTTCTAGTAGTATTCCATTTACATCAATCCGGATCTTCTTTGGATCTTTTTGTGTATGGGTTAGAGTACCCTGATACTCTTATTCAATATTTTGTTTTAAAAAGAAAGTAAAGTTAAAGTTTTCATTTTTTAACCTTTTTCTTGACTCTCCATTCCAAGTGTAAGCACAAACTCCAGGACAGCGTTAGAAAAGCCAGCCAATCTCAAATTTTCAAGTTTATCTGTGGGTTAAATTCTCTAATTTAGTCTTTATCTTTTCACCTACTCCTATCTTTATATGCATTCATTCTACAATTAATTTTTAGTCTTTATCTTTATATGCATTTTTTCCAAATTATCTTAGATACGATAATATCTTCCCAGTGCAAATTGTATAACTTTTTATAAATTTTCCTACCATTTCAGTGATTTACCTTTTACATGGTCGTATGTGATAGGTGCTTATATAGAAAAACAATTGCAATTTTAATGTTATGTGATCCTGCATGAATCCAAATTTAAAATCCATGCCTATGAGGTAATAACATATTTGCTTTCTCTTTTTTTGGGTTTTGCCTTCTGTTGAATTGGCTGGTGCGGACTTGAACCCATATGTAGGGGTGAGCGTGGAATGGATTGAGACATGTTATGCTTGTCCCTTACCTCGTCCTGAACTCTGATGGCGCCAATTTTCGGAACCAAACCCGTCCCTGGACCCGATGGAACCCGATTATATGCGGGTTGGTTTAAGACTATGCCGAAATGAGACGGGATCGGGTTGACCCGAAATTAAATATAACCTTTGTCAATTAAATTTTTGTGAATGAGCAAAAAATATTATCACATTCACAATTTAAATCACAGTTCACAATAAAACAATCTATTCTCCAAATATATATATTTTTTCAATGGTTTGTCTTCCAACCTCATGTGTTCCTTATTCAATTATATTAGAAGTTCACAATAGAGCAATCTACAATATATAAGAACATGCAAAAATAAACGAAAGAGAAATACTGAAACTAAAAATCTGTTGCAGTGAAAACCAAAATAAATAACATTAGAACATTAAAGGGGTTACTGTGTAGTCGGGTAAGTGAATGGTGAAAAAAAAATAATCTTCTCATTTCCCTTTAAGTTTATGATACACTGAGATGAGAGAGCAAAAGTAAAAGAAGGGTTCAGACTTCTTTAGTTCATTCTTAGTGACCATGCGTGAAACATAAGCTAGGAGGGATAATGGTAAAAAAAGATTTTTATTATATTGGGACGGGCCGGGTAACCCGAAGGTCAATCCGGACCCGTCCTTAATCCGGTGTTGTGTCATTAAATGAGATGCAAATTCATCCCTTCTTTTCTGTGTGTCAGGATGGGTTGGGACGGGTTTTAAGGTCGGGCCGGGTTTTGTTCACCCGAACATGATAAGTATGTCTAAGCTACGGAGAAGGATGATGAATTAGTATATATAAATATCCTAACTGTTCACAAACCTCAAACATACAGAACAAGGGAACAAAATTGTTATTGTCTTTGTAGGTGATCTTTTCACTAATTAAGGTAGGAATAAATGGATTCTTCAAGGGTTCGTCACTCTCCCATTCAGATAGCTAAACTTGAAGAGTAAGATCATCCGCATCACTTGTTTGGACAACCTTTTTGTCGCGACCGTCCCGTCCGGGAGGCACGAAAAATGGATAAAAACAGAGGAGTCGCCACTAAAATTTTTATTGGGAAAATCTTAGAAAACCCAATTATTTAAAGGTAAACTGGTCTTTTTTAAAAAAAGAGAGATATGAGTCCGGGAGTCGGTTACGAGTAGGGAAGGTATTAGCACCCCACATCGCCCGTTTAAAAAACGGTACCTCAAGTTAATTGTGCAAAAATCATTTTAATAACCTCTTAAATATTTATTTTACCCAAAAAATTATTTACAAGAAAGAATTATTCTTTTATTTTTAATATTTTAAATATTTTATTATTTTTTTACGTTTTTTAAAATTATTGTTTATAAAAACTAAATGAAGTTGAACATGGCACATGAGTCCACGGGGCAACCTCAAATCTAAGGGACTGAACATGGCACCGTGTCCATAGAGCATCCCTAAAAATAGAAAAGTTTAAATATTTTTGATTAATTATTTTAACATAAAAGAGACACAAAAAGGAAAATTTAGTTTTGGCCCGACAAGATGATTTATCTTGCTCCTACGTATTCCCGGGTGCGATGGGAAACTCAAAGCCACGTAGTTCTTTTGAAAAAACTTGCTTGATTGGTTGATTTTAATTTTGATAAAGATTTGATTTTTGATTTTATTTTAAAAGGTTTTTATGTATTTTCACTTTTTATTTATTTAATATATTTTTTTTATGTCAAAAACTCCTAAACGAGGTAGAACATGGCAAATACGTCCACAGAGCTATCTCGCATCTAAGGAATTGAGTGTGAAACCTTTCACAAAGCAATCCCACAATTATTAACAAGCAATTATCTTTTTATGTTTGATATTTTTGTTTTGTTTTAGTTTTAGCCCAAACTTTATAACCTAGTGATAAAAGGAAAGAGGCCTAGTGGCTTGCCCACAACTCATATTTCATGCTGATGGGCCTTACTACATCCTTAGTTGAGTCACAAAACCCCTTCTTTTATTTTATTTTTTTTACACAAGATAAAAGATGAAAAAAGAAGAAGACCAAATTCGGGCCTCACAGATGTGGCCCAAAACGATTTTTTTGCTTAGGTTCAGATAACTATTTCTTATGCTGGGTAGTGGGCCCAATGTTCCAATGAGATAACAACAACAACAACAAAGCAACAAAAAAAGGAAAACTGGGCCAAACAAAAGGAAAATCAGATCCATTCACACAAATAAGGCAGAAAAGAAATAATAAATGATAAAATAAAAACAGGAAAATAAAGGAAAGAAAGCTACTAGCTTCCATCGTTACCCACACAACAACTTTGCTGAGAGTGTGAAAGGAGCGGAGATGGAGTTAGAGGTGCTGGTCAGTGATGGCACCAGAAGAGTTGGGGGCGGTCGGCGCTTGCGATGGCGAGGCGGAGCTGGGTGGTTGGACGACGTCAGGTTAGAACGGCAGAGGCAGATCTGGTCAGCTTCTGTACGGTGGTTGGTTCGTGCGAGCAGGGTGAAGACGCTGCTGCGTCAGGCGCGGCGGCCGATCCGCGTGCGGTGGTGGGACCCGAACGCTGTGGTGAGCGGTGGCGGCTCCGGAAGCGTGGTGGTCGAGCGGCAAGGCGGAGGTGCGTAGCAGATCTGGTGTGTGGTAGGGACTCGCGGCGGAGGGGATGCGTTCACGTGATGGTTGCGCAGCGGGTGGCGTTCGCGCGGTGGAGGGCGGCGTCCGCGTGGTCGTCTCGCAGATCTGCAACTCCCCAGCGGCGGCAGTCGCGGTGGTTTCGCGGATCTGGTGGTGTGCGGTTGAGTGAAGGAGAGATGAAGGAGGAAAGTGGAGAATGGTGGAAGGGATGGATGAGTGAAGGGGTAGTTTGTTGAAGAAAAAGAAGAACCAGAGGAGAAAGAAGAAGCAGGAAGCAAGAAAGGAAGTTTTTTGGTTTCTTATTCTTTCTGATTTTCCTTCGTATTTTGTTGTTGTTGATTTGGTTAAGGAAGATTAAGAAACAAGGAAGTCTTTTTTTGCTCTCTCCTTCTTCCCCCCTCCCTTTCTGAATCGTCTTCCCCCTTTAAATATTTCTACTGTTGCAAGACTCCAAAACAGGACCCAATGTCCTCTGCCATGGTTGTAATGCAGGGTCCCTTTCACATTTCCAATCTTTATCATTCTGCATTTTTTTTAGTTTTTCCTTGTGCTGTGACTCTTATTTGTTTTTGTTAAGTATCTTTCCATTGATTCAGGTTTGACCCAGCATCAGAGCATCCTATTTTTCCTTTTATGTGCTTAAAACTTGAAGCCATTTTTGATGCAAGATGCTTAACACTGTCATTGCTCTTTTGGTTGCTGAAATGCATTAAGGAATTTTGGCTTATCATCTTGGCTCTTACTACAATTTTGCAGATTTACTTTTCCTTTTTATCTTTTTTTTGTTTTTGTTTTTGTTTTTGTTTTTTGTTTTTGTTTTTGTTTTTTTTCTTTTCTTTTTTTTTTCGTTTTTTTTTTCATTTGGGTTTAGAACATGGTCTAAAAGACATCTTCAACAATAATGAAATTGGGCTCACTAAAAACAAAAATCATTTTTATTGCAAAGTTATTTGTTTTAATTTGTTCAAAACAGTAATTAAAAGGATACCCGGACGAAATTAGGTGTTCACAGCTGCCCCTCTTTACTTGTTTCTTATTAGATAGTAGGTGTAACCGCAGTTAACCTATTATCGTTATAAGAAACGAGTAAAGACATGAACTCCAATTTTGTTCGTGGTACACTGACAAGCAAAATGACCTGTGACTACAAAATGATTTCCTGTAAAGGACCAGTGGATTGGATTGCCCATTGGGTTTACACATAAAAGCTTGCCGGGTGGATCGTCTGCCGAGCTTAAACAGAAAGAGAAAAGAGCTTACGGGGTGGATTGCCCGTCTGAAGCTCGAGCATAAAGATAAAAATAGCTTACGGGTTGGATTGCCCGTCTGAAGCTCGAACTGAAAGATAAAAGAGCTCACGGGGTGGATTGCCCGTCAAAAGCTCGAGCATAAAGATAAAAGAGCTTACGGGTTGGATTGCCCGTGAGAAGCGCGAACTGAA
The DNA here is from genome assembly GCA_030762895.1 of Sophora flavescens. Classification (NCBI taxonomy): domain Eukaryota; kingdom Viridiplantae; phylum Streptophyta; class Magnoliopsida; order Fabales; family Fabaceae; genus Sophora; species Sophora flavescens. The sequence continues at coordinate 136,862,573 of CM061063.1, read as the reverse complement.
AGGTAAAAGAGCTTACGGGGTGGATTGCCCGTGAGAAGCTCGAACTGAAAGATAAAATAGCCTACGGGGTGGATTGCCCGTTAGAAGCTCGAACTGAAAGATAAAAGGCTTACGGGGTGGATTGCCCGTGAGAAGCTCGAACTGATAGATAAAAGAGCTTACGGGGTGGATTGCCCGTCAGAAGCTCGAACTGAAGATAAAAAAGCCTATGGGGTGGATTGCCCGTCAGAAGCTCGAACTGAAGATAAAAAAGCCTACGGGGTGGATTGCCCGTTAGAAGCTCGAACTGAAAGGTAAAAGAGCTTACGGGGTGGATTGCCCGTGAGAAGCTCGAACTGAAAGATAAAAGAGCCTACGGGGTGGATTGCCCGTTAGAAGCTCGAACTGAAAGATAAAAAGCTTACGGGGTGGATTGCCCGTGAGAAGCTCGAACTGAAAGGTAAAAGAGCTTACGGGGTGGATTGCCCGTGAGAAGCTCGAACTGAAGATAAAAGAGCCTACGGGGTGGATTGCCCGTGAGAAGCTCGAACTGAAAGATAAAAGAGCTTACGGGGTGGATTGCCCGTCAGAAGCTCGAACTGAAGATAAAAAGAGCCTACGGGGTGGATTGCCCGTCAGAAGCTCGAACTGAAGATAAAAAGAGCCTACGGGGTGGATTGCCCGTCAGAAGCTCGAACTGAAAGATAAAAAGCTTGTGAGGCCATATAGACAAATGCAATATATGAATGTAGATTTTGCTCACTGATGGAATGACAATGCGAAAACTAAAATAACTAGTTTTCAATTTACAGAAAGAATGATGATGATGAGAACCCTTATTAATTTTGGGCATGATGCAAAAGATTGATGATAGATTATTTCTTCTTTGCTATTTCTTTCATTATTGGATCCTTGACCCCCTAAAGGCATCGATCACAGTCAGTCTTGAGGATGAACTAAAACAAGGCCCGTCTTATCTGGGAGAGCTATCTTGCACTTTTATCCCCTGATGATTAGATGTTCTTGATGATAATTATCTCGATGGTTGAGTCTCAGTATTCCTTCCTTTCTTCGATGCCCTTTATAGGGGAAGCATCGTGCCCCCCCAAGACCTTTTGAGGCTTTCTAAGGAATTCTAACTGCTTAAAAAAACATTACTTGCTTCACGTTTCAGTATATACTTATCAGGATGAATGCACACACACAAATGACAAAAGTTAAGAGGAAAGGACCAAGGTAGCGAAATAAAGTAAAGGAAGTCAATGTCATTATATTTGGATTGAAAAAGGTGTACAAAGCATAAGTTACAAAATGTTGCGGAGTAGATTCACATCTCCTCAAGTGATGTTTCTTTCAATGACTAATTTTAGTATCCCTCATACAATCTTGACTGCTCATTAATTGGCTTCAGAGATGTTGTCTACCCCAATCTTCATATATCCAACCTACGGACTGCCCCAGTTCATCGGCTTGACGACACTTCCATTGTTATTTTTTTATTTTTTTTTTGAACCCTAACTTTTGCCTAGACCGCCTTTTCAGGTTTTCAGTCTAGCGGGTTGCTCTAACTTTTGCCTAGACTGTCTTTTCAGATTTTCAGTCTAGCGAGCCTTTTCTCTTTTGATTTTTCATTTTTCTTTTCTTTTCTTCTTCTTCTTGGGAAGTGTGTTCAAGCATAATACTTTTTTACTGCATCCGAGTTCACAGGGAGCGGGAGGTCTTCCCCATCCATCCTGGTGAGAATTAAAGCTCCTCCAGAGAAGGCCTTTTTCACAACCTAAGGTCCTTCGTAGTTCGGAGTCCATTTCCCTCGATGATCCTTTTGGATTGGTAGAATCATCTTGAGCACCAGGTCACCCTCCCGAAACTGTCGTGGGCGTACCTTCTTCTCATAAGCTCTCATCAACCTTCTCTGGTATAATTGGCCATGACACAACGCCCCTAATCTCTTCTCTTCAATGAGGTTCAATTGGTCTAGTCGATCCTGGACCCACTCAGCTTCTTCTAATTCTACTTCTCTCAGTACTCTTAATGAGGGGATCTCAACTTCAATTGGGAGCACTGCCTCCATCCCATAAACTAAAGAATATGGCGTTGCCCCTGTCGAGGTGCGAATAGAGGTACGATAGCCGTGTAAAGCAAAAGGTAACATCTCATGCCAATCCCTATACGTCACCACCATCTTTTGGACAATCTTCTTGATATTTTTATTAGCGGGCTTAACTGCCCCGTTCATCTTTGGGCTGTACGGAGAGGAATTATGATGCTTTATCTTGAAATTTTCGCACATCTCTTTCATCATCTTATTGTTCAAATTGGTCGCATTATCAGTGATAATTTCACTCGGCAACCCATAACGACAAATTAACTCTCTTTTGACAAATCTGATCACGACATTCCTGGTCACATTGGAATATGATGCAGCCACCACCCACTTGGTGAAATAATCGATGGCAACAAGAATGAAGCGATGTCCATTTGAGGCTTTTGGTTCGATGGGCCCGATCACATCCATTCCCCACATTGAGAACGGCCAGGGTGCCGACATGACATTCAAGGGAGCTGGCGGCGCATGAACCTTATCAGCATATATTTGACACTTATGGCACTTCTTCGCATAATTAAAGCAATCAGCCTCCATTGTCAACCAATATTAGCCAGTCCTCAAGATTTTCTTGGCCATTGCATGACCGCTCGCATGTGTTCCAAAAGGTCCTTCATGTACCTCCTCAACTATCAGTTTAGCTTCTTTTGCCTCAACGCACCTCAACAACACCAAGTCATGGTTTCTTTTGTAGAGAATATCTCCATCTAAATAGAAACCCATTGCAAGTCTTCTTAGAGTTCTTTTGTCATTTTCCGAAGCACCCGAAGGGTATTCCCTTCTTTGGATGAAACATTTGATGTCTGATGCGTGTATTTTAAGAATATATAAATAAATAAATAAAGGCAAGTGCACCTCGTCGCAATCAAGTAATACGGTGGTGAGACCGGTTATCGTATCCACAGGGATTGGTTGTCAAATACCAATTCACAAATTGAACAACTATTTAGACTAAACTATGGTATGAGAGATTAAAACAAAAAATAAAGAAATAAAATATTTTTGTCTTTTTGGAATTTTGTCAAACACTTGGTATGCAAACAGGGATGTGGCTAGAATTGTCAGGGTTAGACTACACTAATCCTCCCTCAGTTGCAATGAAATGGCTTCTAACACAAGTCCTAATTCAATTATGTCAATCAAGCCTTTTCTAAAATACTCAAGCCTAATTCCTTAGGTGCATTGAGCCTAAAACCCCAAATTAAACCCTAATTCCTTAGGTGGATTAACCTGAGATTTTGCATTAAGTCAAGACTTATAAGATTGCACGCATTCAACACCTATTCCTAGATTCTTGAACTACTTGGCATATGATTCATGAGCATGCCTTAACACCAACCTTCCAGTCATCTATCAAAGCAACATATCATTCCTATGGGTAGCTAATCCAAGGAAAACATTAAGCACAGAATCACATACTCATAAGAAAATAGAGACTTGCATTAAAACACCAATTCAAATACAACAAGTTCAGAAAAGTTACATCTAACCCCAACAATGGGGATTTAACTACTCATGATAAAAGGAAATACAAAACAGAATGAGAAAAGGGATGGAGAACACTCATAGACAAGCTTCCTCCATCTTCTCCCCATCCAAGAGCAGAGAAAACACCCCCCTATTTGGGTAGAAACCCTCTCCAGTCGCCAGCCTCAGCTTGCCTCCAAGTGCCGATCCCTAATTCTGTTCAGTGCAGGTTTATTTATAGATCAGGCCCGCATCACGGCCGTGACAGCCATCACGGCCAGGCCGTGATGGTTTCTGACTTGGGCGCCCCTTCATTTAATGATTCATCACGGCCGTGATATCCATCACGGCTAGGCCGTGATCGTTTCTGACTTTTCCAACTAGCAGGTCACGGCCGTGATAGCCATCACGGCCAGGCCGTGACAGCTTCTGACTTTTGGCTCAATTCTTTCTTCAGCTACTGCTCCCTCACGGCCGTGAGGGCCATCACGGCCAGGCCGTGATACTCTCTGCTTGGCTCAATTTCTTCTCTTTTCAGGCTCTAAGTCCTCCAAGCTTCATTACTGGCTAATTCTTGGGCATTTAATCATGAATATCTGCAAAACAACACACAATACCACCTTATCCGTTCCAAAGGAAAAACTAAACAAAATCAACACTAAATTGGCCTAACTATATGCAAATGCATGCAGAAATGTACATGGAAAATGAGGTGAAATCACACTCATCAAATCACCCCAAGCTTAAGACAATGCTTGTCCTCAAGCAATCACCAAGGCCAAAAGATCAAAATAATCAGAGCAGTGATAGTGAACTAAGAACCCGAGTAAAATGATCCAAGTAACAGGCATTCAATTATTTCAGCAAGAGACAATCAATTCAAGTCCAATTAGGGGCTTAGGTTTCCTAGACTCACATTCTCACTGATTCGGGCACTCTTGCTCACTTGAAGCTCACCCCAAGCTTGTTTATCTGCTTGGCTCTCTTTCTTGCCTCACTCACTCAAGTGTTCAAGTATATATAACAATTCGCTCCATTTTCCTCAAGGAATGATTCCTACCATATGCTTGACTATCAACCAATTCTTTACTTTATTAATGAAAACACCTAAGAATCAAGAGGTCTTTATTTGGTTGTAACGTGGCCATGGGATTAATCTTTAGGTGGGGATAACAAGAAAGGACATTTCAAAAGGCTACATAAACATCAAGCATTGCAAACATGACCTTCTAAAATACCTTCTTGGGTTTTCAATTCATTTTTTCCACCTTTCTTTTCTTTCTTTTTCTTTTTATTTCTCTTTTTTTTTTTGAGAGAGGAGATTTTTCAACTCAATCCATTATTATATTTTTTTTTTCTGATTCTTATCCCAAACTTTCAACTACCTTTTTCACCCTTTTGTAATACTTTAGAAGGTCCCTTATCAAGTATATTTATCAAAAATTTTCAGGGTACCAAGAAAAGCATTTTTTTCTTTCAGGCTCAAAATTGGGCAACTAAGGGTAGCATTTACACATTCAAAGCTCAGAAGGCCCGAAAAATACCTATTGCCTCAATCATTTTCAAAAATGTTTCCAAAAAATTTTAAGCTTTAAAATGGTTTCAAGTCAAGTTCTAGAGAAAACAAACCAAGAGGAATAACACTCAACACAAAGAATGGGGGCAGATTTAGTGATTACCCCCTAATGGCTCAAAAGCTCACATTTATCAGTTCAAGAACCAGTGAGAAACACAAGTCTAAAGAAACATATGCTAATCATCAACTATCCAAGATCATCTCAAGCATATTTATTTGAAGCCATATCACAAGAATAAACAGAATTGGGTTCAAAAATCCACTATCACAATTTAATTGGCACTTAGTTCTCACAATCAGATGCTCAATCTAAGCAGGGGTAACCGAATCATGCGATCATGCAAACTTAAGCCTATATGAATGCAATATTCACAATGCAAGCAAAAAGATTACCCCTACCCCAAGCTTAAAGATTTACATTGTCCCCAATGTAAACAATCAAGTTGGAGAGAGGAAAGAAAAATAAAATAAAACAAAGGAAAAATGGAACGGCTTACCGAGGCGGTAGCGGGTGTTGGCTCACATACTTTTTGGCTTTGTTTCTCCTCCTCTTTTTTCTCCTTCCTTTATTCAAAATCTGAAGACACTTAACAAAAATTATTAACAAACCTCTTGAGCTTCTCAAATTATTCAAGAGGTTAAAGCAAAAACAAAATTAACTAAAGAGAAGGGTTAAGAAAAGTTGGGTTGCCTCCCAATAAGCGCTTCTTTAACGTCACTAGCTTGACTTATTAAGAAGCATCCACCTGGATCCCATAACCTGTGGTATAAGGACCAAGGAATGCTAACCATGTAATATCCTTCAATCGGATCCCACGATTTGCAGCATAAATATGGGAGTGAGCTCTTGAAAATCATGGTGACCTCACCAAATGTGTTGAATTTCTCACTCCCACTTGGGTCAAAATTGACCCTTTCATCTACAAAATCTTCCCAATAAAAATGGGGTTCAACCTCAGGTAGAGGCATGAACTCCATTGTCGACTGCTTTAAAATGTGAGGTGGCAAACAATTCGAGAGGATCATTGGTGTTGTTCTGGCTTCTCTACAATCTTCACTCTCAGCATTGCCAAATCCATCACCTTCCAAATATGCAGAAATCTCCGCACAAACCACACAAGTGTTTCTCCCATCACATTCCACACATGCATAGGGGCCAATAGCATCATTTAATTTCACAAGTTCTTCATCATCCCCGAGCATGGTGACATAGATGTCCTCCAAATGCCTCTTCCTTTCAGGCTCCTTAGTCAAGGGTTCAATGGGGAATGGTGCAACTATGTTCTCCAAAACAGGGTCTTCACTTCTTGACTCGGTTGCTCCCACTTCTTCTTCTTCCTCCTCATCCATCATTGCATCATCTTCATCATCATCCATCAAGTCCTCATTTGGCATTTTGGATAGTAGGTTAGAGAGTTCCTCAATACGTACCCCGAGACTTCGAATGGCATCTTCTTGATTCTTTAATTCTTCCATTGTTGTTGCCATGAAGTTCTCCAAAACAGCCTCTAAGTGAGGTTGACTATCCGGGATAGGTTGCTCAACCTCGACTGGGAATGCGGATTTGAAGTTCTCCCAAGCAACTTCCAATGGGGATGGCTCATCATACCAAGGTGTGGAAGATTCCCAATGTTCCCCTTCATCCATCAAAGTATTGTTTGGAGGGTTCCCCCACCATGGAGTGGAAGTGTCGGGAAATTGATTTCCCCATTCAGCATAACCTACCATTGGTGGAGGAGAGATTTGTGCCCTTTACAGCTCATTACTCACTTGTTGGATGTTTACGGCTAATTGCAGCATATCTACCCGCAGCTGCAACTCAGATATCTCCAATTCTGCATCAGATGGCTGATAATAATTATAGTCCATGATCCTGCCAAACCAATCTTCACCTCACAGACAATTAAGCCCAAGATCAAAGAAACAAAAATTCAAATATATACAAAACTAACAAAAGAAAGAGATTAATTATATACAGAAAAATAAAATAAAAAAATGTCTAAACTAGTTGTCTCATTTGTTACTAATGATATTGACAAAACCAATCCCCGGCAACGGCGCCAAAAACTTGATGCGTGTATTTTAAGAATATATAAATAAATAAAGGCAAGTGCACCTCGTCGCAATCAAGTAATACGGTGGTGAGACCGGTTATCGTATCCACAGGGATTGGTTGTCAAATACCAATTCACAAATTCAACAACTATTTAGACTAAACTATGGTATGAGAGATTAAAACAAAAAATAAAGAAATAAAATATTTTTGTCTTTTTGGAATTTTGTCAAACACTTGGTATGCAAACAGGGATGTGGCTAGAATTGTCAGGGTTAGACTACACTAATCCTCCCTCAGTTGCAATGAAATGGCTTCTAACACAAGTCCTAATTCAATTATGTCAATCAAGCCTTTTCTAAAATACTCAAGCCTAATTCCTTAGGTGCATTGAGCCTAAAACCCCAAATTAAACCCTAATTCCTTAGGTGGATTAACCTGAGATTTTGCATTAAGTCAAGACTTATAAGATTGCACGCATTCAACACCTATTCCTAGATTCTTGAACTACTTGGCATATGATTCATGAGCATGCCTTAACACCAACCTTCCAGTCATCTATCAAAGCAACATATCATTCCTATGGGTAGCTAATCCAAGGAAAACATTAAGCACAGAATCACATACTCATAAGAAAATAGAGACTTGCATTAAAACACCAATTCAAATACAACAAGTTCAGAAAAGTTACATCTAACCCCAACAATGGGGATTTAACTACTCATGATAAAAGGAAATACAAAACAGAATGAGAAAAGGGATGGAGAACACTCATAGACAAGCTTCCTCCATCTTCTCCCCATCCAAGAGCAGAGAAAACACCCCCCTATTTGGGTAGAAACCCTCTCCAGCCGCCCCTCCACCTCAGCCTGCCTCCAAGTGCCGATCCCTAATTCTGTTCAGTGCAGGTTTATTTATAGATCAGGCCCGCATCACGGCCGTGACAGCCATCACGGCCAGGCCGTGATGGTTTCTGACTTGGGCGCCCCTTCATTTAATGATTCATCACGGCCGTGATATCCATCACGGCTAGGCCGTGATCGTTTCTGACTTTTCCAACTAGCAGGTCACGGCCGTGATAGCCATCACGGCCAGTCGTGATGACTTCCGACTTTTGGCTCAATTCTTTCTTCAGCTCGCTCTCCTCACGGCCGTGAGGGCCATCACGGCCAGGCCGTGATACTCTCTGCTTGGCTCAATTTCTTCTCTTTTCAGGCTCTAAGTCCTCCAAGCTTCATTACTGGCTAATTCTTGGGCATTTAATCATGAATATCTGCAAAACAACACACAATACCACCTTATCCGTTCCAAAGGAAAAACTAAACAAAATCAACACTAAATTGGCCTAACTATATGCAAATGCATGCAGAAATGTACATGGAAAATGAGGTGAAATCACACTCATCAATGTCATGGTACCACGGTTTTTGATCAGACTCTTCCTCTATCACTTGACAATATGCAGGATGATCACGACTTTTCATTTTGATGAGTGGTAGGTTCCTCTCGTCACTTACTTTGAACATTGAGGACAAGGTAGACAGCGCGTCAGCTAATTGGTTATCTTCTCGGGGAATATGGTGAAATGTGACTTCGTCAAACTGCTCAATCAAACCTTTGATGTAATCATGGTACGGAATTAACTTGGCATCTCGGGTTTCCCATTCCCCTCTTAGCTGGTGGATGACTAATGCAGAGTCCCCATATACCTCCAGTCTCCTTGCTTTTGCCTCTATTGCTGCTAAAATCCCCAGTGCACAAGCTTCATATTCGGCTATGTTGTTTGTACAATCGAAGCAGAGCCTCGCAGTGACAGGGAAATAATCATTTTCTGGTGAGATTAAGATTGCCCCGATTCCGTGTCCCAATGCATTAGAAGCTCCGTCAAATAACAAAGTCCACTTTTCTTTTTCTGGTGATTGCTCGCATTCAAACAAAGCCATTATATCTTCATCTGGAAAATCACATTGCATCGATCCATAATCTTCTACCGGCTGATTGGCTAGATATTCTGCAAGAGCACTCCCTTTTATTGCTTTTTGGGTGACATAGACAATGTCATATTTTGATAGTAGGACTTGCCAGCGAGCAATTCTTCCAGTCAGAGCAGGCTTATCAAAGATATACTTGATTGGATCCATTTTGGACACCAACCAGGTAGTATAACTCAACATGTAATGCCTCAAACGGCGAGCCGCCCATGCTAAAGCACAGCAAGTGCGTTCTAGCAGTGAGTAGTTGGCTTCACAACTGGTGAACTTCTTGCTTAGATAATAGATGGCATGTTCCTTTCTTCCCGACTCATCGTGCTGCCCCAGTACGCAACCCATAGATCCATCTAGCACAGTCAAATACATGATGAGAGGTCTTCCCGACACTGGGGGAACCAAAACTGGAGGCTCTTGTAGGTATTGTCTGATCTTCTCAAAGGCGTTTTGACAATCTTCATTCCATGTCACAGCTTGATTTTGCGCAGCAATTTAAAGATTGGTTCACATGTCGCGGTTAGTTGGGAGATGAACCGGGCAATGTAGTTCAATCTTCCTAAAAACCCACGAACTTCCTTCTCCGTTCGAGGTGCTGGCATGTCGATGATTGCTCGAACCTTTTCAGGATCAACCTCTATTCCTCTTTGACTAACGATGAACCCCAGAAGCTTGCCTGGTTTCACTCCAAAAGTGCATTTGGATGGATTCAGACGGAGCTTAAACTTTCTTAACCGCTCAAAGAGTTTTTGCAGATTATCAACATGGTCATCTTCGAATCTGGACTTGGCGATCATGTCATCTACGTAAACTTCTATCTCCTTATGCATCATATCATGGAATAAAGCCACCATAGCCCGCTGATATGTTGCCCCAGCATTTTTCAAGCCAAAGGGCATAACCTTATAGCAAAAGGTTCCCCACAAAGTGACAAATGTAGTTTTCTCCATATCCTCAGGTGCCATCTTGATCTGATTATATCCCGAGAAACCATCCATGAAAGAGAATAATGCATGTTGAGCAGTATTATCTACAAGAACATCAATGTGAGGCAAAGGAAAGTCATCTTTTGGGCTAGCTCTGTTCAGATCTCGATAGTCAACACACATTCGAACTTTTCCATCTTTCTTGGGAACAGGAACGATGTTAGCAACCCATTGAGGGTACTTTACAACTTCTAGGAAACCTGCATCCAGTTGTTTCTTGACCTCCTCCTTGATCTTTAAGGACATTTCCGCTTTAATCCTTCGTAGCTTCTGCTTTACTGGAGGACACTCCGGCTTTAATGGCAATTTGTGTTCTGCTACACTGGGGTCTAACCCTGGCATGTCTTGGTAGGACCATGCAAAAACATCTTTGTAATCTGTCAACAACCTGATCAACCTGTTCCGCTCCTTTTCTTTCAGGGAAAGGCCAATCTTGACCTCTTTTTTATCATCTTTGGTTCCCAAATTGATTAGCTCACTCGGCTCTTCATGGGGGCGAATTTCCCTGGCTTCTTGTTCTACCAATCTCAAAAGTTCAGGGGGAACTTCCCCGTCATCATCAACAACCTCCTCAGCATGATCAACGGAATAGTCAAAATTGTATGATGAGTTACTAACATTGTCGTTTTCAAGAGAGTCACTTTTAGATCTGCATTTTGGTAATTATCAGGGAAAGATGAATATAGGTTAAAGACGTGAGACTGCATTTATTGGTGAGGGATGGTGAACAAAAACGAAAGTAAAAAAAAAGAGATATAACAACACAAAGATACTGAATGCATGCATTTATTGATAAGTCATACTGAAGCAGAAACAAGTAAGCCCATTACAACAAAATTCCTAAAGCCTTGGGCAGAGCTAAAGGATAAGCATTACAGAATTACTTTGAAAAGGACTCTATGGTCTTGGGGAACTCAATGACCTCCCAATTGTTGAGCTCTGTATCCGGAGAGCATGGATACACTAGATTGATACCATGATCGGCAGGATAATCGTTTTCGATAGCTGCTGCTTGGTCTAGGAATGCAAACCCTACGCTTCGAAAGCTCTGTCGAATGTCACAGATGGGAACCCTTTCAGCCTCGTATCCACGATTTTCCAGCCGAGCCAACCTCTTTCTTTTCTTCTCTTCTATCACCCTCATCTTGTCGGCCTTAGTGGGTTTGTATCCCAACCCAAACCTATCCCTGTTCTCAGTGAGCATGAGGATGTCAGCGACACCTTGGCTATTATTCCCCAGACCGCTTCCAGGTTGGTATCCTCCTTGAAGCATAACCTTGGCCATCATGATGGATGCTTTGGATGACCGAGGTTTCAAGAGTGGAGCTCCCTCCCCAACATAAGTGGCATTGGCAATTTCAAGTGATTGGAAGGCGGTCTCGAGAGCTTCCTCGGCAGCTTCAATATAAGGGGTTGTTGATGGCTTGCTTACTAACAGATCCTCCTCTCCAGAGACAATTATCAGCTTACAATCAACAATGAACTTCACCTTCTGGTGCAATGTGGAAGGTACAGCTCCAGACAAATGGATCCATGGTCGTCCTAGGAGACAACTGTATGTTGGTGTGATGTCCATTACTTGGAAAAGTACTTCAAAGGTGCAGGGGCCAATCTGAATGGGCAATTCAATTTCACCCATGACTTCCCTTCGGGTGCCGTCGAAAGCTCTTACAATCATTGTGCTTGGCTTCATATGAGTTCCATCGAAAGACAACTTCGCCAGTGTTGACTTTGGCATTACATTCAAAGAAGAGCCATTATCAATGAGAACCCTGGCCATGACATGGTCTCGACACTTCACAGAAATGTGCAAGGCCTTGTTGTGCCCCATACCTTCGGCTGGTATTTCATCATCGGTGAAAGTGACATAATTATCAGCAACTATGTTACCTACAATGTTATCGAGCTTATCAACTGTGATGACATGGGAGACATGCGCTTGATTCAACACCTTCATCAGTACTCTTTTGTGTGGCTCTGAGTTCATTAATAGAGACAAAAGAGATATCCGAGCCGGAGTCCGATTTAACTGATCCACAACCCTATATTCACTCTGCTTGATGAACTTCAAGAATTCGCCTACCTCCTCATCAGATACACCCTTTTTATTCTCACCCCCGTTTGCTTCCTTGTCATCTAGGATTTCTTCCACCTTCTCTTTCCCTTTGTGATCCTTTCCTTCCTTTTCTATTTCCCCTTTTCGCAATACCTCTGGAGTGTAAATGCGACCACTCCTAGTCATTCCGCCAATTCCTGAAATGTTGGTGACCACAGTAGTCCCGTTGGAAGGATTGGGTTGGACCTGCATCTCATACTTCCATGGTACCGCTTTGGTGTCCTTGTAAGGGAAAGGACTTGGAACTCGGATGACGATTGGTGTTGGCCCACTTGGAACCGGCAAAGGTTTCTTCTCGGTATAGTATATCACCACTGGTTTCGGAGTGACTTGCTCAGGAACTAGCTGAGAATTAACCACAACAGTAAAAGGGGTTATCTTAATTGGAGTTGGGGAAGTTGTAGATTCAGCAACCATATTAATGGCACATTCATTTGATCCACAACCAATTAAGATAATCTTCATATCCATTAACTGCTGCACGACTTGCCGAAACTCTGAACAGTTTTCAATCGAATGCCCCATGTTTCCATCAAAGTCACACCTTATCTCTCCATCGAGAGCTTTTTCTTCCGTGGCCGGGATTTGGATCAATCCACATTTGTACATCTCTCTAAAAACAACTCTCATAGGAGTCCTAACATCGGCCACTTTACTCTTTAGAGTATGTTCCAAGAAGCTCTCAATGGCATTGATCCCCGAACTCCCATGATTTGGCATAGGACCCTGTGCCACATTTGGAGCATCCTTCTGAAAGCTCAACCATTTGGCATTCATCAGGTCTTGGACCTTAAACTTCAAAGCTTTACAACTCTCGGTGGAATGTCCTGTGGCCCCATCGTGATATTCACATTGAGCATTTGGGTCATACCACTTTGGATAAGGAGGGTCTAGTGGTCTTGTCGGGATAGGAGTTAGCACAGATTTGCTCACAAGTTGGCGGAATAGTTCGGTGTAGGTCATGGGTATTGGGTCAAAACGCACTGGCTTTCTTTCCGGGTTATATGGTGGTCTTGTTTGGCTGGTGATTGGGTTTGGATTTAGAGGCTGGACGATTTGAGGTGGCATGGTGGGGTGTGTTTGAGGCTGAGAAGGGTATGATGGTCGGTAGGGAGCCATTTGTTGAGGGTTTGGAAATTGCGAGGTTGCAACGATGTATGGCTGGTTGGCTTGGTGATATGGAGGTGGTTGGTAATATGGGGCGTATTGGGCATGGAAGGCGGGTGTTTGGTTCGGTTTCTTCGGTTCCAAGGTTACTGCATGTGCCTCTCCCTCCTTCTTTTTCACGAATGGGATTTTCTTTGGGCCGTTCCCTACTGAAGTCTCGACGATCTTGCCATTCCTCATTCCACTTTCAATTCTCTCGCCGATGATGACCATGTCAGAAAAATTTGATGACACACTCCCAATCATCCTATCATAGAAAGGCGACTGGAGTGTATCAATGAACATTGCTACGATTTCTTTCTCGGCTAAGGGAGGCTCCACCTGAGCAGCCAGTTCCCTCCATCATTGCGCGTATTCTTTGAAAGTCTCTACATCCCTTTTTGACATATTTTGGAGTTGCATCCTATCGGGAGCCATGTCAACATTGTACTTGTACTGCTTCAGGAATGCATCTGCTAGATCTTTGAAGGATCGGATGTGTGCCTGCTCGAGATGCGTATACCAATTTGAAGCTGCCCTGGTCAAGCTGTCTTGGAAGAAGTGAATCAAGAGTTTATCATCTCGGGCATGTGACGCCATCTTCCTCACATAGATGATCAAATGGTTCTTGGGACAAGTGGTTCCCCGATATTTGTCAAAATCAGGCACCTTAAATTTCGGCGGAATTACAACATTTGGCACCAGACAGAGTTCCGAGGCATCCCGAAGACCATAACTATTTACCCCTTCGATGGCCCGCAATCTTTCCTCTAGTACTTCCAGCTTTTCTTTAGACTGGGAACCCCCCCCCCCCGACTGATTCACCGGAGCTTCTCCGTACATATTATGGGGAAATGAATATGGCATGGAGGAGGAACCGAAGTTTGGCATCATTTGAGCCCCCCGGGGTCCATAATGTAGGGTGTATTGTGGGGGCCTTGGATTGACAGATGGTATCACTATCGGGGTGTTACCATCTGTAGGGTTGACATTCTGTGCTTGCGGTATTTCGACAATATTGGTGGGAATTTGTGCTTGAGTGATGTGTTCGGAGCTCTGAATACCATCTTGTGGACTGGGGGCTGTTGGTGGTACAAACCCACGTGGCAAACCGTATGGGGGATTGTTCCGGTCAAATGAAAAATGAGTTGGGTTGAGAGGCATCATGGCCCCTGGTTGGTTGAAGCCTTGAATAGGAATTTGAGAAAAACCGGGCGGGATGAGAGGTGTGGCTGGCTGTCCTTCGTTCGAGGCTGGAGGGTTCTCCTCTGTGTTCTTCTCCTTCTGCATTTCTTGTAGGATTTCCATCATCTTAGCCATCTGATCCTTGATTTGACTGACTTCATCCCTGATCACTTGAACTTCTTCTAGTTCATCCGCCATGGCTCTTGCCTGTGATCGAGTGCGATAAGGGTGTCTTGGAGAAATCGTTCAGAAACCACACCTTTTATTTAATAAAAGAAAGAATAAATGAATAAAATCAAAAGAAAGAGCATAAACCAATTAAACTCCATTTTTGAGAGGAAGACCGTCGCATACACTTATAGCAAGAATACTCATCCTGCAATCAAATTGATAAGCCTCTGGCTCATCTAGTTTTATGACTAGTATGACCGTGGTTTTGTGCCAATTATATCTCGTTTTCACCCATATTAGGCTTGATTGTCCTCAAGCAAGGTTTTGAGTCCCTTAAGTAGTTTTAGGGTTATTTAGTCAGTTTTTGAGTCAAATAAAGCACTTATGGCTATTTCATGTTTTCAGGTTGACTTAGAGTCCAAGGAATGAAGGAAACAATGGAAATTGCAATCTGGAAACACTCGCCACGCGAGCAGATACTCGCCCCGCGAGAGTGAGGACCAGCCAGTGCCAGGAAAGTCATGTTCTCTGCCTCGCCCCGCGAGCTATTGCTCGCCTCGCGAGCCTGAAGTCAGCAAGCATTACGGTCATCCCGTGACACCCATCACGGGCGTGAAGAGAAACCCCTGAAGACAGAGACCATCACGGCCTGGCCGTGATGAAGGTCACGGCCATGACAGATAAGCACCCGAAGACAGAGACCATCACGGCCTGGCCGTGATAGGCATCACGGCTGTGACAACCCAGGTTTTGAAGACTCGCCTCGCGAGAATCACGCTCGCCTCGCGAGAATACAAATTCAAGAAGGCGCCATTTTAATATTCGCCTCGCGAGAGGCCACTCGCCTCGCGAGACTGCGCAGTTTCTGAAAGTTATAAATAGCTGTTTAGGGCAGAACAGAAGGATTCTTTATCTTTTGCTAATCCTTGTTTTCGAATTTCTTTGGTTGTATTGCGTTTTTGATGGAGAACTAATCTCCCTAGGTTGATCTGCTGTAATCGGCTTCCGCCAACACTTGAGGTCTTGTAAATTTTGATTTAATTCTCTTCTCTCTTTCAATGCTATTCGTTATTCTCTGTTTGCTTAATTCAGTTTGTATCGAATTAGTGTTGATTTATTTTCGATGATTTTATATTCCTAAACTTAATCGCGTTTGCTTAATTCGCGTGCGTTCAATTCGTGTTTGCTTAATTCACGAAGGGCTTCATCCGTTTGCTTAATTCGGAATTAGGAATATATGTCCCGTAGCGTCGGTTTAACTTTGTTAATCGATGCTACAATCGAAAAGGGATTAGACTCCGCTTAGGGCATGGAATTACATGAACCGATGATAGTGGGAAACGAAACAGCAGATTGATCGTCTTAGTCTTATTTGATAATCACGTAATTTGCTCTGTTTTTATGCTCTGTTTTCATTCTATTTTCTAATCAATTTCAAACCAAACACCCCCCCCCCAAGAAAACTGATTTTCTGCGATAATAGCACTACAAGAGTCCTTGTGATACGATACCCGAGTTGTCTCACACTAAACTACAATTTTACTAACCGCTCATCTTTTGACGCGTGCGCGACAGCGCGTCAAATTGGCGCCGTTGCCGAGGACTCTTGTTGTTATTAACAGAAAATTAAAAAAAAAAAAATTCATTGCTGAATTAGTTATGACTGCTTTGTCTGGTTATGAATCTTAGTACTGCCATGGATAATTACATGCAAGGTTATATGCCTTATGTTGATTATGAGCCACCACCATGCATATACTATCCTAACTTTGCTGAAGGCTGTGAGTCTAGTAGTGGTTTTGGCATGATTGGAGTAAATGAAGTCCAACCCAGCCTGGATGAGTTAGCTTCTCTGATGCAACAACATATGACATAATTTCAAGCAAATCTTCAACGAATGACAGAACAAAGTCTTGAAAGCCATCGGAGAGGAGAAGCTGAGTCTCAGAAGTTGTCCATTCTACTTTATCAAATTGTCGCCAACTCTACTGCACTGCTAACTCCACACCCCCTTGAAGAACGTACAGATTCACAAGTTATTCTTGATAATACCTCTGAGGATGATTTTGATAATACTTCTATTGATGAACTGTGTGTTGAATCCCCTGATTCTAATGCATGTGCTGATTGTACTGACACTGCTTTGTGCATAGAATGTTATGCAGGTTTATTCTTTTCAGGAAACGTAGAAAATGAGGATCAGGAGGACATCTGCTTCACCATGCTTGAGGATGATGAAGAACCTTTGGAAGTAGATGATTCAATTAAATCAAATGCATGTGTTGAGAGTGATGGGGTGGATGAATTGAGTGCTGAATTTCCAGACATTCAGACCTTTACTGATTCAGTTTATTGTAATATATGTATTGACTATACTAACACTAACCTTTGTGTGGTGTGTGCTGAAATTTCTGCATGTATAGCAGGTGATAAATTTGTTAGTGCAGTGAATGAAGAAAATGCAGAAGTTGAAGCAGCACCGGAGACACCAGTGTCCTATTTGCCACCTCCCCCTGAGAAGCCACCAGTGATGGAGTTTGAGCCTTTGGATTTTGCACCATGGCCAGTTCAAGGGGTTGAACCCCAATTTTATTGGGGAGACTTTGTTGAGAAGAAGGTCATCTGTGACCCAAGAGGGAGTGAGAAGTTCGCCGCACTCGGCGAGGTCATCATGATTGTCAAGCGCTCACCTCCATATCAAGGCTGCAAATTAGGGAAGCATGGAACAAGCTTCAGTCCTTTGGCTACCACGTGGGCCTTGTGCTACAGACAGTGGGATCCTGGTGGAACTGCCTCAATGAGTTTTCTTAACCCTTTCTCCTTTTAAATTTTCTTTTCCTTGCTTTATTTCTGTTTTGTTTTCAATAAAGCTCTTGAATAATTTGAGAAGCTCAAGAGCATGTGTGTGAGTCTTGTGTCGGCAAGCTTGGTAGGTTCTGTTGATTTAGCACAGATTGATGGCATGATTTATGTTGATGATTCCCCCTAGGTTTTTGAAATTTGGAAATTGATCCCCAGTTGAAAAATTGAAAAAAAAAACTGAACTTTGAGATATTTTGTTGTGATGGCATGATTTATGATAAGTTTGGGGTGATAGGGTGCACACACTAGGGATAGAATCTCGGTCAAACAATTTGCATGAATGTCCAGGTGAGGATTTGAGCCTCCAACATGTTTTTGATTGTGTGAATCACTTTCAAGTTGCACTTTCCCGAATTTGCTTGAATCTCTTCATGGTTTGCATGTCTATGTGTTTGCATCAAATGATTTAGGCAATTTTCTTTGAATTAACTACTTGGCCTAAATTGAACCAGTCCCTAATGCATGTTCCCTAGTTAGCCCCTTTGAGCCTAATTAGCCTATTGTTTCATGATGACCTTATGTTATGAGCCTGAATCTGGAAAAACCATGTTAACCCGATCTTAGGATTAGGAGAGCATGGAAGCTTAGCAAGAGAATGGTTGCAAGAAACTAAGTTTGGGGTGGCTACAGGATATGATGTGTTGTTGGGGATTGAGAAAAAGAAAAAAAATAAAGGTTGGAGCCAAAGGGCAAAAATAAATCTTTCAAAAAAAAAATGCAAAATGTCAAGGAAGGTATTAGAAGAAAATGGCTGTAGCCACCCAAGGCAAAAAGAAGAATAAGAATAGGAACTTGAGTAGGGAATTCAATGTGTAAACAGCTTTATGCTCTCTTAGTTCCTAGGGACTTCAGCCCAGTACCTTTGTATATCCTTCCCTTAGCCAGGCCCCATGACCGCGCTGTCGCCACGCGCCAAAAAGAACGAGCGATTATTAAAATAATGCAGTATAGAGCGACAACTCGGATCGTCTCTCAAGGACTCTTTAGGTGTTGTTATTATTAACAGAAAATTAGTAAAAGTTAGAAATGGGGGTTTTGAGATTAAAACTAATTTAACAAAACAAATCAAAAACAGAGAAAAGAAACAAGCAGTTTAAGAAATTAGCAAATAAACAAAAGCGATTAACCTACTGTTCTCAGTTTCCCACTATCATTGGTTCATGCAAATCCTAAGCAGATACCAATCCCCTCCCGGTTGTAACAACAATTAACAAACGAAAACCGCTACTACAGATGTATGTTCCTATTCCCGAAATAACAAACGGGGTTAAGCTCTCATGAACAAACGAACATGAATGAACACACGCGAAATAACAAACGCGATTATATATAGGAACATTGCATCACCGAGATGAAACAATACCACACTATACATTCCTGAAATAACAAACAGAAACATACAGCATGGCATTGAAAAGAGAAAGCAACTAAACATGGAATACAGAACCTCAAGTGTTAACAGAAACCAATTACAGTAGATTAATCTCGGAGACTAATTCCCCATTACAGAAATAAACAATAAACTAAGAGGAAAACAAAAGGCTAACAAGTTCAGAAACTAGCCAAAACTGGCTAATTCTGACTCCCTATTCAGTTCTGCCTAAGACTACTTATATACACGTTTCTGGAATCCAAGTCCTCGCGAGGCGAATAACATGAAAGGTCTGCAACTCTTTGTCTTCTCGCGAGGCGAGCATATCTTCGCGAGGCGAACTCTTCAAATTCTCAACTGTAACGCCCGTGACCTTCCACACGGGCAAGCCGTGATCGTCTCTGACTTTTCATGGTTGGATGACTCGCGAGGCGAGCCATTTATTCTCGGGGCGAACCAGAGACTTTGCATTTTCTTGGAACAGTCAGCTTCGGGGTCGCGAGGCGAACAGTCTTCCAGCGGGGCGAGAAACTCCAGAATTATTCCTTTTTATTTACCTGAAAATAGAAAATAAAAGTAAATACTTTATTCACTCTAAATCAACTAAATTAACTTAAAAATAATTTACAGACTCTAAATACTACTTAAGGACAATAAAGTCTAATTTGGGTAAAAATGATATAAAATAAGCACAAAGCCAAGGTCTTTACTAGTTATAAAACCAGTCAAACAGAGGCTCATCACCCCATTACAACCTTGAAAGACCTTTTGATGTTGCATGCATGTTCTCCGTGGGAACCATTTTGAGATGAAAATCAAATTCATGGGAAGTGCTCTTAAAAGTGAAACTGAGTGAAATGTTGTCAGCCTAGACAAACTGAGAGATTGAGTGAACACTAAACCCCTTTGTGAGGAAGGCGATTGTTTGAATTTGGTGATCTCCCTCTTGTGTGTAACTTAGATCCCCTACTTAGATTAATGATTGTTTGATTGATGAAATTCTCAGATGTTCAGAATAAATGATTGTGGGGATTACATTGTTGAAAGGGGGGGGGGGGGGGGGGGGACCATTGAAGGAAAATTGTTTTGATGAATTGATTGAAATTTGTGCGGAATTGGTTGAAATCCTTCTAGCTTGCCAAGTCTTGAGTCGTTTTGAGTTTTAGTTTGCTTGGGGACAAGCAAAGTTCAAGTTTGGGGTATTTTGATTAGCCTCTGGCTCATCTAGTTTTATGACTAGTATGACCGTGGTTTTGTGCCAATTATATCTCGTTTTCACCCAAATTAGGCTTGATTGTCCTCAAGCAAGGTTTTGAGTCCCTTAAGTAGTTTTAGGGTTATTTAGTCAGTTTTTGAGTCAAATAAAGCACTTATGGCTATTTCATGTTTTCAGGTTGACTTAGAGTCCAAGGAATGAAGGAAACAATGGAAATTGCAATCTGGAAACACTCGCCACGCGAGCAGATACTCGCCCCGCGAGAGTGAGGACCAGCCAGTGCCAGGAAAGTCATGTTCTCTGCCTCGCCCCGCGAGCTATTGCTCGCCTCGCGAGCCTGAAGTCAGCAAGCATTACGGTCATCCCGTGACACCCATCACGGGCGTGAAGAGAAACCCCTGAAGACAGAGACCATCGCAGCCTGGCCGTGATGAAGGTCACGGCCATGACAGATAAGCACCCGAAGACAGAGACCATCACGGCCTGGCCGTGATAGGCATCACGACTGTGACAACCCAGGTTTTGAAGACTTGCCTCGCGAGAATCACGCTCGCCTCGCGAGAATACAAATTCAAGAAGGCGCCATTTTAATATTCGCCTCGCGAGAGGCCACTCGCCTCGCGAGACTGCGCAGTTTCTGAAAGTTATAAATAGCTGTTTAGGGCAGAACAGAAGGATTCTTTATCTTTTGCTAATCCTTGTTTTCGAATTTCTCTGGTTGTATTGCGTTTTTGATGGAGAACTAATCTCCCTAGGTTGATCTGCTGTAATCGGCTTCCGCCAACACTTGAGGTCTTGTAAATTTTGATTTAATTCTCTTCTCTCTTTCAATGCTATTCGTTATTCTCTGTTTGCTTAATTCAGTTTGTATCGAATTAGTGTTGATTTATTTTCGATGATTTTATATTCCTAAACTTAATCGCGTTTGCTTAATTCGCGTGCGTTCAATTCGTGTTTGCTTAATTCACGAAGGGCTTCATCCGTTTGCTTAATTCGGAATTAGGAATATATGTCCCGTAGCGTCGGTTTCGCTTGTTAATCGATGCTACAATCGAAAAGGGATTAGACTCCGCTTAGGGCATGGAATTACATGAACCGATGATAGTGGGAAACGAAACAGCAGATTAATCGTCTTAGTCTTATTTGATAATCACGTAATTTGCTCTGTTTTTATGCTCTGTTTTCATTCTGTTTTCTAATCAATTTCAAACCAAACACCCCCCCAAGAAAACTGATTTTCTGCGATAATAGCACTACAAGAGTCCTTGTGATACGATACCCGAGTTGTCGCACACTAAACTACAATTTTACTAATCGCTCATCTTTTGACCCGTGCGCGACAGTGCGTCACAAATCTAGTGGTATAATTCCCTCTAGCTTGACTGCAGTTGATGTCGAGTCCAAGGGAGAATTCACTCCTCGATAGACCACATATGTACTAGCAATGTTATTGTTTGACGATACCCATATTTTACGCAGAAAACACATCGTTTTTAGGGTAAAAATATAGTTGATGAAGTATCTAAGGGAGAATTCACTCCTCGACAGATATCATCTGGAAAAAAGAGAGAGCATTCCACAAAAATTTGATGAAAACTTCTATTTCATTGGATGGATATTGCAATACAAACATGAGTCTTTGGTCGACTAGAAAAACAATACATCGAGAGTTTTCATATTTCTAACCCCTCTTTGGGGACCTCAAAATATTATGTCAGAGCTTCATCTTCTTTTTCCTGAATCCCTTTGCAAGCTTCCCAAAATGCTTGAAGAACTCAGTCAACTCTGGTGGTATCTGGAGGAAAGGGTTCTTGTAGACCTGAATTGATACTTCTTCAAATCGATCCACCAACTGGGAAGTATGATATTGAATTCTACCAATCATGTCTTCATATTTTCTTCTCCATGCTTCCCTTTCATAGATCACATCCCTTACAACCAATTTCCATCCCTTTACCCATTCTGCGTGACGTTGAGCTTCTCCTCTTTCATTTTCTTGCATTTTGGTCCTGAGCCAATTTTCCCTTTCATTAGCTTATGTTAATAATTGACGATATCTGGCAGCTTCGCTCCATCCTCGATCAGAGTAAAGTTCGGTCTGGGCCAAGGATTCTTGTAGAGATCCAACTCTCTCCTTTAGTATCTGTATTGTTTCGACATGAACCCCTACGTCCCACTCAAGCTCTTCTTTCTTCTTTAGAATTCTGACTAGCGTGTTTTCTTGACACTCCACATTTGCTTGCAACTCTTGGATCACTGCTTCTTTCTCTTTTCTTGCCCTTTTCATGCGACTTGGGGCTTCGTAGGAATCGGCACATTCACTTCTCAAATTCTCGATCTGTAAATTCAGTTTTTGCACCTGGCTTTGGAGCTTGACGATAGTTACTTCTACAACTTGGTTCTTTTCATCCAAAACCCCCATATGAGCTTTTAGAATTTCAATTTTTTCCAGCATTTGATCTTCTGTAAGAGGATTGTTTTCAGCACTGGGTGGGGGTTCCGGTTTTGAAGGACACCCCCTTCTTGCCTCTCTCCATGCTTCCTATCTTTTTGTTCGAGCTATGATCCGCCTTCCTAACTCATCACGCCCTTTTATGTGAATATTGTTCCATGCTGACCTTATTGCCATTGTCTGACTCTTGATGCTTTCACATTCTTGATATAGGAAATATGCTCCACCCAGCAGCTCTTTTGGGGGTTCATCTTGTGTCCACCTGAGTTGGCACATTACTAGAGCTGGTGAATATGACACACATCCTCTGGGTCCCATCAATGGGACATTCGAGAAACCTCCACAACTGAATATAACGGAATCCCCATTGTACCATGGGCACATCCATCTAAATGAACGTGAGTCGACCTGATCAAACTCTTGTTTCCATTCATATAGTTTGCGTGACTTTAGCGGCATGCGAATGAATCCTTTCAACGGGTCATCCGTTCTATCAATTTTGTTTCCAGCATACAAGTGAGTCATAATCCAAACATATAACATTGGTGCACAGCACCGCAACTTTCCTTGTTGATTTTGATGACAAACTTGTAGTGAGAGAAAAGTCTCAGCTAGGATAGCAGGGACTAAATTCACCCCATATTCCTCAACTTTGTAGAAGACGTCCATGGCTGATCGATCAATCACATCCGGAATAAAGGGAAAAAGCACCAGTCCGTAGATGAGGAGAGCCAACAACCTATTAAAAAGAACCCATCGTTGTTGTTGAGCCAACTCCCTAAGATAACCTTCCAAGAATCGCCTTTTCAAGCCCGTAGTTTTTCCTTTTTCCACTTTATCCAATTGTTCCGGTTTAAGTTCAAACAGACTTGCTATCTTCCCATCTGCCACATATTGTCCATAATACAAATAGACACGTGATTCCTTTTGGATAGGCAGTCTCAGCATGTAAGCATACTCCTCTATGGTGGGAGTTACATCTAGGTCAGGCAATTCAAAACATCTCAAAGTTGAGTTCCAATACTGAGCGAATGCACTTAGAGCGGGGGCATCCACCGGAATACGTAATAGATCTAGTATCCTCCCATACTTGTTGTTAAAGTTCGAACGTGCCTTTTCCGACGCTTGGTCCTTCCATTCTTTGCTATAAGATTAATACTAAGGTCTTCCTGTCAAGAAACACAAATAAAGAAAAAATTAGAAATAAAACACACGAAAAAAAATGCCCTACATGCTTCATGTTGCATGAACCCCAGTAGGGTTGGGAACCCTATGTCGGGCATGCTGTCAATGCACTACCTTCACTATGACACGCCGCTTATTAGAAGTGCAATAATATTCGAACATGTCATTCGGGCTTGGAGCGACGATGTGTCGCCCCCTTTTCCTTTTTTTTTTTTGAAAACTTCATAATAAATATGTATGTGCATGGCAATTTATGTTTATGATGCCAGAAAAAAATGGAGAGAGAGAAAAAGTATGCTCCCTTTGTCCTAAATTGGGTAAAACTTAGGGTTGGACAAACCTGAGGTAATGACTCTAAACAGGTTGGCTACTAAGTTTGCTCTATCAGTGAAAATTAGGTAGGGTCTAGACTTCTAAAAGCCATGGTTCCCAGATTGCCCCTATCCCGAAGGATAAGGATCCGATTCATGAATCTAGTCACAAGTAGGGATAAACCCTCTCAATATGACCATCCCATGATATCGGGTACAACCTGAGTGGTGAATCAACAAATGTCAGGGAGGTACGAGACCTCTTCAATGACAATGTCGAGACACCGCCTAATCCTTGAGTTTTGAGCAAGCTCGGGTATAGAGCCAAAAGTGTGTGCAAGTTGTGATAGTGATGTGTGTGATGGGAGCACACAAACCTTCACAAAAACCTACTAAAATAAAACTACCCCAAGCCTGCAAAAGGGAACAAACAACACAAATACAAAAGTTCTCTACCCTAAGGTTGCAAGAATATACAAAAGCAGTTATGGAAGCATTAAAAAAGAAAAAAAAAACAACAACAAGGGTAAAACAAATATTTTCAAAGCTGTTTTTTTTTAAAAAAAAGAAGAAAATAAAATAAAATAAAATAAAATAAAATTTGCACAACCAACTATGATAGGCCTGACTCTCAAAGTCGTCCCCAGTGGAGTCGCCAGCTGTCGCGACCGTCCCGTTCGGGAGGCACGAAAAATGGATAAAAACAGAGGAGTCGCCACTAAAATTTTTATTGGGAAAATCTTAGAAAACCCAATTATTTAAAGGTAAACTGGTCTTTTTTAAAAAAAGAGAGATATGAGTCCGGGAGTCGGTTACGAGTAGGGAAGGTATTAGCACCCCACATCGCCCGTTTAAAAAACGGTACCTCAAGTTAATTGTGCAAAAATCATTTTAATAACCTCTTAAATATTTATTTTACCCCAAAAATTATTTACAAGAAAGAATTATTCTTTTATTTTTAATATTTTAAATATTTTATTAATTTTTTACGTTTTTTAAAATTATTGTTCATAAAAACTAAATGAGGTTGAACATGGCACATGAGTCCACGGGGCAACCTCAAATCTAAGGGACTGAACATGACACCGTGTCCATAGAGCATCCCTAAAAATAGAAAAGTTTAAATATTTTTGATTAATTATTTTAACATAAAAGAGACACAAAAAGGAAAATTTAGTTTTGGCCCGACAAGATGATTTATCTTGCTCCTACGTATTCCCGGCTGCGATGGGAAACTCAAAGCCACGTAGTTCTTTTGAAAAAACTTGCTTGATTGGTTGATTTTAATTTTGATAAAGATTTGATTTTTGATTTTATTTTAAAAGGTTTTTATGTATTTTCGCTTTTTATTTATTTAATATATTTTTTTTATGTCAAAAACTCCTAAACGAGGTAGAACATGGCAAATACGTCCACGGAGCTATCTCGCATCTAAGGAATTGAGTGTGAAACCTTTCACAAAGCAATCCCACAATTATTAACAAGCAATTATCTTTTTATGTTTGATATTTTTGTTTTGTTTTAGTTTTAGCCCAAACTTTATAACCTAGTGATAAAAGGAAAGAGGCCTAGTGGCTTGCCCACAACTCATATTTCATGCTGATGGGCCTTACTACATCCTTAGTTGAGTCACAAAACCCCTTCTTTTATTTTATTTTTTTTACACAGGATAAAAGATAAAAAAAGAAGAAGACCAAATTCGGGCCTCACAGATGTGGCCCAAAACGATTTTTTTGCTTAGGTTCAGATAACTATTTCTTATGCTGGGTAGTGGGCCCAATGTTCCAATGAGATAACAACAACAACAACAAAGCAACAAAAAAAGGAAAACTGGGCCAAACAAAAGGAAAATCATATCCATTCACACAAATAAGGCAGAAAAGAAATAATAAATGATAAAATAAAAACAGGAAAATAAAGGAAAGAAAGCTACTAGCTTCCATCGTTACCCACACAACAACTTTGCTGAGAGTGTGAAAGGAGCGAAGATGGAGTTAGAGGTGCTGGTCAGTGATGGCACCAGAAGAGTTGGGGGCGGTCGGCGCTTGCGATGGCGAGGCGGAGCTGGGTGGTTGGACGACGTCGGGTTAGAAACAATGAGAGGCAGATCTGGGCAGCTTCTGTACGGTGGTTGGTTCGTGCGAGCAGGGTGAAGACGCTGCTGCGTCAGGCGCGGTGGCCGATCCGTGTGCGGTGGTGGGACCCGAACGCTGTGGTGAGCGGTGGCGGCTCCAGAAGCGTGGTGGTCGAGCGGCAAGGCGGAGGTGCGTAGCAGATCTGGTGTGTGGTAAGGACTCGCGGCGGAGGGGATGCGTTCACGTGATGGTTGCACAGCGGGTGGCGTTCGCGCGGTGGAGGGCGGCGTCCGCGTGGTCGTCTCGCAGATCTGCAACTCCCCAGCGGCGGCAGTCGCGGTGGTTTCGCGGATCTGGTGGTGTGCGGTTGAGTGAAGGAGAGATGAAGGAGGAAAGTGGAGAATGGTGGAAGGGATGGATGAGTGAAGGGGTGGTTTGTTGAAGAAAAAGAAGAACCAGAGGAGAAAGAAGAAGCAGGAAGCAAGAAAGGAAGTTTTTTGGTTTCTTATTCTTTCTGATTTTCCTTCGTATTTTGTTGTTGTTGATTTGGTTAAGGAAGATTAAGAAATAGGGAAGTCTTTTTTTGCTCTCTCCTTCTTCCCCCCTCCCTTTCTGAATCGTCTTCCCCCTTTAAATATTTCTACTGTTGCAAGACTCCAAAACAGGACCCAATGTCCTCTGCCATGGTTGTAATGCAGGGTCCCTTTCACATTTCCAATCTTTATCATTCTGCATTTTTTTTTAGTTTTTCCTTGTGCTGTGACTCTCATTTGTTTTTGTTAAGTATCTTTCCATTGATTCAGGTTTGACCCAGCATCAGAGCATCCTATTTTTCCTTTTATGTACTTAAAACTTGAAGCCATTTTTGATGCAAGATGCTTAACACTGTCATTGCTCTTTTGGTTGCTGAAATGCATTAAGGAATTTTGGCTTATCATCTTGGCTCTTACTACAATTCTGCAGATTTACTTTTCCTTTTTATCTTTTTTTTGTTTTTGTTTTTGTTTTTTGTTTTTGTTTTTGTTTTTGTTTTTTTTCTTTTCTTTTTTTTTTTCGTTTTTTTTTTTCATTTGGGTTTAGAACATGGTCTAAAAGACATCTTCAACAATAATGAAATTGGGCTCACTAAAAACAAAAATCATTTTTATTGCAAAGTTATTTGTTTTAATTTGTTCAAAATAGTAATTAAAAGGATACCCGGACGAAATTAGGTGTTCACACTTTTCATTTTATTTTATCTTAAGTTTTTTTAATTTCTTGGTTTTGATATAGCATTCCTGCTTCAGGGTCGAAGGATAAGAAAGGTTTGGTCCTTGAAATTTTCACGATTTTGACTAAGGAATTTTGTGGATCAACATCGATCTTTGATTATGATTGTGATCATGATATTTTTTCTTTTAGTAAAATTATTTAATCGTCAGATATATAAAATTATTTACAAGCTTTTACCTAACAACTTAAACTCTAAAAATTAATTGAGCCTCGCGCACAAAATGTTGGTTGAGCGACCTCGATGTCTTAGGATGGGGATCAGAAACAATTCTTGATTGGAGACCAATAGGCTCTCGTATTCCCGTAGTCGAATCAGAATTAATCTCATGAATAGTTCAAATCATCATTTGTTTAACCCTTGGCTCTGTTTTTTAAAACAAATTTTGAAATTTAACACAAGTAGGATAATAAATTTCAACTATGAATGAAGTTCATCTACAGTAAACTGACCTTGAAAGTGGGTAAATAAAGTATATTTATCGTTAATTTTATAAAATGCAGAGATTTAAATCTACTATATAATCCAATATATTTCTACTTGCTCATTTTAGAGGAGCATTTTGCTTCATCTATTTATTTCTTTCTCTATTTCACACTTACATGCCATGTTTATGTTATGTTATGTTTTTTTATTTTCCTTTTTGTGTTGGTATGTCTCTGTTTATTTTATATGTCACCTTTTAACTGTTGTCCGCGTCTTCAATTGGTTCATCAATATTAACATGCCTTTTTCTTTAATCTGATATTTAACTCATCTCCCAATATTCAATCAATTATATTACTAATTGAATTTTAATTTTTGATACAAAGAGCGTTCAAGGAAAACCCATATCCAAATAAAAGCTTGCGACAAAACTTAGGTGAGGAGCTTGGTCTTGATCAGCAACAAATAAAGTATTGGTTTCAAAATAGGAGGACCAAAGCAAAGGTGGGCTATTTTCTTTAGTATAAATATTCTTCATTTATGAACATTTATTTTAAATGCTTTGTTAAGTAAATGCTAATCATTCTATATGTGATGTGCAATCTTCAGGGGCATGGTGACAGAATAGATACTACTTATATTAAGATTGAGAATGAAAATTTGTTAGCAGAAAACATGACGATGAGAGAAGAATTGAAAAATATACATTGCTCGGCATGTAGGGGTCCACCCTCAGAGGATCAGGAAGAGCACCAAGTTTGGCTGCAAAACTTAAAGCTGGAAAATGCACAACTTAAACAAGAGGCTAGTTAATTACTTTCAATTGAATATGTTTTTTATGTGAATTTTCTCTCCTATTAAATACTATGGATTTAATTGATATATACGGATAATATAAAGATTTTTTACATCGGCAACTAATTAGAATTTGATGCTTCATTAAGAAGGTTTGACTTTTAATTTATCCCAACTAGCATAAAAGTTATTTGATTTCTGATTGGTTGACAAAGTATAAAATTTAGACGAAGAATGCATACCAATTAAACTCAAATACTATTACTAGTTTTTTTTTTTTTTTTTTTTAACAAAGTAATGCACTGGGTTTGTTTTCAATTGATATCCATCTATTAATTAATTTTCAGACTGAGAGAATGTCCAAGCTTTTTTCAAGCTACATACACAGTGGGATAGATCGAATTTCACAACCTGCTGGAGATTCCCAAGACGGTGTGTTGCCCCAAGCGAGCACAAGTTCAGAGATATGGAAAAAGCAATAATGATAGACTAGATGTTGATCCCACGCGTTGCGTGATGGAAATGAATTGTTTGGACCAGATTTTTCAATTACATCTATTTTATATTTTTATTATTTATCATATGATATAGGGTTGTTAAATTGTAAACCAGACAATAAATAAATTTTTATCACAATTTTTAGAATATTATTTAAACATATATATGACATAAAAATATGTAAATTTTGTCTGGAAACAGTAATTCTGCTTACACTGAGCAAACTTGCAGATTCTAAAAAAAAAGCAATAATTCAAGTTATTCATATTGATTAAATTGTGAATCAACATTTGGACCATATGTCATTTACAATTGAGCATTTTGGAAACCATCATTTTCAGCCATATTGTCGTATTGGGTTGTCTCATGAATTTTCTTTTCTTTGAAGCTTTTTTCCTTAATCTTTGTCTCACGATTGACTCTTCATATGAGGATATTGTTTCTTATATGTGAGAGATAGAGGTCATAGGCATAAGAGAGATAGAGAGCATATTGATACTCATGTGGCAACATATTGATTGATTGATAAAAGATGATGAAATGAGATACAAGAGGCTTTATTTATAGCAGTGTTATTAAAACCGGACCGGCCCAATGGGTTGAACCGGAACCGGACCTGCGGCCGATCCGGTTAGTATGTCAGACCGGATAGGCCTATGAACCGGTGCTGACGTCATTAACTCGACTCTGAATCAGGGTGAACCGGTGTAAACCGGTGACTCGGCTCATGGAACTAGACCGGTTCCTGACATCATCACATGGTCGATGCTGATGTCATCACGCAGAATGGAATAGCAACAAGAGAAAGTCATACAAAATGTTGGAGATGGAACTCGAGCATGGGTGGTAACTAATGAAGCGTCGTTCCTTTACCATTGGACCAACATGCCGGATTGTTGTATGTACGAAAATTATTATATATACATAGTTTTAATATGAAAAAAAAAGTTATAAATTTGGTATATACCAGTTAAAACGGTTGAACCAGTGACTCACTGGTTGAACAATTGACGCATTAACCAAGTGCCCTGACTGTAACATCCGTTATTTTATACATGGTTAACGTATGAGGGTTAGGTTTAGGACTTGGATTATATAGCTGGGATGTGGTTTGAGGCATAGAGACCCTTGCTTGGCAAGCACACAACCTTTTCGAGTGAGTTTGAACGTAGAAACAAAATTAGGGTTTCCCGGTTAGCATCTTTGAAACATCTGAGTGTGAAATAAGAAATTTGGAGTTAGGAATTAGATTAGACCTTTTTGATGGTTTGAAGCTGTTGATTAGGTCTTGATGAGCCTATATCTTAAATTTGAGGTCAATCGAACATCGAACGGGTCAAGAACGTAAAGAAACACAAACCAAGCATTTTGTGATCGATTAATTAATTGAAAGTCGGAATTTTAATTTAGGTCAGTCCTGAGTACAATAGGTCATAGGATTAACCTAAAATAATTACAAAAAATATTCCAGCAGTAGGTTACACAAGAAGATGCGAAACAAAACACCCAGTTGTGCCGACGGAACAACACCCAGTGATACGTGTCATTACCAAGAGGAAGGTGGCCACGGTGACGCCACCTCACATTCCACCTAACCCTTTTGCATGTGTGACACCTAACCCTTTTTGCAGGTGTGACACCTAAACCTTTTGCATGCATGACACTTGTCTTCCCACTAACTTATCAAAACCTACCTAAATTCATCTATAAAATCAAAATCACAAAAGTGACTTCATTTTTCCTCCTCCAGCCTCATTTCACTCATCCTTCCATAGCCAATTTCGTTCCCTCACCTCTGCATGTGTTCGCTGAATAGTTAAGTGAAGGAAAGAACAAGTTGCACACTCATTCACACCCAAAAACTCATCTTATCATATTTCTGTAAAACCACCCCCTCACCTTCTTCCAACGTTGGATCGTTTTGAAATTTCATGGAGAGCTTCTAGGCTAGTAGTTGTTCACATCCAACGGTTAACAGTTCTGTGCATTCCACAGAGTGAGAGTTATTCAACTCAGAAAAAAGAGATAAGCTCAACCCGAGTAGCTCCTGACTAGTCACCTTGGGAGGTTCATCCTTGACCGATCCACCATTGGATCGAGCTGAAATATTTTCAAAAGGTAAGGAAAAGGTAGCTCGTTAGTCTCACCGTTCACTTTTGTAAATAAATGTCTGGGTTGTGAGATATAGAGCCAAAATAGTGGCGGATTTTAGGGTGTTTGTTGCAGATTCTAAGTTCCTTACAAGGTGTGGTTCATAATGTGGTTTATTAGGTGGACTTTCGGAGACTCAAGGGCCTAGGTTCGTGTGAGTCAGAATCGTGAGGAGTAGAGGACGAGTAATTTTGTTGCGTCTAGGTCATCGTATGACTCTCTAGGTGGGGGAAAGAAATTATTTAATGTCGAAAACGGTATGGTGACGTTTAATTAGATAATGGCGTAGGGCGACCCAAAACCTACATGATTGCGAGTAACGGACAATGTCCATATCACATTGGGGACTACTTAGTAGTACTCGTGATGATATTGAGATTGTGTGTTTATCACCGTTATGTTTATTATATATTATTTTATTATTTTATGTTGTCTGCTTGGATGATTTGACTGGTTGAATTGATGTTGATAACTGTTGGATGATGATGTTATGAATTGTGATTATTTTATAAGCATGACATCTTATTATTTTAATTATATTTTGATAATGATTATTAGTTTGGAAATGATGATTTTATGACATGTTAGTAATGATGATGCTATGACATGATGATATTATGGTATGATGTGTTGAGTGTTATAATTGTGATTAGAGTTTGAGTAAATGATAAGTTATATCGAGAGACATGAGGATGTATTGGGGAATTCATGTTATATGTGTTAGTAGTGCCTAACTGAGATGATTCTTGAGATATGATGGTAATGAGATTGATGAGATAAGATTTTATTGAGGTTACCTATGAGATTATGATGATCAGTTAGGGCACTAGGGGGTGACTTGAAACATGTTCTGTGATATGGTGGACCTGAAACATGGTCGTGTGGGGTCTATGCATTGGAGGGAGAATTCCTGGGGATAGGCTAATGGCGGACCGTCCCAGACATGATTTCATTTTAGTTGCAGCTATAGTTCATGCGTTGCATGAGCACCCTGGCCGGGGTTCAGAGGTGTGCACCGGATTGTGCAGCTATAGTGCCATTTCTTTGTATAGGCATCCTCCATCCGGGGATGAGGGTGTGGCCCGGGGACTCTGGGACGTGTCAATTTATTGATGTGATTACCGGATATGGTCGATTCCTGATTAGATGATTCATACAGCATTTGCATTGCATCATGATGGAGGGTAGAGGAAAGATCCTAGATGTGGATTGAGGATGATCGTGTTTTATTTATGTATACTCTTAGAGATGGATGTTTAGTGTGCCGTTATTTAATTAAATGTTGCTAAACCCTTTCCACGTTTGACGTTATATTGTTTTTTATCCTTTTTCTTCTTGTTGTTGGGTATGTTTTATTTATGTGATCGCTATAAGAAGACTCAGTGGAGAAGCCAGCTATGGAGGAACTAGATGGAACCCCTTATGAGCCAAATGCTGGAGGACGAGCAGTGGACCCGAGTAGTTGAGTAGAGAGACTGCGGCCAGTGCATCTTTTTGAGGCATTTTATCTTTTGTTGTTTATATTAGTTTGTTGCAGTTTGTACCTATTGGGAACCTACTGAAGGGATTCCCTCTACTGTACTACATCAGGATATGATGTGTATATGTTATGCATGTGTGTATATCTATTGTTTATATTTTAAGTTCAAATTTTTTCACCGTTTCAATATATACGCTTAACGATAATAACACGATTAGGTCCTAAATATTATGGGTTTTCTTTAATGGGATGTCGGGGCGTCTCATTTGGTG